>CM034148.1:830606955-831206955 GCA_019776745.2 Taxus chinensis
ACATTAAAGTGATGTGAAGCATAAAACCAATAATCATAACTTCATGTAAATAATATCAATTTGTTACCAATAATTTGAAAAGTTATTTTCACAGAGTATTTTCTTGAGGAATGTTTGAGACCTCACACATTCCATGAGAGAAAATTCATGGAAGTTCAGTCATGTCAAACTCCCCCTGGCTATCATGAAATATTTCCTTAGAGTCAAGAGAAATAAGTTTGTTAGTAAACGCAAAGAACTGGTTTGAGTTGTGTTTTTTTAGCCTGAATGGAGTAGTGCTTAGCCCTCATTTTCACCTCGTGCCCGAATATTCTCATTGCAAGGTGGACTACGAGAGTGACGCTGAGAGAGATACGTTGAAGCAATAATCCCAGTTCCCTATTGTTGCTACAAAGAGACATATTGAATTTGTGAGGGTTAACCTATAGGTTGCATTGGGTCTTCTTGACTTGGTTGTGTCTCAGGTTTGTTAGGAATTTCCGATTGTGGGTTGGAAGAATATAGGGTCACTGCTGGAGCATATTTTGACCCAAATGACTTTGTACTAGCAACACCAGTCCAACCATCAGTTGTAGACTCATATTTAGTCTTATGGGCTAGGGGGAGTTGGTAACTTACTTAGCAAGCTCAAGAAGTGGGCAGTCGCGGATGCAATAGTCTAGAGCTTGAAACCCAAAACAAGTGTTAGGGAGATTGAAGTAGGCAATTTTATGAGAAAAAACATGTGGACCCAACCTGAATGTCAATATGGTCCCATAAATCCTTGGCGAGATTGAAACCTCCACGCAAATCCACTTATGAGGGTGGGCATGAAAGAAACGTTCAAGTTCTCCAAAAATAATTCTGCCAACGGGTTGGACTTTCTCATTCAAAAAAGACAAAAGCTGCATAGGTAGAAGAGGGAGCTCAACCCAGATAGGTATCCTAAGTGAAACCTGACAAGAGGGATTAAAATTAGGTATCCACTGTCAAAGCATAAGCAAGGTATTACCCTGATACTAGAGCATGCAGCGCACAAAAACAAATCTTGAACTTGAGAAGCTTCGCAAAAGGAAAAAAAAATAAAAACCCTTGGTGAGGTTGCAGATACTAGTGACTTGGATATTGATATATTCCCAGTGGTTCTTGATCCATCCTTGCAAGAAGGATTTCGAAGGAATACAGCCACAAAAATAGGCTATCAAACAATTATTGCTATAATATTTAACCACATGATCAATAAACTGAGTAGCTATAACAACATCAAGAGGGGATTTAGTATCATTACCTCCTTGTAAAATTTTGGAATAAATTTCCACGCGTGCTTTGGAGCCATCTTCAACAGTGTTAACAACTAAGGTTACCATAAATAGTTGAGAGACCATTATATATATGGGATGCTACCCTAAAAGGGCGGGCTAATTACCTAAAGATGTGATGGAAAGACCTAAAGTATGGTATGATGTGAGTTGTACTTACATAAACATACCAAAAAAACCCTCATAACAGAGCCAAAGCTTGACTAAAATAATTTGAAATGAACCCAATTAAAAATTATATTTAATGAACTAAATGTCACTTTGGCGTTTTAAACAAATAAAACACATCTACAAAAATAAATAAATAAATCTAGAACTTTTAACTATTAGAAAACGTTGTAACTAAAATTACCACAAGACAGCTAAATTGACAAAAGAAGCTACAACGCATTATATAAAATACAGACTCAGTCTTTTGACTTGGCTAAGCACCATGACCACAAGCAATATTCAGCTGCAAATGGAGGTTATAATGTGTCTGACAAGAAAACTTGCAAGATAGGCTGACATTTCCTGACTGAGAAGTCTTCGTTCTTGGATGAGGAAATGAGTATATTTGAGCATAGATGTGGAGCAGAAATAACTAGATCTTCAATGGCGGCAACAATGGTGCAGATAGTTCAGAATCAAACTAGTTAATAAATATGACTTTTGCAAAGCTCAAAGCAAAACCATACCATGTCAATGCAATGAATAGCTGGTGATTGAGAGGCTCAGATCTGTAGTGGATAGGATGGATGCTAACACTATGAAATATTGACGCGGGGGATGAATACATTCAATCTGTGAAATATTCAAATATATGACGTGTGTATGAGTAGATAAGATCTGCATTGGTTTAGAATCGACAGTGGAGGATAAATCGAGGTCCAAGTCGGATGAAAATATGAAATAAGCGTGGAGTTCACTTGCCAAAGTAGGAGATACTTGTGAGGTCCGACCCAAATGATAACAACAATGTGATGTAGATATACATGGATGATGGAACTGCAGGTTTTCCAAGGCACTAAAAAGTACGAAGAGAGCAGAATGGCGCACAAAACTCTCAGATCTACGTGGACAGAATGGACTCTCACTCACGTATTAATGTATTTCATACGTGGGTGCATTATAAGAAAAAGCTGCCCCATCATTCCTATTACATCATTTTGACAAAAACCTGTTATGATATCACTAATAAGAATCAAAACAAATTTTAGACTGTTTCAAACACAAACAATAAAACTTTAACAATAATAATATGTATTAGTATTTTATAAGTTACAAATATATTGGTGAAGGTGTTCGTAAAATCTAGGAAGCAACTCATTAATAATATACAAGTTGTTATAACAACTCGTTTAAAATATATAATATATTTTAAACGAGTTGTTATAACAACTTGTATATTACTCATATTGTTATAACAACTTGTTTAAAATATATAATATATTTTAAACGAATTGTTATAACAACTTGCATATTACTCATATTATTAATGAGTTGCTTTCTAGATTTTACGAACATATATAGGGAGAGAGAGGGGGAGGGAAGTTGTTTATAACAATCTCACTTACAAAATACTATTCAACACATGACTCATATATGATTATACGAACTTGGAGCACCATTTAAATGATTACCAACAGAGACATATAATCATTTTTATTGCCTTGCAAAGAAAGGCACTTTATTTAGGTTTGAGTCAAATTACCTACTTGATATTTCTAAAGCATTTAATTCTCTTCTTTCATGTAATATTTCTAGTCATCTTTCTGTGATAATTCAATAGGATATTTAATTTCATTTTGTATAACATTTTATCTAAATTTGTGATTTATTATGATCGTGATGTAAATTTTGAAATAAGAGAATCCAAACAATATTTTGTATTTACTTGAAGACAAAATTATTAATAGAAATTGTGAGAAGGGAGTCCACTCCAATTATTACCTAGGGTGCTCTTCACTTATAATTTGGCTTTGCGTAGCTAACAAATGAGGGAGAATATTGAGAACCTGAGTCAATTTATGAAAAGCATTAGCAAAGAGGGAAGAGACGAGTCCTACAAACACCAAGTGGAAGGTCATAGAGAATTGAGGATACAATACATGTTTGATGGTGTTTTAAGTGAGCCAATCTTATAGAAGAAAATGAGCTCGTCCAAAATTTTCCAAGAAAAAGAATGAGATTGCTCCTATGTTAATGAGAGGGAAGAAGTACTTTAGGAGAGGAGATTAAATTTCTATAATTGGTGGGCCGAGGACTATTTTCACCTCAGTAGTGAAAAATATTCATCAATGCAAATTTAATTTAGATTGGGATTCTTCTACCTATCCATACTTCTGATACCATATTAAGATATCCATAAGGATTTGAGTAGGAGACCAACAATGATGTTAAGCCTTCCATATGATACAAACACCTCTCAAGCCAATTGTATAAAGTCAACACAAATTCTCTAGTAATAATATTATTAACTCCACACTCCAAGATGTTTCTGATTACAAGAATGCATATTAAATTGGTTTTACAAGTTATATTTAACAACTTATCAAACTAATTGAATTTGGACTATAGTCATAAGGGACCAAGTTTGTTTAACAAAGTGACAAACTTAGTTGCACCAAATTAATAGTTTAAATTCAAATAAACTCCCTATAACAAGCTTACTAATGAGAACAGAAAAACAACTAGTTAGTAAGAAAACAACTCAAATTGGTTTCAAACTCACCTAGTGTGAACACAAGTCCAACAATTCAAACATTCAAGCTAGAGAAAAAAAAGAGCATTCAACAACTATTTAGTATATCACATCAAATTCTATTGTTCTTCAGAAATAACTTTTTACATACGGTTCAGTACATTCTTAATATAATTGGAGGAGATATTTGACCATCCAATCCTTTCATCTTCCTCTACCTAAGCTCTAAGAGCTTTTCATATTCCTATTTTGTCATTTTTGTACTACATATATGAACTTTCATGTATTATGCGAAGACTTCACAATTGATCAAATACAAGAAAGTCATCAATTTTAATATTCACACCTTGATAGCACTCCAAAAATGAAAAATTGAAATCAATTTATCTAAGACTATATTAATAGATTAAATAGCCCTATAAATAATTAAAGACTCGACTTAAATAAATAATAAAAATAAAAAATAAAAAAATTCCATGCTCCATATTAATCCTTGGAATTTCTATGAGAATATACCCACTTCCTTGATATCACCTTTTACCACGGCCAAATCCCCAGCCCTTATTTAGGGATCCCTAACTTAGCCAAAGAAGTTAATACAATTAACTCACCGACGGGTTATTTTAGGAATAACACTTTATTTGGCGATTTGCAGTTTGCGTAGATGCGATTTAGCTTTATCCCGAAATTAATGTGTGCGCGAAACGGTTAATAGAGGAATGTAGTTCGGCAAAACGGACGAGATCCGCTCATGAAATTCCGCTATCTTCAGCTCTACCACATTTATATAAAGGACTGAAATTAACTTCATTTTTATCGTACTGTAAACTAATTGCAAGGAAAAGCAATGGCGCCCAAGTCGATGCTTGCAGCAATTGTGCTAATACTTTTCTTCATCGTTGAAATCGAAAGCAACAAAATTCTCGAATCTGCCTGCGAATTGGACGAAGAGCCCGAGTCATGTCGATCCAGTCTGCTTCAGAATCCAAGATCCTCAAAAGCCGGTCCGAAAGATCTCTCTAAAATTGCCTTGGAGGCGAGTTTAGCCAAAGTCCACAGAGTTTACGATCTTATCCCTCCCAGCGGATGGGTTGGCAGAGCATTCGACGAGAAGACTAGCCAAGCCATTGATCGGTGTCTCACATTTATCGATCTTGCTTTGGACCATTTGAACGCGGCTATGGGGAAATTGATTCGATCGGAGGAAAGAATCCTGAAATTGAATCATGCGGTCGACATTCAGACATTACTGAGCGCCTCGCTCACTAATCAGCGGACATGTCTGAGGGGTCTTCAGCAAGCCAACGTAAATACCAGCCAATTCACGTTCGCCGTGGAAATTAGCGGCTCGTCGCAGTGGGTGAGAAATAGTGTGGCTCTCATCAATAAACTCTGGATTCCAGAGAAGCCTGCTGTGCGGCATCGACGTCTGTTATTTGACGGCGACGATTTTCCTTCCGGTTTTCCTTTATGGTTGTCTGGTGGAGATAGGAGGTTGCTTTTGGATCGGCATGGCGTTTCGGCGAACGTGACCGTGGCGCAAGACGGGAGCGGTAACTACAAGAGCATTGGGGACGCTATTAATGGCGCTCCTGATAATAGCCGTAAAAAATACGTGATACGTGTTGCGAAGGGTATTTACCGGGAAATCGTAGAGGTGCCGAAAAACAAGAGAAATATAATGTTGGTGGGAGATGGCATCGATGCCACTGTGATTACCGGTGACAGAAGTGTTGGCGACGGATGGACCACGATCGACACTGCTACTCTGCGTAAGTTGCTACACCTGCAATATTTCTTGCATCGTATGGTTAGTACCCAGTATTGATTATATATACATAACCATTAACAAAACTGTAAAATCTATAGATATATAGTGTTTGTTATAAAAAAACAGATGCATGATGGGTTGATTTTGTAAACTGGTTGAGCTCGGCCACATAACTATGGTGGCAATGGTGCTCACCTGATATCTCATTTCAAAACTGGAATATGAACAGATTCATACTTGTTTAAGAAATGTTAGACAGATATTGTGTTAAGTTTTATATTTTGTATAGGGCCATTTTTGTTGGGAAGAGGGTAGCAAGGTTGACTGGTCAACTAATCAATGGGCTGTTCACTACCTTTTTGAGTGGACTTATCATTGGTTGGTTTATGAGTCAGCCTTGCAAATATATGTGTGGAAGGGAACTTAAGTGACACATAATTACAATGAATCAACAATAAGATCAATGCATTCAATAGATGATTTCATTTTAGTTGAATCAAATTGATTGAATACAACTATTTAGAAGATCAGCTAAATGGTTTATAGACCTCCCCCTTATATATATGGACTTTTACTCTATGAGTATGTAAAGTGTTAATTTGAAAATAGGATACTGAAGATTTTTTAGCTTTGTTAAAAATTTGAATTTATTTGTCAACCTTTTTTTAATTAGTGTCAAGATTTGAGGGGTATACATTATGATTTTGACCTCATTTCTTTTTCATTGTTTGAATTATGAGACTTAACAAAAATTATTTTCAAGTTAAACTCCTTGTGAAGCTAACAACTTCACGAATTGAACTAGAATTTACCGTGTGATTCACCGTTTGAATCACAAGACTACAAAAAATTATCAACCACCAAATTTCCAATATGTTTTTAATTTATATATATATAGCGGTTGAACCCTATCAAAATTGACAGGCCTGATGATGGATATATTTTGTTCGTTCTCTATTCTAACAAAAATGATTGATTAAAACCTGTGCAGGTGTGTTTGCAAACGGTTTTATGGCCAGCGACATGACAATCGAGAACACGGCAGGTCCAGAGAAGCAGGAGGCCGTTGCTGCATTCTTGGCATCGGATGTCGCAGTCCTCCACCGCTGCAAATTAATGGGGTTCCAAAACACTCTGTACGCGCACTCGCTCCGCCAATTCTACAGTAATTGCGACATCCACGGAACCATCGACTTCATCAGCGGCAATGCCGCAGCGATGTTCAAGAAGTGCAATATCGTGGTGAGAAAACCCCTGCATGGACAGGAAAATGTTATCGCAGCCAGCGAAAGAGATTCTCCAAATGAAAATACAGGAATAGTGATTGTGGACTGTTCGGTCACTGCATCCACTCAAATGGTTTTGAGTGACAGTTCCATGTCGGCATTCCTGGGGAGGCCGTGGGGAGAGTTCCCTCGCATAGTTTACATGCGATCTTACTTAGGAGGTTTCATCCACCCACAGGGCTGGATCGTGTGGCCTCAACCTGCAAACCCAAGCTCCGTATATTTTGGTGAATATGAAAACAGAGGCCCCGGGGCTGGAACTTCAGACCGAGTCAAATGCCCCGGGTTTCATGTGATGGACTCGAACCAGGCTCAACTATTCTCTCTAACTGTATTATTCCACAAACATCCTTGATTAGCAGCACTGCACTTCAATTATTCGCCTACTAATGTTCCATGCCTATACCTGTATATTATCAAAACTCTTTTCATTGAATAAAATATTAGAATTATAACCAACAAAAATTGCGTCTATACAAAAATGACTCTTTCACCAATAAAATCATAATAAGAAATGAAAATCCAACCTCATTCGTTTCTCTCTCTTTGCAAACGATTACAAAACGTGTTGCAAATGTTTGTTAACAATTATTAAATCTTTGTTTATTTAATAACATATCTTGTAATAACACAAACAAAATGGTACGGAAGACTACCAATCAACCTGTAAAAGTTGACCGATTACATGGAGAGAAGTTGATGGGCGTTTCTTTTAATATAGAAAAATTTATAAATACTATTTTATTTTTTACAATTAATTTCTCTCTTAAGAATCTCTTTTCGAATTAGTTTAACGTTTTGATCGACATTTATATTTATAAATATCAATTAATTTAGTAGTATATAAGGCTAATTTTGCATCTAACTATACACTTAACTTAATTATTGAGAGTAGGTGTTTTTTCCGTATACGATATTTAATGGAGAAATTATACTATTTGTTGGAAAAATTATATAGGCCTGCCATATATTTAAATAAAATATGGAGAAATTATACTATTTGTTGGAGAATTTATATAGACATGTCATATATATAGTCTTATTTATTTACTTTGAACTCAATTTATCAGTATTAGATTTTCAACTTGAATATCTAATATTTATTTTTCATTTTCTTTTTAACGATTGCAATATATGTTATGCCTCATTAACATTTCATAAATAATTTCTAAAAGTGATATACAATATAGTCGTTAGTTAGTTTACTTACAAAATTAACATATCATAAGTTCAATTTTACACAAGTGCAAGTCGAATCTACATGATTTATAGGGTTATCCATTGTTACGTACTCAAAGAATTATTGTGATTTTTGAAGGACACAACTTCATAAGTTTCACAATTATTTTATGCCATACCAAAATAACTTAGATGTTGTATGTGATTACGTATTGGTAATAGGTGCATTCCTCTCCAAAGATCTAAAATGAATACTCCAAATATTTATCATCTTCATAAAGAATAAAAGTCCTTAATAAATAAAAGACCACCAAATAGTTACTCATTTAAACTCCAACATAGTTACTCAAATGACTTGTGCATAACAATTTATTAAGTATCATATGTTACACCATGCCATAACAATGACCATAACCACACCTTGAACAACAACAAAAACTAATTCTTATTTCAACTTAACACATCATGACCTCGTTTTCCCCATAATTTGACTCAGCAAGAGTAAGTTGATAATACCAAACACTTTGTTCCTACAAATTTTGTCCAACCTTGTAGATTAATGGAAGGGAATCAAATTCTCTCTAATATATAAAGGGTATGTTTATATAAATACATGAGTCGATTGCTTATTAATTCTTATTTCAGCTTAACACATCATGACCTCCTTTTCCCCATAATTTGACTCGGCAAGAGTAAGTTGAAAATACAAAACACTACTTTCCTACAAATTTTGTCCAACCTTGTAGATTAATGGAAGGGAATCAAATTCTCTCTAATATGTAAGGGGTATGTTTATATAAATACATGAGCCACTTGCTTATAATAAATGTCTCTTAACTAACTCACCTATTCATGCTGTGATCAATAAATGTATAGCATATTCCCAACACCAGTATACACATGCAATGTGGTCTCACCCAACATTACTTACATATACGCGAGTATAAATTCCCACATAGATTTATGTTGCATGACCCATAACACATATCTAAATGTGGTGTGATACAATATGTACATGGTGCATATTACAAAAGTGTTGAATGCATTTTTTACAATAAGACATCAAGGTTTACCAGAAAAAAGGACAATAATAGCCAAGGGTGGCATATGGCTCCCACATCTTATGAGATTTATGCAACTGTTGGAGCAAGAAAAAACCATCCTATCTCTATCCACTTCAAAAGATCTCAAACTCCATCAAATCACACATGAATTTTTAAAACAATATTGACAAAATAACATAGCTCCTTGCATTTTAATATGTTAGTGTTGTTAATTATCCACACACTATTGACAAAATAACAAAACTCGTATTATAATATGTTAGTGTAGCTAATTGTTTGTATAATATTGTGATTTTAGGATGGATTTTATAATATTCGTTGTAATATATTTGTAGATAATGCGCTAATAAGTGCATTTATCCACATTTTATTTATCATGAAAAGTATCAATCAAATTATTGACTTGATTGACTTTCACTATTAATAACATAAAATAAGGTTCATTTTTAAGATAGCTACCCTCCAAACCCTAACTCTAGTCTCTTCCTTATCTATATAAGATCATAAAGAACTAAGGGTTGATATATCACTATGGATGAAAGTTTACTGGTGAATTTATGCCATATATTTTAATCTAAAGTGGTAGACATGATACCAATATTGTAAATCCATTTAATGTTTTTATTTAAAACTTTCATTGATTTATCGTATATGCATTTATGTTGGTGCATGTATTATGGTTATTTACAATGATTTTGGATAATACCCATAACTAGTATGGCATAATTATGATACTACTAATTATGGGATTGAGTGAAATTCAGGTGGAAAAACCTCAATTCATGGTTACACCTATAAGGAAATAGAAAAAAAAAAAATTCTTTCTCATGGGAAAATATTAGTTGTTGGCTATTTAGATAGTGATTGAGCAGGACACCTAGATGATCATATGTGGATTGTGGGATACATCTATTATCTCAGGGAAAATTGTGTGAATTGATCTTGTAAAAAAAATTCCACCCTTTCTTTTTCTAATATTCAAGATGAATACAATGGATTTTTCTCTACTCGATGTGATTAAATGTGGATTCGATGCATGTTTTCTTAGTTCATAATTCCAAAAATCCAATACAAAGTAGTTTAATGTGATGATAAAAATGTCATCCACATTTATTGTAACCAAGTGGTGCACAAAGACATAAAGAACATTGAGATTTATATGGTTATATTTGAAAAATGATATAGAAAAAAGGTCAATGATCTTAAAAATTGCCAAAAAAAATGATTAGGTTGCCTACATCTTCACAAATTCCATACTTGAGGCCTGATGTTTTTCAACTCGGGATACTTTTGGGAATATAGGAAGGTTTAGTCAAGGGGGGATATTTTAGTAATCTTCCATCCTTCTCTTCATCTAAGTACATATTAAGGGGAAATGTTCTTGTATTTAATTATCCGTACACTATTGCATGATTGTATGACACACTTTTTATGCATATATACATGTGGGTGTATGTCTTAAGGTTGTTTATAGTAATCATGGAGAAAAAATAACTACTTTAATATAAAAATTATATTATTTTATGAAAATTCTACACTCTTGATCATATAGGTGAGGAGAGGATTTCTTTCTTATATAGTGATGCACCTTATAAATGTAATTGTTAGCTTATTTCATTAAAAAAAATGGTAAAAAAACCATGTGAAATGGGTGAACACAGTTTTCTCTGTGAGTGTGCAATGTGAAATTTATAGAAGTGAAATTTTCATATTATTTTTTTTTGTACTTTTAAAATAGAAAATTTGCAACTAAAAAAGGTATTAAAATTTATAATTTCCCTAAGTAAACTTGATTATAATTAGAAAATAACACCAATACCTCCTTAAGAGAAACCTAGGGAGGCTACGAAAGTTTTGAGGCTTAAATTACAACATGGGTCCTAACAAAAAGGCTTGATGAGACACCCATGTAAAATACAATCAGGAAGGAAGGATGACTTAAAACACCTTCCCCTCCCTATGAGGAAATCTTCCTTCACCCTATACAATTTCTATGAAAATAATTGATCTTGTTGATGGTTTGAATGAATATACATGCCACCAATAAATATTTATGATAGAACTATAGATCAATTATGTGCTCATGAATCATTTTTTTAGTATAGTGAAAATGGACCTCTATGTGTTTTTTAAAGTGATGTTCCACATAGTTTCTAGATCACACCTTGGGTGTGGCACAAAATGTTAGTAGTTTGCTCATTTAAAACGGTGAACTCTAACAAGATATGGTGGATCTAAATAGCTCTATAACATAATGAACCCTTGATACTTTTTATTCATGGAAGAAATGGATATATCATGTTTCTTCTTGTTCTAATTAATAATAGGATGTAAACCAAGATTAAAATCATATACATATGTAGAGTTATGATCATAAATATCATGTGCACAATGAAAGTAAATAGATCCTACTAATTGTGTAGGATAACCTGATCCTTAATGAATTACATATGTACATGTTCATATAATATAACAGACAACCCCTTTAACAAATTTCCAGTCAAAATTATGAGGTTATTGTAATCAATGCAAAATTGTGCCAATGGAATAACCGATATAAGGACGCTTGTGAGACAAATAAATAAGGTTTCCAATAAGTTTCTTATATAAAGTATAATTAAAAAGTGGTATAGAGAAATTGGTGATGAGTTTTAAATTAGAAAAAAAGGCCTACATACAAGTTTATAGTAATTCATTTGAAATATTTACAAGATATCTTAAGCTTACTTGGGATTTGAAAAAAAGATCCCCAACAACAGAAAGTATGTGATTTCAAAACTAAAGTAGTTTAAAATTACCAAGACTTACATCTCAAACTATTAATGAAGGGAATAATTCATATTATAAATAAGTGAATATGTTTTCTTATGTGAATGATTTCATTCACATACATAAAATTTATACAACACTTATCATGGTGTTGCCAATTGTACATAGTGAAATTTAACTTTTAATGCGATAAAACTATGAAAGATGGAAGGATTCCATCGTAGCATACCATGCTCATGGGGCATGCTTAAAGGCATACAAGGACGTCTTGAAATACCATACAAGAAAGGAGTCTTGAATAACCTAGAAAGTTAATCCATAATGATGATCATGAAATTCTCCATCAAGAAAATCACTCTTCACTTCCATATGATGAAATTCCCATATCTGAAATGCAATAATAGAAAGGAAGAGGACGATGGGTTTCATTTTAGTGATTGGATTAAAAATCTAAATGTAAGCATTCATTCCACTTGGAAAAATTATTTTGTAACTAGTCATGTATTATGTTTATTGATATTACAACCAACCTCTATGTGGAAATTTAAAGGATTCAACTACATATTTTTGACTCAATATAAATTGATCATATTTCATCATTTAATACTACCATTTGTGGCCTATTTTTTTTGATAAATCCATCTATGATTACAAAAATATATATTACTTTTAGAAGACGGAATAAATCCCAGGTTTTGTTCTCTATATCTCTCTTTGAAACTTTCTATTAGCCTTACTAAAATAATATGAATTTAATTTTACCGTTATACATATTAGGAGATATTTAAATAATCTACTTGATTACACCCAATATGGGTCATAGGTCTTTCACATTAATTAGGTAGTCTATAAAATGTGTGATCATATAGGCATAAATATTATTTATAATTTTACCACGAGTATATCGATAAAAATAGGGGTAGTAGTATAAAATGTAACCTACAAATGAAAGGATGTTGTGGGAAATGCAAACAAAATATTTTTGTAAATGTCCCCTTGATAAAGAGGACCAATTGCAGAAATATTTTTTCTAAACCCACCAAGGAAGTGATTGAGTTGCACATGGTGAAAGAGGAGTATGGACATCGTCACCAAAAGGTAAATCATCCTAGAATATTTGATTGATGTAGATGGAATGTAAAAAATGGAATAATATATGGGTGATGATGTGTTATGTGGAGAATGTTCATCAAGTGAACACTTATAGAAATGAGAAGATGGTATGTAGATAGATGGTTAAGTTTGTATCATTTGACATCATCAAGATATCAAAAAACATGAAAGAATTTCTTTAAGGAGAAGTTCATTTCATAAATATTTAGGAATTTTAGTCAATTATTTACATCTAAATAATCTTAGGAGCTCAATTGAGAAAGCTTCTTCAAGGGTCACATATTTAAATTATTTATGTGGAGTGTTGTTATGAGTATAATCCATAAAATTAATAGCTTTGGACCAAAAATCATGATAAATATATTGAGACTAAATCATACAACATTGAGTGTACAATTATTTATTTTAGAAATGTTATTACGTTGCAAAATATAATGAACGCCTTGCAAAAGGTAGAGTCCATTGAAGGTGCAAAAACATTCAATGCAAGAATTCAAATGTTTTCTACCATTTTCTATTTGAAAATAATATATAATATTTCTATATTATTTTAAAATAGGATTTGAAGTCAATAACTTGAAGAAAACATAACTTTTATTCTTCAAGAAGTAGATTACAGTACTTGAAAAACAACACCACAGAAGGTGAGAACACAATGGGCTCCATCAAAATAAATTTATGGCATGTGGACATAAATTTTAGTGTGCACAATTCAAAAAACCTAAGATTCTCTCTATGTTGTACCTTTCACATAGTTTTCATCAAGATTTTTACCAAGGAAACTCCCTATAGAAATAAAATTACAAAATATATTGGAACATATATCAATTACCATGTTATGTTGAGGAAGTATTTTAAGATAATGCTAGTTTAAGTGGTCAAACCACTCATGCCACAACTTACTTGATTTGTTTGCATGAATAAATAATAAATGAGATGTACAAACATGCAAGGCAATCTTAATATCCTGCTATAGTAATTTGAGAATGAATGTGATTTTCTCAAATGATAGTTGAATCATGTGTTAAGTCATTTATATTGTTTATCTAAGTGATTTAATAGAGTAGAAGGAGGTTCATTAAGAGAGAAATTAAAAAATTTGGAAAATTTTCCATAAAACATCTCAAAAAACCCTTTGAATATTCATATAAGTAGAGTTCCCCATAAATATATACTGTGTGGTGATTTAAATTAATTTAAACTAATTAAATCTAAGTATTGTAGATTAATTTATGTAAACACTGGTATACATATTCTAAGATACGATATGACACAAGAAAATAAGCATGTAAAGTAGAATCCCTAAGTAAGAGGATGAGATGAAGAGACTTAGTTGATTTACGTCATTATGGAACTGATCTTCACAAAGAGAAGTGATGACCAGACTAGGAAGAGTGCCATTATGACACACTATAAATTATGACAGGAGAAACTGAGGCCAGACATGGGCAACTAGGATATAGAAAGGGCGCATGGGTGCTGGAGACTGCTTCTCGGCACTGGTGACTAAAGAGGATCTCAAGATCTAATTTCTAGTGTGTCACAAAGGTGTCACAATTACTTCATGTTGATTTCTTGATGGTCATTTCTTAATCACCGATGATACTTATACTGTGTAAAACAAAATTTCACCTACACATGCCCACAAACCACATCAAATATAAAAGAGAAAGATGAAATATGGGGATTCATACTAACCTCGGAGGTCACCTGAAAGAGTGATCTTATAATCGAGTTCTACACTACATCTCATAATCCATGTAATTCTTCTACGCGTGTGTAAAAATTGTGCCCTAAATGACCTTGTATAAGTTGCACTTGATAACAGGTTGTAGCTAGAATGTAGAAATGTAGTAGAATGTGTGGATGGAGTAAAATGAACTTCCCCTTCCATTGTTGTGTATGCAGTCCATTGTCCCTTGAATGGATTCTAGATGAATTCTTTAGAGTGCTTTAAGTGGATTTTTGGATGAAATCTTAGGAGATGATAGTATATAGTTAGTTGTTGGTCCCTCATTTTGAAAATATAACTATATATCTATATGATTCCCTTGTTTGAATTTCATAATTGAAAACTAAAATGTCAAATGTCGACCCGTAAGTGAAAAATATGCCCAAAATATAAAAGGGATCCAAAAGGAGCGAGTAAGGTAAGAAAGAGCCAGGGGCACCCATAGGGGACAGGAGCACCTGAGAGCTGTTGTTATGGATGGGCACTGGAGTCTGAAGCCATAAAAGATAAAAAATAAAGCACCAACTAGGCTGTAGGGTGTTTAATACCAAAGAGAAAGTAAGAATAGAGAAAAGAGGCCAAAGATAGTTTTCAACCACTAGTTTTCTTGCTTAGGAATCATACAAATGCTAGTATACTTTTATGACCTAGAAATGTACCAAAGTGTGTGATTTTGTGTCTACATTTGCTCCCACTTTATGGTGTTTAGTGAATAATTGATAAAATAAAGTAGATTGAATATGTGTATCTTATGATCCTATAGAGCATTCAATGAATAGTATGCCAAGTAGACAAGTGAAGTGAGAAATGATTCAAAGTGAAGTATGGAGATCAGGAAAGGAAACTAACCCTAGGGTTGAAGTGTATGTGTTGTATTGTACCTATTATTGTGCTTGTATTTTTTATCGTAAGCTACTTTTTGTTTTCTATTAAGGATGGACCTGCAAAAGAAGAGGAAAATAGTAGTCAAAGTCATGTATATGAAAAATATGCATAAAGTTGTTGGTCTGAAAATCTGTCGGGTTAGGAAAGTCACGGGGAAATAGGCCAACAGTGTGCAAGGTGGTAATGCCCCGTTTGGCAGTTTATTGTGGTTAAGAGTGGGTATCAATGGAAAAGCAAGGATGGACCAAGTAGCTGGCAACTGAATATAGGAGAAGCTTCAACCAATGAAAATTTTCTGGGATCTTAAAAGTAAATTCAACCAACATTGAAGCTGTCACCGGGATGCTCTCAAATGAATTGCATTGTGTTAGAGCACAATAAAGAGTGGTGGCAACAACCTATCTTTAAATATAAATTTAGGGCTACTCATGGGTGTGGAACGAGTAAATCTAGGGGGGTGTTTGTAGATAGGAACTTAGTCTCTCTCATATTTTGTTGGAAGGATAGACTTTGAATAACTGAATGTTGATTGTGTTTGTGAATAGGATTTAGTCTCCTCCCAACCACCCTACCTGCAGACTGTAATGACCATCATGTTTGTACCTTGCGTGAGGAGTCGGTAGAGTCCCGTTTTTCTTCACCATGATCTTATTTTGATTTCCTTCTTCAATGCGTATAGGTGGAGTGTTGGGCGCGTCTTTCTTGAGCTGCAGGCATTGAAGGAGGGAAACGTGTTTTGAGTGTTATTTTGTCCTTTTGCGTAGTGTTGTTCCTGTTTCCTACCATGAACCTTCTTCTTTCTTTTGTTTTCTCCTCCTCTGCGTATGGGAATTTCTTTCTCCTGGAATGTTTTTCTCTGCCTCTTGGTTGCTGCGTGGATGCTGGGTTCGATATGGTGGCTAGATGGAGCTTCGAGCCAGTGAAGCAGGCATGTGTGAGGCGTTTTCTTCTTGTTTCCTCCTGGACACTTTCCTTCCTCACATGCCTGTTCTTCTGCTCTGCATGTGGATGAGGGCCTGTTAATAGTAAAGTATGGACGTGGTTTTTATTTGTTGTTTCCTGAGGCGGTTTTGGGTGAAAAAGGTGCGCTATTCCTTTTGCTGGCTGCGCACAGCTACCAGTGAGTGAAGTAGGCAGTGTTTCCTCCACTTCCTTTGGGTGCTACGAGGTGTGTTTCTTGTCAGGGATCCACAGCAACAGCCTGCATCAAGAGTTAGCTAGGCGGCAGGCATGTTGCAGTATGGCTGAAGCCTTTGCGAGCACTTCCAGCAAGTAGGTTGTCCAACTATGTTGTTTTCTGTTCTGTATCAGACGCATCCTCAAATTTGGGTTTATCTCTTCAAGATATTTTTTTCAAAATCGACTATGTGACAGTGAGATTGTTACCAGGAGACCTGATGAAAATTATTGCAAAGATTCTCTATTGAGACCTTACTTGTTTTACGATGTAACTCATGGAAGAGAATCTCATAGGCGTGGATCTGTTTCATATCAGAATATTCATGAAGCACAAATTTCTTTTCAATTATATGAGCTTCTTCAACGAGTCACTAAGTTGGCAGGCATAAAGGTTTCTGTTGGAATTATCACACCTTACAAGCTACAGCTGAAATGTTTGCACCGAGAGTTTGATGTTGTCCTCAAATCTGATGAAGGAAAAGGTTTATATATCATTACGGTAGATGCCTTTCAGAGCCAGGAGCGTGATGTAATCATTATGTCTTGTGTTGAGCTTCAAATCATGGGGTTGGCTTTGTAGCTGATATTCGCCACATGGATGTGGCACTAGCACGAGCTCGCAGAGCACTTTGGGTTAAGGGCAAAGCAGCTGCATTGAAGCAATCTAGTGACTGGTCAGCCTTAATTGAGGATGCTAAGTCTAGGGACTGTTTTATGGATATGGAGTCTGTACCAAGAGATTTTTTTTTGGTTATAAAGCCATCTTTTTGGCTTCGTCTCAGACTAGGGCTGCTCCTAATATGAGAGCACCAAGGTTAGGAGGTCCAAATCAGAAACAATCAGATGCATATGGAGATGGTGGAGGTGTTTGGATGAATGACGAAGGATCAAGTTCAATTGCCAAAAATGGGGCCTACAAAGTTCTAGGGCTAATTTTGGAGTGGTGTTGGGAGGATGATGGCAAGTATTTTAGACTACCCACCCTGGCCGTGAACTCCTACCTGTGCCAACGTGAAGATGTTCGATGTTTGGGCGCCCAACGAGCTTGAAGAAAATGGAATTAGGCTTGGGTTGTTGTTGCTGGTCTGGGCGGTGTCCATGAAACCTTCTGAATCTGGAGAAAAAAGGCAAGATATTTCTACACTTTTCTACTGTTATTTTATTTAAAATTATTGTGAAATCGAACCACTTTTTCCTTGCATTGATTTGTCAGTTGGATGTCATGATGGGACATTTCCCTTTCTGCTTGTTTCTTCTTGTTTTAGCTTTTATCGTTGAAAGTATGTTGGTCGAAAGGATGCGTGTGCCCTCTCCTCTGAATGTTATGTTTCTCTTGCTCGAGTGATAGACCTTCATCTGTTTGTTTATGTATTAATTCTTCTCTTCGATTGAGTTGCAAGTTATTATGTTGATCCAACTAGTATTTTCGATATCATGGAAGTAAGTTTACGATAACTATGAAGCTCCTCCCTAGCACTCAAGTTGTCTTTTGACATTTTTTTGTTAGCTCCTTCGCAAGTCCCTTTGATAACCTTTTGGCATCGAGAAAGAAAGGTTGTAGGATTGTGTGAGCAATGCTGTGGGCTAGCCAGCTTAGAGTTTTGGTATTAAAACTGGTAGAATGAAAAGGTTTGTGTGCAATGTGTTTTTCGTCTCGCGTGTTTAGACTCTTATATTATCTTTCATCTTGTTTCTAGGATTTTAAGGCCATCCTCAAGAAGTACCTTGACCATCCCTATCAGCTTGAACCATAACTAGCTTTTCGGATCAACTAAGCTCGAAGTTTCATTGTACGAATCCAGTACCTCGTTGACACTAGAATAGTTTTAGTCTAATCCCCCTCTCAGAATTATTGTTGATGACGCTCTTCTATTTTTCCTAACTTGCATTATTTTTCCCCTTTGTAATGTTAACGCTATTAATTAGTATTGGTCGGTTTTTATGCACGTAATTACCTTAATATTTTGTGGTGGAAATTTCCTTAAATGTGATTAATCTTCAGGAAAAACTCATCTTTCATTTGATAGTCTTATGGATTCATAGCGGAAGGTTTTGTTTTGATAATGTCACTTAGAAATTATGTTTGTATCTATGTGTGACGGTTGACTGTGTTACCAAGGTTTGCCTTAAAATATGGTTGTTTTGGAAAATGGGTAATTTATTTTAAATTAACCAAACATTAGTATTGTAGTGGAGGTTTGCAAATCTTTAGTGTTATAAAATTTGTTGATGACATTATTGTATACTCTTGTGTGACGGAACTCCCTTCTTCTCTCGCATGCTTGCTACTAGCCTGTAAGACTTTGACGCTTCTTGGATGATTGGAAAATCTTGTAGTTAATGGTCAAAACTAGTATACTTGCCTTCGCTTTGAAACTTATGTTGTGTGTATACTCTAAATGATTTCCGGTTTGAAACTCAATTATACATGGCTTTTTGTGTTTATTTCTGAAACCCGTGGTTCCCCTTTCTTGGGCTGATCAACTCTTGTTCTTTTAGAAATATATTATTTTAGTCTATGCGTTTGGTACCTTTGATAAATTTTTAAATGGTTGGTGTATATATCAAATCTTAATCTTGTAATTATGGTTTAATTACTTACTTGATGGGAATTCTATTTTTTGCTAGATTATTTGTTTTCTCCTTATAGGGCTAAGGGCCATTCTCTTACGATTGCTATACTTTCGTTTCTTTTACTCCTAACTGAAGTACAAGGTCTTCTCCTTCTTTGATTGGCATGATGAAGACTTTATTATAACTTGATGTTTTGATAGTGTTTAGAGGTTTGAACCAATTCTTGTAATAAAGTGCTTCCTTTTCATGGTATTGTTAGATAATAGTTATGGTGGTTTTGTGTAGCCTTATCTTGCTCAGTTCTCGCGAACTGAATCTTGTGGAAAAATTTGTTGCAGATGGATTTTGCGAGTAGATGAGGAATAGACTTGTAGATTTTTACATCAACCTCAGTTGAGAAGTTCTTTTGCATGAATCTTTTTTATATTGTTCAACTATTGATAACATCTACTGGAAAATTTAGAAGAGGATCAATATCTTAGTTTATTGTATCATCGTTTATGTCATCTTAACTTTAGAACCTTGAATTGTCTGTCTATCTTGGAAAATAAAAGAAAGTTGGATTACCGCTTGTTGAGTGACCTTAATGGATTATCGGTATTCGAAGAGTTGATGTAACCTTGTTTCGTTTTCCTAAATGAATAATGTTAAACTTTATCCCTACGATTAAATGTTGAGTTAAATATTTCTAAGACTTAGTAATAGTGTGTTCTAAGTAAAATAAAATGGGTTGTTTAATACTTATAGAAGTTAAACTAAGATTTATATTGCAAATAAATTAGTGTAGATGTGACTAACTGGAGAGCATGTAATTCCATAGGTGATCCAAGATGAAACTATCCCTTGTTAAGTAGCATTATATAACTTGATATCCCTAGCTACACTCATGAACACTATCCCTTTCTTGGTGAAATTCTTAAACAAACTTAAGGGAAATCTATGGCTAGTTCTGGAAGATAATAAGATTTAATAAGCAGGAGATAACACTTTTAGAAACCACACAATCTATCTCTTAGCCATTAGAAGGTATATTATTTTATTCTTATAAAACTCATTTAGTAAAGCCCAAGTAAAATCTTTAATAATTCTGATTAAGTTTTCAGGTTTCAATTATATCTCGGTAATAGCAAATGAGGCCTTGAAGATGATTTCAACTCAACCTTCTTCTTCTAACCTTCTTCCAAGGTGCTTTGTCTTTCTTCTCTTAAGTATGTTGAACGCAAACCCATGTTGTCATATGGGCATGAACAAGTTCTAGTAGAGTAAGTGTTAATAGATGGCCTTACGGAATTAAATTCCCCCTTTCTCTAAATAAACGAATTAAGCAAATAAATGTCATAATAGAGAAGATTAAAGATGATTACTCAGTGTAAAAAGAATAAAATTAGCTTGGTGAGATGATTTGTATGCATCATATCTTGAGCCTCATTGAAAATGTAAGCTAAGAATTGCAAGATGTCTTTTTAAGATAAATAACCCTCAAGAATATCTCATTGTGGTTGGCCCTATTTGTTAGATTGTTCTGTGGTTGGACTTCTATGTTGTCTTGTCAAAAAAAAAGGAAAGTGTATTATCCTTTTGGGTGTGAACGTTTCTGTGCTGACCTTGTGGTCATCCCCGTAATAAGTGGTTCCTAGAGTTGGTTGTAACTTTGTGACGACATGTTGTGTCATGTAATGTGTCGAAGCAAGTCAAAAAAAAAATTATCCTGTCTTTCACTGTGTTGTTCGTGTGTGTGAATTTTTTGGGTCGTTACATTTGGTATCAGAGCGTAGGTTCATGCTCTCGAACTTATGGGCCGGATTGGTGTTGTATGGTGATGTTACATGATGGTGACGGTGTTACATGATGTTGTTTCATGGAGATGATGGTATTGCATGATGATGATTTATATTGGAAAAGTAATGTGCTTTAAGCGTGATGTGATTATTGTCGTAATTGTGATATTATAAACGCACGTGATGTGTATGTCACCTTGTGTGTGTTTGTGATCATGTTGATATGTTGGGGATGGGAGTATTCTCTCTCCTTCTTGTGGATTCTATGAAGAGTTCACGTGTGAATTACTGTTTGTGATGTGTGGAAAGAATTATAATGTGGATGACGTAGTGTTGGAGCATTGTGGCATATTATGGTATGTAGGTGTATCAATGTGTTGTATGTCTAGATTGATGTTAAAAGAAATAAGTTATATCATGATGTTTTATCATGTTTTGATGAGATGTGTGTACCACCTTGTTATGTAGCAATGGATGTTATGTTGTGATGTAATATGTTCATCATATGTATGATGTGTGTAATATGTAATGCTTCATGTTGTGATTTAGGGTCATACGGTGAGTGTATGAACCCCAGAGTATAGTGGTTGCAGTTTGGGTGTAGAATGTGGTAAAGTGATGTGTTACACTCAGTGAATGTATGATTGTGATCTACCTTGTATATGTACCACCATTGTGTTAGTACTGTAGTTACATGTTATGTTGTGAACCTTACGCTAACCGACCCTGAGGGAAATCGGTAGAAGTGTATGTTGAGAGTGAGGAATGGTGTACCATGGGTCAATAACTTGAGACGAAATTCGGTTTAGTAGATAACAACCTGTGATTCTTTCCTCTCTCCCTATGTGGTTGTATGTATGCAACCTAAGTACAACTATGACTATGTTTAGCCTTGTCGAAGTGGTGGCGGGATGATTCAGATGGAGGTGATGACAGTTGTATTATTGATATGTATTTTACGAGCTGAGGCTCGATGTTACGAGTGTTAGCAACTCGTTGAGTACACCTTTGGTGGCTAGATAAGGCCACATAGTTATCATAATGTGACATTATTAGAAGTTGATTTTATTCGTAAATTGAGCTTTTTACTTTATTTTGTAAGGACCAGCAACTTTTCTTGATTGCCATGCATTACAATTTTGGGCATTTCCTTGGTTTGTGGCACTAATGTGGGGATTTTGATACTAACTATGGCTATTTGGCCATTTATTTTGCTTGGTTTTGGATCTTATTTTAAATTTTAAGATTTTACCGCCTTGCCCAAGGCTTGTACTTTGCCACTTGGCACTTTGATTGGATTGTTGTGCTGGTTCTATTGTCGTGATGTGTGGAATAGGGTCATGGGATGCACCATGGAATGGTTGGACCTATGGACCCACTTCATTGTATAGGGGTACGCCCCAAGGAGTTACAGATAACCAGTGGGTTGTTGAACCACGCGTTATTATGTCACTTGGGTTAGGAGTGTTCGAACTCTATGTGTCTTAGGCCATAGGGTCAACCGGCCTCCTTGAGGGAGGCATAAGAGTTTGAGGGAGGCATAAGAGACTTGAGGGAGGCATAAGAGTTTGAGGGATGCATAAGAGACTTGAGGGAGGCATAAGAGTTTGAGGGAGGCATAAGAGTTTGAGGGAGGCTTATGATATTTGTGTGTATGGTTGATGTTTCGGGATATATGTTGAGTTATTGTGATGTTTTTGTAGTGGTCTTTTGATGTATGTGTTACTCATGTCAGATGGATATGTGTTGTGATGTTGTGGTTATGTCATTGATTCCCTTGTGGACACTATGTACCTGTAGCATTTGTTGGTGTTATGTGAATTTTTTTTTCATCGATGTAATTGAGGAAATGTCTGGTGGATTGTAGTACTCTTTTGTTTGAGTTTTTGGTATGTCAGTCATTGATGTGTGTCGAGTACTATGTTATGCGGACTGTGCCTATTCCATTCCGTATTTGAGTAACCTTTTTGTGGTGTAATACAATCATGAAGTATATACTTGTGTGCTTGTGAATTTGTAGTGTCTTTTGAACCTGATAGGGTGTTGTGTTAGCAGTTCATGTTGGGCATCCACAATAAGAAATAAACAAAAACTCTTCAATGATGAAATTTTAAAACAAATTAAATTAAGAATAATGCTAATGGAAACGAACTAATGAAATAATAAATAAGAGTGAACTGCCAATCTTCACAGAACATTAAAAGTTAAAATTTCTACCAAATGTTCCTAAGGCTACTTTGTGACCTTGCATTAATCAGCTAAATTTTAAACCATAGGGTGTAATTTATCCTTTACCTATTCTTGGTTGCAAACCATTTCTTTTCCTATGTGTTATGTCGCATCGAGGACGATGCTTTCTTAAGGGGAGGAGAATGTAATGCCCCGTTTGGTAGTTTATTGTGGTTAAGAGTGGGTATCGATGGAAAAGCAAGGATGGACCAAGTAGCTGGCAACTGAGTATAGGAGAAGCTTCAACCAATGCAAATTTGTTGGGATCTTAAAAGAAAATTCAACCAACATTGAAGCTGTCACCGGGATGCTCTCAAATGAATTGCATTGTGTTAGAGCACAATAAAGAGTGGTGGCGACAGCCTATCTTTAAATATAAATTTAGGGCTACTCATGGGTGTGGAACGAGTAAATCTAGGGGGTGTTTGTAGATAGGAACTTAGTCTCTCTCATATTTTGTTGGAAGGATAGACTTTGAATAAGTGAATGTTGATTGTGTTTGTGAATAGGATTTAGTCTCCTCCCAACCACCCTACTTGCAGACTGTAATGACCATCATGTTTGTACCTTACGTGAGGAGTCGGTGGAGTCCCGTTTTTCTTCACCATGATCTTATTTTGATTTCCTTCTTCAATGCGTATAGGTGGAGTGTTGGGCGCGTCTTTCTTGAGCTGCAGGCATTGAAGGAGGGAAACGTGTTTGCGTGTTGTTTTGTCCTTTTGCACAGTGTTGTTCCTGTTTCCTGCCACGAACCTTCTTCTTTCTTTTGTTTTCTCCTCCTCTGTGTATGGGCATTTCTTTCTCCTGGCACGTTTTCTCTTCCTCTTGGTTGCTGTGTGGATGCTGGGTTCGATATGGTGGCTAGATGGAGCTTCGAGCCAGTGAAGCAGGCGTGTGTGAGGCGTTTTCTTCTTGTTTCCTCCTGCACAATTTTCCTTCCTCGTGTGCCTATTCTTCTGCTCTGCCCGTGGATGAGGGCCTGTTAATAGTAAAGTATGGACGTGGTTTTTATTTGTTGTTTCCTGAGGCATTTCGGGTGAAAAAGGCACGCTATTCCTTTTGCTGGCTGCGCACAGCTACCAATGAGTGAAGTAAGCATGTTTCCT
The DNA here is from genome assembly GCA_019776745.2 of Taxus chinensis. Classification (NCBI taxonomy): domain Eukaryota; kingdom Viridiplantae; phylum Streptophyta; class Pinopsida; order Cupressales; family Taxaceae; genus Taxus; species Taxus chinensis. The sequence goes on from CM034148.1 coordinate 830,631,602, forward strand.
CCACTTCCTTTGGGTGCTGCGAGGTGTGTTCTTGTCGGGGATCCACAGCAACAGCCTGCATCAAGAGTTAGCTAGGCGGCAGGCATGTTACAGTATGGCTGAAGCCTTTGTGAGCACTTCCAGCAAGCAGGTTGTCCAACTATGTTGTTTTCTGTTTTGTATTAGATGCATCCTCAAATTTGGGTTTCTCCTTCAAGATATTTTTTTCAAAATCGACTATGTGACAGTGAGAGTGTTACCAGGAGACCTGATGAAAATTATTGCAAAGATTCTCTATTGAGACCTTACTTGTTTTTACGATGTAACTCATGGAAGAGAATCTCATAGGCGTGGATATGTTTCATATCAGAATATTCATGAAGCACAAATTTCTTTTGCAATTATATGAGCTTCTTCAATGAGTCACTAAGTTGGCAGGCATAAAGGTTTCTGTTGGAATTATCACACCTTACAAGCTACAGCTAAAATGTTTGCACTGAGAGTTTGATGTTGTCCTCAAATCTGATGAAGGAAAAGGTTTATATATCATTACGATAGATGCCTTTCAGAGCCAGGAGGGTGATGTAATCATTATATCTTGTGTCTGAGCTTCAAATCATGGGGTTGGCTTTGTAGCTGATATTCGCTGCATGAATGTGGCACTAGCACGAGCTCGAAGAGCACTTTGGGTTAAGGGCAAAGCAGCTGCATTGAAGCAATCTAGTGACTGGTCAGCCTTAATTGAGGATGCTAAGTCTAGGGACTGTTTTATGGATATGGAGTCTGTACCAAGAGAGTTTTTTTTTGGTTATAAAGCCATCTTCTTTTGCTTCGTCTCAGGCTAGGGCTGCTCCTAATATGAGAGCACCAAGGTTAGGAGGTCCAAATCAGAAACAATCAGATGCATATGGAGATGGTGGAGGTGTTTGGATGAATGACGAAGGATCAAGTTCAATTGCCAAAAATGGGGCCTACAGAAGTTCTAGGGCTAATTTTGGAGCGGTGTTGGGAGGATGATGGCAAGTATTTTAGACCACCCACCCTGACCGTGAACTCCTACCTGTGCCAACGTGAAGATGTTTGATGTTTGGGTGCCCAACGAGCTTGAAGAAAATGGAATTAGGCTTGGGTTGTTGTTGCTGGTCCAGGCAGTGTCCATGAAACCTTCTGAATCTGGAGAAAAAAGGAAAGATATTTCTACACTTTGCTACTATTATTTTATTTAAAATTATTGTGAAATCGAACCACTTTTCCTTGCATTGATTTGTCAGTTGGATGTCATGATGGGAGATTTCCCTTTCTGCTTGTTTCTTCTTGTTTTATCTTTTATCGTTGAAAGTATGTTGGTCGAAAGGATGCGTGTGCCCTCTCCTCTGAATGTTATGTTTCTCTTGCTCGAGTGATAGACCTTCATCTATTTTTTTATGTATTAATTCTTCTCTGCGATTGAGTTGCAAGTTATTATGTTGATCCAACTAGTATTTTCGATATCATGGAAGTAAGTTTACGATAACTATGAAGCTCCTCCCTAGCACTCAATTTGTCTTTTGACATTTTTTTGTTAGCTCCTTCACAAGTCCCTTTGATAACCTTTTGGCATCGAGAAAGAAAGGTTGTAGGATTGTGTGAGCAATGCATGGGCTAGCCAGCTTAGAGTTTTGGTATTAAAACTGGTAGAATGAAAAGGTTTGTGTGCAATGTGTTTTCCGTCTCGCGTGTTTAGACTCTTATATTATCTTTCATCTTGTTTCTAGGCTTTTAAGGCCATCCTCAAGAAGTACCTTGACCATCCCTATCAGCTTGAACCATAACTAGCTTTTCGGATCAACTAAGCTCGAAGTTTCATTGTGCGAATCCAGTACCTCGTTGACACTAGAATAGTTTTAGTCTAATCCCCCTCTCAGAATTATTGTTGATGGCGCTCTTCTATTTTTCCTAACTTGCATTATTTTTCCCTTTTGTAATGTTAACGCTATTAATTAGTATTGGTTGGTTTTTATGCACGTAATTACCTTAATATTTTGTGGTGGAAATTTCCTTAAATGTGATTAATCTTCAGGAAAAAATCATCTTTCATTTGATAGTCTTATGGATTCATAGCAGAAGGTTTTGTTTTGATAATGTCACTTAGAAATTATGTTTGTATCTATGTGTGACGGTTGACTGTGTTACCAAGGTTTGCCTTAAAATATGGTTGTTTTGGGAAATGGGTAATTTATTTTAAATTAACCAAACATTAGTATTGTAGTGGAGGTTTGCAAATCTTTAGTGTTATAAAATTTGTTGATGACATTATTGTATACTCTTGTGTGACGGAACTCCCTTCTTCTCTCGCGTGCTTGCTACTAGCCTGTAAGACTTTGACCCTTCTTGGATGATTGGAAAATCTTGTAGTTAATGGTCAAAACTAGTATCCTTGCCTTCGCTTCGAAACTTATGTTGTGTGTATACTCTAAATGATTTCCGGTTTGAAACTCAATTATATATGGATTTTTGTGTTAATTTCTGAAACCCGTGATTCCCCTTTCTTGGGCCGATCAACTCTTGTTCTTTTAGAAATATATTATTTTAGTCTATGGGTTTGGTACCTTTGATAAATTTCTAGATGGTTGGTGTATATATCAAATCTTAATCTTGTAATTATGGTTTAATTACTTACTTGATGGGAATTCTATTTTTTGCTAGATTATTTGTTTTCTCCTTATAGGGCCAAGGGCCATTCTCTTACGATTGCTATACTTTCGTTGCTTTTACTCCTAACTGCAGTACAAGGTCTTCTCCTTCTTTGATTGGCATGATGAAGACTTTATTATAACTTGATGTTTTGATAGTGTTTAGAGGTTTGAACCAATTCTTGTAATAAAGTGCTTCCTTTTCGTGGTATTGTTAGATAATAGTTATGGTGGTTTTGTGTAGCCTTATCTTGCTCAGTTCTCGCGAACTGACTCTTGTGGAAAAATTTGTTGTAGATGGATTTTGTGAGTAGATGAGGAATAGACTTGTACATTTTTACATCAACCTCAGTTGAGAAGTTCTTTTGCATGAATCTTTTTTATATTGTTCAACTATTGATAACATCTAGTGGAAAATTTAGAAGAGGATCAATATCTTAGTTTATTGTATCATGGTTTATGTCGTCTTAACTTTGGAACCTTGAATTGTCTATCTATCTTGGAAAATAAAAGAAATTTGGATTATCGGTATTCAAAGAGTTGATGTAACCTTGTTTTGTTTTCGTAAATGAATAATGCTAAACTTTATCCCTACGATTAAATGTTGAGTTAAATCTTTCTAAGACTTAGTAAGAGTGTGTTCTAAGTAAAATAAAATGGGTTGTTTAATACTTATAGAAGTTAAACTAAGATTTATATTGCAAATAAATTAGTGCAGAGGTGACTAACTGGAGAGCATGTAATTCCATAGGTGATCCAAGATGAAACTATCCCTTGTTAAGTAGCATTATATAACTTGATATCCCTAGCTACACTCATGAACACTATCCCTTTCTTGGTGAAATTCTTAAACAAACTTAAGGGAAATCTATGGCTAGTTCTGGAAGATAATAAGATTTAATAAGCAGGAGATAACACTTTTAGAAACCACACAATCTATCTCTCAGCCATTAGAAGGTAAATTGTTTTATTCTTATAAAACTCATTTAGTAAAGCCCAAGTAAAATCTTTAATAATTCTGATTAAGTTTTCAGGTTTTAATTATATCTTGGTAATAGCAAATGAGGCCTTAAAGATGATTTCAACTCAACCTTCTTCTTCTAACCTTCTTCCAAGGTGCTTTGTCTTTCTTCTCTTAAGTATGTTGAACGCAAACCCATGTTGTCATATGGGCATGAACAAGTTCTAGTAGAGTAAGTGTTAATAGATGGCCTTACGGAATTAAATTCCCCCTTTCTCTAAATAAATGAATTAAGCAAATAAATGTCATAATAGAGAAGATTAAAGATGATTAATCAGTGTAAAAAGAATAAACTTATCTTGGTGAGATGATTTGTATGCATCATATCTTGAGCCTCCTTGAAAACGTGAGCTAAGAATTGCAAGATGTCTTTTTAAGATAAATAACCCTCAAGAATATCTCATTGTGGTTGGCCCTATTTGTTAGAGTGTTCTGTGGATGGACTTCTATGTTGTCTTGTCAAAAAAAAAGGAAAGTGTATTATCCTTTTGGGTGTGAACGTTTCTGTGCTGACCTTGTGGTCATCCCCGTAACAAGTGGTTCCTAGAGTTGGTTGTAACTTTGTGACGACATGTTGTGTCGTGTTATGTGTTGAAGCAAGTAAAAAAAAATTTATCCTGTCTTTTACTGTGTTTTTCGTGTGTGTGAATTTTTTGGGTCCTTACAAAGGCATAGCCCCTCTTTGAGATAGCAAAGCAAAACTGGTTTATTGCTAATCTATCAAGCAAGAATTTTTGCAAATCTACACTATTCTAACTTTAGGTGGTTTGGGATCTCATCCTAGTAGAGGTAGTTCCAACTACGAACAGAAAGGTAGGAGGGAAGGAATGGAGGAGGGTAGATCTGGATGAAGAAAAGTAATGAATTCCAAAATGGAAAGGTCAGAAGGTTTATGCTTTGAGTCAGTAGTAAATAGAGCCAAACTTACTTGCATAAACAATTAAAGCAATACTGATGAATAAATGAAAATAGTAGGAATGAATCTAACAGAATAAAAAAATAGATCTAACTTAAGAAAGATCTGATGAAAATAACACACACATTAAGAACAAAGTCTGAATATGTATATTAATATCTCTTATGTTGTAAGAAAAAAAAAATTCTTTCTCTCCTCACTTCTCTTTTCATACAAAAATGTTCACACCAAATACAACAATTATTCTACTATTTATAGAAGGAGAGGAGGAAAGAAGACAAAATCCAAACCCACTACTTACAAAATATCTTACAAGATATTTACAAAAGATCTAGAAAATATCTAAAAAGTCAACAGTTGACTTAGGCAAGTTTTTGGATGGAAACATCCCATGGTGTAACATGGATGAGGTCATCATGTATGCCAACATGCTTTTTAAAAATATTTTACAAAAACGATCAACACATACACAAAAGGAGAAACTACTGTTCGTCATCCCTCTGCTCAAACTTGGTGTCTTGCTTTTGATCAGGAGAGACGATGTGACACTGCGCTCGATATTCTACAAACTTGCTGATAATTTCTTAAAGTTGATCATGGTTGGGACCATTAAAATGGTCGTGAATGACTTCACAGGTTTCTTTCTCATTCTTCAGCTTTTCAGGTAACTCAGTGAAATTTTTGCAAGCATCGATTAAAAAGCCAATGAAATCATGGCAGGACAAAAGGTTATTGATTGAATCTCAGTCAAAAGTGACCTCTAGTGTCAAACCTTGAGTGATGATAGCCTTGAAATGCTGGAATGTATCATCTACTTCCCTTAAGTTATATGATTCACTAAGCATCCCTAGAGCCATTTTTGTAACTGTTTGCTCCATGTTATATCATGCTTCCAGGGCTTCATCTTTGATTTTATCGATTCTCTCCAGGATATATTCAATCTGATCGACCTAGTAATCTAATGCAATGAGAGATTTATTATGTGAACATGGGTGATTGATAATGCCGACATTTAATAGGTCGTCAGATGACCAGTTAACCATTACTTTGAACGTTTCATGTTGCAACCTGGCATTATCCAACTCTTCGGATAAGGAAGTTGATACTGCTTGTAGCTCCTTATTTGCTTGATTTATATCCTGATAGAGCAATGTAAACTTCCCAAGCATTTCCTTACCATCTCTAAGGATTTGCTCAATCCAGGATGATACTGCTATGCCTTGTTCACCAATCTTAACATATTCATTTATTTTCTCCTGACTGAGAACTTGAATGGGTTCGGCGACAGTCACAATGCTTGTAGGAGATGTTTGTTTTGTTCTTTGAGTATACTTTTCTCCTCTTTTACCTCTTAGAGCTTCTTGCAGAGAGCATCCATAGCAGAGAAGGCTTCCCCTTGTAGGATTTCAGACAAGGTCCCCATTGTGACTTGAGTCACCGTGAAGTCTGTGGGAGATAGATCTTCTTTTCTCTTGGTGGGATCTAGGAAAGCTATCTCCATGATTCTTTCTCCTGAAGTGCCTTTAGAAAAGCGAGTTATCACTTTTTGCTTCTTGGTTCCATTTTTTGGAATGACAGAGAAATCCATGGCTGCAATGGGAACTTTCCTCTTATTCTGACTCAGATGGTCGGAAATCTAACCAGGACTTATGGGAGTGGGAGTGGAGGAAGAAGAAGAAATGGGAGCAAGAGGGGGAGCAACTGTAGAGGCATCACGGAAGTGTGTTGAAACACTCAGTGGTGGTATTGATAGGGAGTCCAATGCACCAATGCTTGTGGGGCCTGGAGTTACTAATGGAGAAGAGAAGGACGTGGAAATGGAAGGGATCTTCATCAGGATTGAGGAAATATTGGGTGACAGATCCACGAGAGAGGAGAAGATGGAAGAGGCGGGAGATGGAAGGGAGATAAGAAGACACATCCATAGGAATAGAAACTTGAATGACATGAGGAGAAGGAGGAGTGGAAGAAGGGACGTTGGAAACCTCCGTAGTTGCAGTTGTGATAGCATCCCGGGTGGATGTATCCATTGAAACATATGTTGTTTCTTCATCACATGGAGACACTAGGTTGACTACTTACTTCTCAGAAGTAGGAGGAAGATCTTCAAGAGTAGTGGAGGAGGGAATGTTGGGTACCTCTTGTTTGCTGGGTTCTCCCATCTTGTCCTTTCCTTTTCCTTTCGGTACATGGTCCGGCCTTGGAGGTGCACTACCTGAAGGAGAAGTAGTGAAGTCAACTCCGAGGTATGTAAGGCCATTCTGATTCCACCAATGTGCGATGTGCTACAATGTGGGTTTAACCCATTCTTGAATGGTCTTTGGTGCTTTAGCTCTGTCAATCTATGTGAATGGCCAGTTGTCCCCATCTGTGTCAATGTAAACCTGATCAATTTCTTGATCAGTCTCTTTGAATTTCTTTGGGACAATGGCAACGCCATAGTGGATGATCTCCTCCAGAGCCAGCTAGGAGTGATCCTTCTACCTAATGTCTATCTCATGGGTTAGGTCTATCCAAATCTCCTCGATCTCAGGAACATGAATGGGATAAATTTTTGCCTTTGGAAGACAACTGCGGTAGTCAAAGGTTGGCCTTGCTAGGAAGTTGTGCTTTAAATTTAACAGCTCTAATTCATCATACATCTCCCGTGGTTTAGCAAATGTAGGGAAAGTGTATCGGACAACTGTATGGGGGAATGGAGTTCCTCCTTTCTTTCTCTTCATATACTTTTCATGATAAGTGATTAACTACCTTAACAATTCCAGGAGGACCAGCATCAACTCTACAAACCTTGGCAGCTTCATTGGTTCTCCCTCAAAATTCAAAGCTCTGAGGTATGTGAATGTGGGGAATTGTGTGAAGAATGATCCCCATTTTTTTGTAGCAATAATCACACTCAGGCTGGTCTGACTGTGTCTCATGTTTGGTCTCAACAAACAGAATACCTCATAAAAGAAGGCATAATTTATTTTTGATAACTGGGAGATGCTGGCTTCGAGTCTTAGCTCTTGGTAGAACTCGTATATCTTGACTTGGGGCCATACCCCATTTCGAGTTAACCCTGCAAAATCCCTTTTTGACGCAGCAATGTATATAACGTAGGAATTCATGTAGAACTTCCCAGTTGTTAGAACTTGTTAAAGCTACTGTGAGATGATGTCACTTATGATTTCACCCCTACCAAAGCATTGATCAGGTGCATTCTTGATCATATTCTCCAGGTATCTCAGCATCCATTTATGGAAATAATGGGCATCAGGGAGCTCAAATACTCTACTCAAGAATGTGATTGTATCACTCAACTCTTCATTAAAATCACTTCGGTGGATGGTTTGTGGCCATCTGGACACCGAATTATTGTTCTTTAGATAGAGTTCATTCATCATCTTCATGCACTTATCTTCATTATCATCCCATGCCTTCTTGTAGTCTTTAATACTTATTTCCAGATATTTCCTGTGATGAGGAATGCCTAGGATCATCTCAAAGTGACGAGATGTGAGGTTTATGATTTTCCCGTGTTCTTTATTTTCGACACATCTAGTTTCTTTGTTATAACATCGAGCAACCAACATGATGAACTCATTATTTATGGCACTCACTGGAAGCCCAACTGTAAAGTGCAATCCACTACCTACTAATTTGTTCATCCATGGGCCACTGCTTTCCTAGGTGGTCCTTACCCAGAAATCATCCATGTCAATATGACCAAGCTTAGAGTCTCTGATGTCAAGGTCACACTCTACATATGAGTTAGGAATTCTAACTCTCTGGTACTTGTACTTAATTTCTTGCTCTGACTGTTTAGCTTTAGCTTTAGTTGGTCTCTTGCTTGATGAAGACATATGTGAGCTTGAGGACGGATGTTGTTGTTCTGTAAGAAGTATTAAGAAGGTCCAACACAGAAGAGCCATGTCAATCATCATGTTATTCATAATGAAAGTTGGAAGAATAATAGAAAGCCTTAGAATGCATGAGAAAATAGTTAGGTTTAGCTTGCAGAAGGAAGAACGAGCAATTTTAAGCCTTAGGGCACGGGACGCAATTTTATAGCAGGCTGCAGGGGCTTTTTATGCTTTGGCGCATTGGGGAAAGTGTTGACATGGGAAAAGTTGTGCCAAGTTAGAAAGGGCACAGTTTTGAGAGGTGTTACATGACAAATTTCAGCGCCAAAGGGTAAATTGCAGGGTGTGGATCTGCAGCATACAACATGTCATGTCGATGTTGTGAAAGTTACGCTAACGCCTCATGACAAATATGGTAAGTGTTCTTTTTCTGGGTGTAAAAAAGGTTTGTGTTGCATGAATTTAAAGTGTGCCAAAGCACAACTTTGGAAGATGTTGCGAGGAAAAATAGTGCGCCGTATTTATTTGGCACACTTTTCGAGCATGTAACATCTCTGAAAATGGTGCCATGGTTTTAACAGTTAATAGTTCATGGCATTTTTCTTGATTTCTTGATTTGGATTTGGATTTGATGGCAAGAAAGAGAAGTTTTTTGGCAAGGCAGTAAGCAGATATAGATGGTTTTTGGTTTACTTCAGCGGCAGAGCCCTTCCAGATCTACAGATTTGAGGGGGGAGGAAAAGAGGGTTTCAACTGGGTTGGGGATTTTGAATGTGTTCTTTAGATTTTAATTATTTGATACAAGCCCTAACATTCAACACAAAAAAATGAAAACCACAAATGGGAGAGGAGCCACTCACCCAGATTTATAAAAGACGAAGAAAGACGCGGGGTCCACAAGCTCGAAAACAACATGCAAGGGCTGACAGGGATGGCTGACACGCACAGAGAAAATACCTTTCAAAATTTTCAATTCATGAAAATGACATGTGGCAGGTTCATATTTATAGAAAAATTGGCATTTATGACCTCACCAACTACTTTTGGCGTGATTTTGGTAGCGTCGACATGAGAAATGTTGCACTTAGAAAAATGCTTAGCGCAAGTTTCTTGGTGTTGACATAACAATTTTAGCGCTAAAGGATGTTTTAAGGGGTGCAAATTTTTTTATGTCGACACGGGTAAAGTTGCGCTGAGTGTAAAAGGGTTGCTTTTGGTAGCGTCGACATGAGAAAATTTGCACTTAGTAAAATGCTTAAAAGTTTCTAGGTGTTGACACAAAATGTTTAGCACCAGAGGATGTTTTAAGGGGCAAAACTTTTTGTATGTTGAAATGGGTAAAGTTGCGCCGAGTGTAAAAGGGCACGGTTTTGTGAGTGTTGACATACAACTTTTTACGTCGAAGGATAAGCTAAAAATGGCTAAGTTTTGAAACAACTTGATTTTTTGAAAGGGAGTTTTGGGCTATTTCAAATGTTATCAAATTCCCTAGGGGTCAAAATAGAATTTTGGTATAGTTACCTACAAATTTCCCTTGTCAATTTTGCAGGATAACAGCTGGCTCTTTCTGGGGACTATCTTTAAGTGAAACTTAAGGGTAGAGAATCCTATATTTTTCATGTGCCTATCCATTGGGTTACAGAGAGTCAAAAACAAGGGTGACCAAGGGGTAAACAAAAAGGAAAAGAAAGGCAACACACAACAAACAGAAAGCAAACACACAACGAATAAGAAAACTATACAAAGAGGAGAGCAAGCTCTACTTCCTGAAGATCTTCAGGTGTTGCCCACTATAGGGAAGTGGGAGTTTGGTTCCATCCAGATATGAGAGATAGAAACTATTCTCTCCATTGATATGCTTGATTTTGTATGGCCCTCTCTAAAGAGAGTCAAACTTCCTGTGCATACCTTTCGGTTCTCTTCGTTTGTCCCATAGAAGAACAAGATCTCCCACTTGAAAATCTCTCTGCTTAGCTTTTTTGTCGAACAACCTCTTAACTTGATTCTGATGTTCAGTGATCTTATTGACCACTTTCACTCACTTTTCTTCAAGTTTTGTCAGGTACATAATCCTCTTTTCAAGAGAATTCTGAAAAGTTTCATCTTCAATTGCTCGAGCCAAGCGCAGAGTAGGAAGTTTTGTAGAGATAGGGATTTCAGCATCGATTCCATATAATACCTAGAAAGGTGACATGCCGAGAGACCTCTTTAGAGTGATATGATCTGCCCACAAAGCATCATACAATGATTTGTGCTAGGACCATTGGTTTTCATCAACTAGCTTCCGTATGATAGTCACCAGGTTCTTGTTGCTGGATTCTGCCTGACCATTTCCTTGAGGATAATAATCGGAGGCATGAGCCAAGGTTATTCTGTATCCATAACAAAAACCAATTACTTTCCGTGAAGAGAAGTTGGAAGCATTATCAGAAATTATTTTGTGTGGAATGCCAAATCTCACAATAATATTCTCTTTGATGAAGTTGTAAACAACTTCAGAAGTGGCATGCTTGACAGGTATGGCCTCCACCCATTTGTGAAGTAATCCATTGTTGTTAGGATGTAACTATGTCCAGCACTTGATTGAGGATTGAGTGCTCCAATGAAATCAATTCCCCATTGTCTGAATGGTTCATCAATGATGATGACCCTGAGGGGAAATGCAGCCAACTTTGTTTTGCCAACAAACTGTTGGCAAAAGTTCACATTTTACTACCTAGGTGGTTGTATCTTGAAATAGTGTCGGCTAGTAGTACCTGGCCCGAATAATTTTGTGTGTTGTCAATGATGAGGAGAAGTGACCACTGTAGGATGAGTCGTGAAAACTCTCCAACAATTTTACCTGCTACGGCTTGTCAACACATTGTAGAAAAACGCTATCAATTCCGCGTTTGTACAATCCATCATCCCATATGACATATCTTGCTGCTCTGAGCTTTACCGTTCACTTTTCCTTTGTGGTTAGGTGAGTTGGGCACTTGCCATAGGTGAGAAAGAACGTGTCATGTCAGAATACCATTCATCATTGGTTGCGACAAACAGAACCATGGGAAAAGAATCCTACTTTCTCTAGTTCATTTTGTTCTCCATCAATGTGATTAGCTTTCTCTTCAGGTACCTCTGAAGTCTTTATTTTCAGCCATTAGCTGACACAGGCCTTTACCTCTTACCAAATTAGTTGGTTTGATGTCTAGATCATATTCTTGGACCTTTGCGATCCAATTCCCTCGTAAGCTCCCTAACTCCTGTTGAGTCAGGATAGACTTAACAGCCGTGTTAGGAACCAACACTACTGTATGAGAATTCAGAATATAGTAGCGGAAGTTCTTGACACTTTTACCATGGAAAAGGCATGCTTTTCCAATTTTGACATCTTCAGTTCATGAGGCTTAAGAGGAGAGATCATGAAAGCAATCGGGGATTCAATATCTTTGGAGTTCTTTTACATCAAGATAGCTGATACAGTATGCGCAGATGCATAACTGTACATGATGAAGTCTTTGCTGAATTCAAGACACACCAGAACATGAGTGTGAGTGATGGAGGTTTTTATGTCTTCGAATGATGTCCTACCTTCCTCACTCCATTGGAATGTTTGGGACCCTTTCATCATATTAGATATATGACGAGTCTTCTCAGCAAAATCAAGGAACAAAGAGCCTAAGAAAATTTACCTTTCCGAAGAAAGAGTGAACACCAGTCTTGCTTATAGGAAAAGTAAGGCTCTGAATAGCCTTGACCCTTTTGACATCTATCTTAGTTCCTTCTCTGCTGATGACATGTCCTAGCAGCTTTCCTTCGGTGACCCCAAAAACTGACTTCTTGGGATTTAGTGAAATCTCGTGCTCTCGGCATCTGATCAAGACTTGTTCCAAATGATCATAGTGATCACTTCGTCTTTTGGAGAACATGGTCAGGTCATCTAGGTAAACTACGATGACTTTTCCCATCATACCTTTGAATGCAAAGTCCATTTCTCGTTGGAAGGTGGCACCAACATTGATCAAACTGAACGACATTCTGTTGTAGGCGAAGGTACCCCAAGGAGTGGTGAATGTTGTTTTGAACTGATCTTCAGGTGTGACTTGAATTTGATTGTAACCTAAAAAACCATCAAGCATAGATAGCATTTCTGAACCAGTTACTGCCTGTAGCACTTGATCCATTATCGGAAGTGGATAGTTATCTTTTAAGGATGACTGGTTCAAGTTGCGAAAGTCCACGCATATGCATATCTCACCATTCTTCTTCCGCACAGGCACAATATTTGCAACCTAGGTACTGTGATGAATTAGAAAAATAATTCTTGCATCCAACATCTTCTGAATTTCAGCCTGGATGGTACCTGAGATTTTGGGGTTGTAATGCCTTTGCTTTTGATGAAAAGGCTTGACGTCATCCTTGAGCGGAATGTCGTGCCGAATGTCCTTTGGCTTGAAAGACTTCAGATCAGCATAAGACCATGCCAACACATCCATGTACTTTTTCAGCAACTTAACGAATTTTCACTTTTCCTCAGGCGTACAACACTTCCTGATATTCATGGAATGAGGATGTTCCACAGTACCCAGATTGACGGATTCAGTTTCCGGAGAAGAGAAAGGATCATCCTGTCACTTTTTCTTGACAAAATAGTCATGATTATCAAATAATCGTTCTAAGGAAACCAAACCTTTCGGAATCTTATTTCCTTTGAGTTGTATCGCTGTATCTTTTTCAGATTCATGTGCTTAACCGGTGAGAGACTCACGACACATAGAAGTTGATCCATCGAAATGAAGTTCTTTGAAATTTTCAGATTTCTCCAAAAAGGTGATAAGTTGGTTGTCATCATTGAACACTTGCCAGTGTTGTGAATTATCTGCACACTTGGGTGAAAAACCACTTCAATGGTATATGTATTTGTTTTAACCCTAGGTGAGGGAGCATGAGAGATGCTGAGATGGCCAATGAATCAGCCATGTCATTTTGAGCTCGCGGAACTACTTTGATTGAGAAAGCATCAAACTCTTCAATGATATCCCATACTGCATTACGGTAGTGTCTGATCCGGTCATTTTTTACTTGATATATCCCTTTTACCTGATTGATAAATTAGCTCAACATCACCTTGCACTCTCAGATTCTTGATTCCCTTCTCTTTTGCAGCTTGCATGCCAAGTAACAAGGATTCATACTTGGCAGTATTATTCATATTGAAGAACTACAACTTGAAAGAAAAAGGGAAAATCTCCTCTTCAGGAGATATTAGAACAGCCCCAGCACCGCATCCACTTGTCGTGCAACTGCCATCAAACTGTAATGTCCATACTTTGTTGAGATCCTCTTTTTAGACGAGAACGTCCATTCTATCTGAGTCAGTGGACAGGAAGTAGTTCCCCATCCCTGACGATTCGAAAAGAATCTGAGCCTTAGGGTCATTAGAGTTGGTGACTAGATATTTCTTTTGTGACTCTGGTTCCAATGTCTGCATCACCCCTTTGATAGGAATCTTGGCTTTGGACCAGTCCATATGAATTTCCCCACCAACTTCTTTACAAAATCTCCTCCCTAGCAATATCCCGTATGCTGCTGGAATATCAGCTACGAGAATAGTCATTTTTACCCTTTTCTCAGGAAATGCTGCGAATGCAAACTGTGCATCCTTGATCTGACCAATCAATGGTACCTGTTTGGTTTCCATGGAGTAGCATCTACCAAAAGGTTTAGTAAGTGTGAGGCCCAAAGCATGGGTGACCTTTGCTGGCATAACATTGTCAGAAAAGCTCTAGAATCAATTATACAGTTGCTTAGTTTATGACCATTGATCAGGAGAGATAGATAAAAAGGTTCAATTTTTCCCGATGTGGAAGTCGAGGCAACGTTTATGCGAGACATAGGAGGAATAGGAAGAATTCCTTTTGGGGAAATACATAGGAGGGATGACAGCCTAGCTTTGGATATACTTAGTTAATCTTATAAGCTGCTCTAGGTTGGACTGAAGGTACTCAACTTCAGACATCTAGATCTTGGTCTTTTTGGCGTGATCGACTATATCGAATGTGACCAAGGGTTTCACTAACGAAGGAATGAGTCCTTCAGTTTTCACATTTGTAGAGGAGGATTAATGGTCTTTATGGAACTGGAGGAAGGCTAAATTGGAGGAAAACAAGAGGAAAATATTTCTTTACAAAAGGTTTAATAGGAGGTTGAGTAGGAAGGGGATTACCTCTTTTAACGATCGTTGGAGGAGGAGTTACCACATAGCCTTTTCCTTTTTTTTTTCAGTAGCAACCTTTACTTCTTTTCCTTGCGAGCGAGTGAAAACCGTGTATGATTGTTATACTCACATACCCTTGGGTACCCTCTTCTTCATCAGATTCCTCATCTTCAAATTCCATATACCCAATAGTAGAGTCGACCAGTCAGTTCACCTGACATCTTGATCATCTTCACCTTGCGATGAAGGTTCTTCAGTAATTTGGATCATCTTCTTCAATTTCAACCAAAGCATTAACCAGAGGGGCTTCAATGGCTAACCTTGGAGAAGTAGCATAAAAACGTGCCTTTGGGGGGCGTTGTTGGGAGTGAAGTTCCTGTGGGATATCCTAGTATGGAGTGGTAGATGATGTTTGAGCCAATTCCTTCTTTAATGAGAGCAAGTCATTCACCATCTTCTGGAATTGCTGGATATGATGAGGTAGCCTAAGAAGAAGTTGAAGCCTTTGATTTTGATGGCTCTCATCTTAACTCACCGGATATAAGAAGGTTGTCTTCTATCTGAATGGCCATAGCTTGAGCAAGGGCCAAGGTGGGTATTTGTTCCTGTAAAATTAAGAAACTTACTTTCAAACTCATGGCGTTCAAGAAGAAACACTTTTGATTCTCTAATGTCGGCATCATGGCAAGTGACACATGGTTGATCAGTGAATTGAATCGGGTGATAAAATCACACATGGTTTCATTGGTCTCCTTCTTCATGTGAGTGATTTGTGACAATAACGCAAATGCATCTTCTGAAGGTTTGTATCTGTCTTCAAATGTAGTCTGCAATGTGGCCCAACTGGTGATGGATCTGGCTGGTAAATGTTGGAACCATTCTGATTGCAGCCCTTGCAAGGTCTCCAGAAAGAGACATACTGATACCTCCTCATGAGTCACGTCCATAATGTTGCATGACATAATAAACACAACTATATGCGCCTTCCTATGCTTTGATTTCCACTCCCATCAAATTTTAAAGGAAATTTTTGTGATTTCCGTGAGGGAGGGGGTTGACTGGATGTGGCAGTGCTAGAGGACCCATGGCATTTCCCCATGGTACAGGTAGATTTACTGCCATTTTAAAAGAAGGAAAAAGAACTCGAGACAATGAGAGTGTGGTATTGCACTTAGCAAAAGAGCACTGCAAGTTGATGTCGAAGGCACCTAATGTGAAATCTGACTGAGCTTTCATGGAGACCGAGGCACTTCTTGGCTGATAGATCCGTTGAGCTTAAGTGATGTGAATCGTGCTAGAGTGATACTAAAATTGATTCCTTCGAATTAGATCAAAAATATGGATCAACTTCCCCATGAGTCAATCTTGTTCTACATGTAAATGGTTTACCCACCAACATACCCATTCAGATATGCAACAATTAGGAGCAGATTTATGAACAATCTTTCTGTTTATACTTGCTGATTTTCTGATTTTTTCTAGGCAAAAATCCAAGTAGCATGCACTTTTTTCAATATTTAATTTACCCCTTTTTAAATAACAACCAATTGTGGTTTTCTACGACAAAGATTAATAAGGATAAAAGTGGTTCAATTTAGTAGGCCCTTGATTTTCAGATCTTTGACCTGAATTTTGCAAGGTTTTTGAAACCTATCCATAAAATGTCAGAATCTCATATCTACTTGAAATATACAAGTTTTTTGTAAAAACTCAGTGAACTAAAAGTTTCTTATCTGGTCCAGATCTATGGATTATTAAAATAAGGAAATTTTCAGTTTTGATCACTTATGTAAAAAAAAATTATTTTCAACAAAGGGTTAAAATTCAAGCAATCATGGTAGTGATTTTTTAGGAACTTTTTTTAGTTATTTCCTTAGTTTGACTCTCTAGCAGAGTCACCAAAAATGTTGGTTCAAAAAATATTTTGGTTAGGCAGGTCATGGGGAAACAGGCCAACAGTGTGCAGGGCATAGCCCCTCTTTGAGACAACAAAGTGAAATTGGTTTATTGCTAATCTATCAAGTAGGAATCTATGCAAATCTACACTATTCTAACTTTAGGGGGTTTTAGATCTCATCCCAGTAGAGGTAGTTCCAACTATGAACGGAAAGGTAGGAGGGAAGGAATGGAGGAGGGTAGATCTGAAGTGAAGAAAAGAAATGAATTCCAAGATGGAAAGGTCAGGAGGTTTATGCTTTGAGCTTGGTAGTAAACAGAGCCAAACTTACTTGCATAAACAATTAAAGCAATACTGATGAACATATGACAATATAGGAATGAATCTAACAATAGAATAAAAACATAGATCTAACTTAAGAAAGATCTGATGCAAATAACACATACATTAAGCACAAAGTCTGAATATATATATTAATATCTCTTATGTTACAAGAAAACACAAAGTCTTTCTCTCCTCACTTCTCTTTTCATACAAAAAATTTCCACCCTTGAATACAACAAGTATTCAAGTATTTATAGAAGGAGAGGACAGAAAGAAGACAAAAGCAAACCCACTACTTACAAAATATCTTACAAGATATTTACAAAATATCTAGAAAATATCTAAAAAGTCAACAATTGACTTGGGAAAGTTTTTGGATGACAACATCCCATGGTGCAACATGGATGAGGTCATCATGTATGCCAACATGCTTTTTAAATATTTTACAAAAATGATCAATGCATACATGAAGAGGAGAAACTACTCCTCATCATCCCTTTGTTCAAACTTGGTGTCTTGCTTTTGATCAGGAGAGTCGATGTGACACTGCGCTCGGTATTCTACAAACTTGCTGATCATTGTCTTGAAGTTGATCATGATTGGGACCATTAAAATGGTCGTGAATGACTTTCATAGGTTTCTTTCTCATTCTTGAGCTTGTCAGGTAATGTGGTGAAATTTTCACATGAATCGATTAAAAATCCAATGAAATCACGGCAGGCCAAGAGGTTATTGATTGACTCTCATGTCGAAAGTGACCTCTGGTGCCAAACCTTGAGTGATGATAGCCTTAAAATGCTAGAATGTATCATCTACCTTCCCTCAAGTTATACGATTCACTGAGCATCCCTGGAGACATTTTTGTAACTATCTGCTCCATGTTGTATCTTGCATATCCAGGGCTTCATCTTTGATTTTATCGATTCTCTCCAGGATATATTCCATCTGATCAACCCGATAATCTAAAGCAATGAGAGCTTTATTATGTGCACGTGGGTGATTGATAACACCGACCTTCAATAGGTCATCAGCTGAGCCAGTTAACCATTGCTTGGAACGTTTCATGCTGCAACCTGGCATTATCCAACTCTTCAGATAGGGAACCTGCTACTACTTGTAGCTCCTTATTTTCTTGAGTTATATCCTGGTAGAGCAATGTGAATTTCCCAATCATTTCTTCACTATCTCTGAGGATCCGCTCTGAATCCAGGATGATACTGCTATGTGCCTTATTCACCAATCTTAACATATTCATTTATTTTATCCTGACTGAGAACTTGAATGGGTTCGGTGGCAGTCACAGGAGGAGCGTTGCCCATTTTCTACAATGCTTTGTAGGAGATGTTTGTTTTGTTCTTTGAGTATCCTTTTCTCCTCTTTTGCCTCTTGGAGCTTCTTACAAAGAGCATCCATAGTAGACAAGGCTTCTCCTTGCAGGCTTTCAGATGAGGTCCCCATTGTGACTTGAGTCACTGTGAAGTTTGTGGGAGATAGATCTTCTTTTCTCTTGGTGGGATCCGAGGAAAGCTATCTCCATGACTCTCTCCCCCAAAAGTGCTTTTAGAAAAGTGAGTTATCAGCTTTCTGCTTCTTGGTTCCCTTCTTCGGAATAATGGAGAAATCCATGGCTGCAATGGGAACCTTTCCTCTTATGGCTGGCTCAGATGGTCAGAAATCCAACTAGGACTTATGGGAGTGGGGAGTAGAGGAAGAATAAGAAACGGGAGTTAGAGGGGGAGAAACTGTAGAGGCCTCAAGGAAGTGTGTTGAAACACTCGGTGTGTGGCATTGATAAGGAGTCCAACACACCTGATGCTTGTGGGGCCTGGAGTTACTAACGGAGAAGAGAAGGATGTGGAAAATGGAAGGGATCTATCATCAGGATTGAGGAAACATTGGGTGACAGATCCATAAGAGAGGAGAAGATGGAAGAGGTGGGAGATGGAAGGGAGGAAGGGAGAGGAGAAGAAACATCCATAGGAATAGATGCTTCAATGACAGGAGGAGGAGAAGGAGCGGAAGAAGGAACGTTGGGTACCTCAGTAGTTGTAGTTTTGATAACATCCTGGGTGGATGTATCCATTGAAAATTCTAGTTCTCTTCTTCATTACCTGGAGACACCAGGTCGACTACTTGCTTCTAAGAAGTAGGAGGAAGGCCTTAAGGAGTAGTGGAAGAGGGAACGTTGGGTCTTCTTGTCTACTTGGTTCTCCCACCTTATCCTTTCCTTTTCCTTTCGGCACATGGGCCGGCCTTAGAGGTGCTCTACCTGAAGGAGAAGTAGTGAAGTCAACTCTAAGGTATGTAAGGCCATTCTAATTGCACCAATGTTTGGTGCACTGTAATGTGGGTTTAACCCTTTCTTGAATGGTCTTTGGTGCTTTAGCTCTGTCGATCTCTGTGAATGGCCAGTTGTCCCCATCTGTGTCAATGTAAACCTGATCAATTTCTTGATTAGTCTCTTTGAATTTCTTTGGGACAATGGTAACGCCATAGTGGATGATCTCCTCCAGAGCCAGTTGGGAGTGATCCTTCCACCTAATGTCTATTTCATGGGTTAGGTCTATCCAAATGTCCTCGATCTCAGGAACATGGATGGGATCAATTTTTTCCTTTGGGAGGGTAACTCTGGCAATCAAAGGTCAGCCTTGTTGGGGAAGTTTTGCTTCAAATTCAAGTAGTTCTAGCTCAACATACATCTCCCGTGCTTTGGCAAGTGTAGGGCAGGTGTATTGGCCAACTGTAAGGGGGAATGGAGTTCCTCCTTTCTTTCTCTTTATACAATTTTCATGATAAGTGATTAGCTGCCTTGACAATTCTAGGAGGATCAGCTTTGGCCCTGCACAAACCTTGGTAGCTTTTTTGGTTCTCCCTCGAAATTCACAGCTCTGAGGTATGTGAATGTGGGGAATTGTGTGAACAACACTCCCCATTTCTTTGTAGCAGCAATCACACTCAGGTTGGTTCGAATATGTCTCATGTTTGGTCTCAACAAACATAATACCTCATAGAAGAAGGCATCATTTATTTTGGAGAACTGGGAGATGCTGGCATTCGAGCCTTAGCTCTGGGTAGAACTCATATATCTTGACTTGGGGCCATACCCCATTTCGAGCTAGGCCCTGTGAAATCCCTTTCTGACGTAGAAACGTATACAATGTAGGAATTCATGTAGAACTTCCCAATTGTTAGAACTTGTTGAAGCTGCTGGGAGATGGTGTCACTGATGATTTCACCCTAGCCGAAAGCATTGATCAGGTGCATTCTTTCTCATGGTTCTCCAGGTATCTTAACATCCACTTATGGAAATAATGGGCATCAGGGAAGCCCAAATACTCTACTCAAGAATGTGATTGTATCACTCAATTCTTCATTGAAATCACTTTAGTGGATGGTTTGTGGCCATCTTGGACACCAGACTTCTTGTTCTTTAGATAGATTTCATTCATCATCTGCATGCATTTATCTTCATTATCATCCCATGCCTTCTTGCAGTCTTCAATACTTATTTCCACATATTTCCTGTGATGAGGAATGCCCAGGATCATCTCAAAGTGACAAGCTGTGAGGTATTATGATTGTCTTTGTTCTTTATTTTCGACACATCTAGTGTCCTTGTTATAACATCGAGCAACCAACATGATGAACTCATTATTTACAGCACTCACTAGAAGCCCAGCTGCAAAGTGTAATCCACTGCCTACTAATTTGTTCATCCATGGGCCACTGCTTGCCTAAGTGGTCCTTGCCTAGAAATCATCCATATCAATATGACCCAGCTCAAGAGTCTCTGATGTCAAGGTCACTCTCTGCATATGAGTCATGCATTCTTGACTCTTTGGTACTTGTACTTCATTTCTTGTCTCTGACTGCTTTAGCTTTAGACTTTAGCTGGTTTCTTGCTTGATGAAGACATATGTGAGCTTGAGGAAGAGATGTTGTTGTTCTACAAGAAGAATCAAGAAGGTCCAACATAGAAGAGCCATGTCAACCATCATGTTATTCATAATGAAAGTTTGAAGAATAACAAAACACCTTTGAATGTGTGAGAAAATAGTTAAGTTTAGCTTGTAGAAGGAAGAACGAGTAATTTTAAGCCTTAGGGCACAAGGCACAAGCTCATAGCAGGTTACAGGGAGCTTTTTATTGCTAGGCACACTTGGGAAAGTGTCAACATGGGAAAAGCTGCACCAAGTTAGGAAGGGAAAAAATTTGAGACATGCTACATGATAAATTTTAGAGCTAAAAAGGGAAAAGCGTAGGGCGCGGATATGCAGCATACAACATGTCATGTCAATGTTGTGGATGTTACGCCTGCACCTCATGAAAAATCTGGCTAGGTGTTCTTTTGGCTGGGCACATAAAATTTTTATGTTGCATGAGAGTAAACTGTGCCAAGGCGTAACTTTGGAAAAGGTTGCAAGGAAAGAAAAGTGCGCCATATTTTTTTGGCGTGCTTCCCAAGTGTGTAACATCACTAAAAATGGCGCCTAAGGTTTTAACAATTAATTAGGTCATGTTGAAGTTTTGATTTTCTTGATTTCCACTGACTTCTCTCTTTTTGGTGGATTTATTGGATGGCCAGAAAGAGAGGTTTTTCAGTAAGGCAACAACTAGAGGGATATATGGTTTTTTGGTTTACTTCAGCGGCAGAGCCCCTCCAAATTTACAGATCTAGAAGGAGAGGAAAAGAGGGTTTCAGTTGGGTTGGGGATTTATGGGTTCTTTAGATTTTTTTTATTTGATATAAGCCCTAACACTCAACACAAAAAAATGAAAACCACAAATGGAGAGGAGCCACTCACACGGATTTATAAAAGACGAAGAAAGACGCGGGATCCACAAGCTCAAAAAGGGCACGTGAGGGCTGACACGCATAGAGAAAATACCTCTCACAATTCTCAATTTGTGAAAATGACATGTGGCAGTTTCATATTTATAGAAAAATTGGAATTTATGACCTCACCAACTACTTTTGGCACGATTTTGGTAGCGTCGACATGAGAAATGTTGCGCTTAGAAAAATTCTTAGTGCAAGTTTCTAGGTGTTGAGACAACATTTTTAGCACCAAAGGATGTTTTAAGGGGCACAAATTTTTTTATGTCGACATGGGTAAAGTTACACCGAGTGTAAAAGGGCTTGGTTTTGGTAGCCTTGACATGAGAAAATTTGCGCTTAGAAAAATGCTTAGCGCAAGTTGCTAGGTGTCGACACAACATTTTTAGCGCCAAAGGATGTTTTAAGGGGCACAAATTTTTGTATGTCGACATAGGTAAAGTTGCACCAAGTGTAAAAGGGCATGGTTTTGTGAGTGTCGACATACAACTTTTTGTGCCGAAGGATAAGCTGAAAACGACTAAGTTTTGAAACAACTTGACTTTTTGAAAGGGAGTTTTGGGCTATTTCAAACGTTATCAAATGTCCCTAGGGGTCAAAACAGAATTTTGGTATAGGTACCTACAAATTTCCCTTATCAATTTTGCAGGATAACAAAAGTATGCAAAAGTATATAAAAGTGTGTAAAAGTAGTAGTAAAAGGAAAATATGCACTTGATGTAGAAGAGTGTAAAGAATAGAAATATGTCTTGAAATGCTGTGAAGATAAAGTTTTTTGGGCAATGTAATGACAAATGTGAGTTTTTTGGGTGATCGCACACCAAGTGCAAGTTTTTTAGGCGATCTCATGCTAAGTGTGGTTTTTTGGGGTGATCTT
This sequence comes from Taxus chinensis, assembly GCA_019776745.2. Taxonomy (NCBI): domain Eukaryota; kingdom Viridiplantae; phylum Streptophyta; class Pinopsida; order Cupressales; family Taxaceae; genus Taxus; species Taxus chinensis. The sequence continues at coordinate 830,654,169 of CM034148.1, forward strand.
ATGCCAATGAGAAAGTGTTGGTGAGAGAGGTCTAGTATTACTCTCCATCCATGACTTTTCCCGATAACAACCACTATAGATGGTGCATCCTTATTTAGTTCTTACTATCCTGATTGTTCTAAATTAGTTCCAAGTTGTACCGATTGAAGCATAACATGTTCATTCTATAACTAAAGGATTTTTCTTGTAACAATGAAAATGCTCTATAGGATTCTGTGTACTATGTTGATCTAATAAGCTGACTATGTGTACACCTAAGACATTAGAACCTATAGGAGGAAACAAGCACCCAAGTGTTGTTGTCTGATGTTGGGCGTTGGTGTCTGGGTTGTGTTTTTGACCCAAGTTTGATTATGAGCTAGTGTTATAACTGTTACTTGTACGTTTTCTATACTGTGCATATTTGTATTGTAGTTCTGAGATATTGTAGTGGTGATTTGTTCACCCAATATATGCCCCCCTCATTTGGGGTGAAAGAGATGATGATAGGAAAATGCAGCCCAAAGGTGAGGACTTGATGTTATGTTGTATTATATCCCTGTGTGGGGAGGGGATGTGCATGGTAGAAACCAAGGCACATGCAAACAAAGTGGCTAGTAACATGTGTTAGTAGAAAAAGGGATAAACATACAATAGAATATTATGTAATCAAACAAATGTACAAACAAAGTAGACCTCAAAAATCAGGTTTCATACATGGGACATGACTCATAATGTTAGAATATAGTCACATCTGAATCACCCAGAGGCACACAATAATCATACAAGACATAGGACATATCCCAAAAACAATAGCATACAATGGCAAAAAAATGTATCAGACAACCATGGTGACATATAGTCCTATAAAGGAAAAGTAAATGCTACACATGAAACACTTGTTAGCATGTTAGAAAGATAAAAAGTATGTCAAAGCATGTATCTATCAATGGAAAGTAATGTGTTATAAATTAGTAGTACATAATGAAAGAATAACACCTATAATATGTGAGAGTAGGAAATGCAGATGCCCCCTAATTGTGCTAAAATATAATATCCTAGCCTAATCTAGTGTAAGTTTGCAGTAAATAAATGAATAATAAAATATTGAAATAATACCCAAGTAAGATAAGCAATAAAATGTATACACCCTAATGTGCAAATAGAGTTGTAATATCATTATATGATTTGAAAAAGAGGAGGAATCTATCACACAGGAGCATTAGAAAAGGCATATCTAGAGGATTTTACTAGACTGGGGTGCCTATGGAAGGATAGACACACCCATGGGAGCCCTGGTCTAAATTATGGGTGCTCTAGTCTATACAGATGGTCAAAAACCTGATTTTTTAGGGTCGTAATATGTCTGCACTCCTTCAATTCTTGTCACGTGTATGCCACTGCACTTCACCTGATGTCATTGTAAACATGCAATGGAAGAATCACCTACAAGACCCCAAACCAAGCATCAAAACCCTAAAAATGAAAGATGCACATGAAGGGGTTGGAGTGTCCTCGTCTACTAAATTGATGGAATTATCATTGAGCATTGTAATACATCTTAGAACCAATGTAGTTATAAGTGTGTGTGTGTGTGTGTGTAATTGTTCCCTAGGTTTCTCTTGTGCCAGTCACACTTTATGAAGAAGTGAACAAGTAACTAGATGTAGAATGCAATAAATGTGTGCATGGAAACAATAAACTCCCCTCCTATTAAGTGTGATGAAAATGAACCAACCTTTGTGCCTTGTGATGGAGCTAGATGGATGTAAATGTAGCTATAAATTCCTTTGATGGATGCAACCTTAGGTGGTGGTAGTAAGTGCTTAGTGTTTGGTCCCTTATTATGATAACATAAATTTAAATTTATATGATTCATTCACTTAAATTTCATAATTAACCCTGAAAAGACTGACTACTAAAAAGATACGATCCTCAAATGACTAGAAAGGACCTAAAAAGTGATACAAAAGTGTAAAGAGGAAGGGGAACCCCAAGGAGATGAGGGCGGATGGTGTTGGCATCCTGGCTGGGTGCTCTAGTTTTGAAAAGGATAAATTAAAGTATGAAACAATAGACTGGAACAATAAAGGTGCAAAAGTAAAAGTAGCAAATAGAAAACAAAAAATGATGGCCAAATACATGGGTTAATCAATACTCTTTTTCCTTAGGAATCATGCAAATAATAGTATGTGAAGAAGACTAGATAATGAATCAAAGTGAATGATTTTTTGTTTATATTTTCCCCACTTTATGTTGGTGAGAAGAATACTTGGTAACATAAAGTAGATAGAGATGTGTACTTGATATCCATGTAAATTTGTGTAGAAATCATGTCGAGGGACTAGAAAAGGAAAAAAATAATAAAAAAGATGGAGCGTGGAGACTAAAGATGTAAAAAATATAAAAAGGTGATGAGAGTGAACCTAGGGCAGAATCTTGTGTGCAAATGTTGATGTGTGTGATGTACCTACATGTTAGTGTGATGTGTTTTTTATGTTGACTACTTGCTTCCCATATGGATAGACCTACAAAAGAGAATAAGATAAAGTAGTCAAATGTGCATGTATATGTGTAAAAATGTGTGTAATGATGCATATATGTATGAAAAAATATCATGTAATGAAAGTATGAAAAATGAAAAAAAACATTTTTAGCTGATCTATGATGATAAAAAGGGTGTAGAAAGGATCCTTTTGATGAAGTGAAAGTTTTGTTGGTGATCTCATGTTACTGGATGAAGAAGTGCAAGGAGAAAAGTATGATTTATCCTCCAACCTATAGTTACTTCCCGAAATTGAAGAGATCTCTGTACTACCTATTTTTTTGGGTGATCTGATGCCAATGTAATGGAATACATGTAGAGAAAAACTACCTGGTGTTTTTCTTCAAATTTTTATTACTTCCTACTATATAAAATACCAATGAAGTTGGTGTGTAATCACACATGTGCTAATTAAAATATTCCCTATAGAAGTCGTTGTATATGGAGTTCTCTAGACTGTGATGAACTCACTCGTTGTGTAACCCACTGTGTCATGGACAAAAACTAAAAACGAAATTATACTGGTACTGTGTGTAAACCCAAATAATGCCTCCCCTATTTGGGGGTGCATGTGACATTGTTGTAGGAGAATGTGGCCCTAAAGAGAGGATCAACCTTTTGAAACTAAAAATATTCCCAATAGGGGGGATGTGCTTGGTAATTTAATAAGGCACATGTAAAAAAGTGGTTGGGAGACAAGTGTTAATATGAATAAAGAAAAACATACATGTATAAGACAATTGTAAACTATGTAGACATTATGTAAGTAGATAATTTACACACCCAAGAAGACAATATAGACCATGAAGAGTGGGTTACAAACATGGGACATCACCCACGATGTCATAAGACAAACAAGGTTGATGAAGCAAAAACAACACAAGCGTGCACAAAAGACAAAGGGAAAAACCTGTAATCAAGAACAAGAAATAACAGACAATATAAAAAACAAGTATGGAAGAACATATCCTTACATAGAAAATGCTGCACGTGAAACACATGTTATCATGTTAGAAATATAAAACTTATGTCAAAGCGTGTGTAAACCAATAAAGTAGTGTGTTATGAAAAAAAAATGAAATAATAACACCTATAGTGTACGAATGTGGATGCCCCTAAGAATTGTTGTGGGACTGGAGCCAAGCATCTATGTTGCATGTAATGTGCATGTAGATTCTATGATCACAAATAGAAAGAAATTGAATTCACATGTGTGCATGATGATGATAATGACATACACGATATTTATCTTGTATGTGTAATAAAGTGTACATGTACAAGTAAATGAAAGTAAGAGTAAATGCATCGAAGATATGCAGTATTCTATGGATGTATGGAAAAAAATGTAGAGTAAATGATAGGATCTGTGTGCTACCCTAAGTGAATGGAATTATATACAATGAGGTTCATTTTTTATTCCCCCTCAACAGTCAAGAATGAACAATAAAAGAGAGTCTGTCATCGGGAAATGGTCAAACTATGTGTTGTGTGTAGTGGGCTGCGGTGAATGTGTAGTGATGAAATGTCACATAGAGATTAAGTATGCATGACATTGTATCCTAAGTGTATATCATGAAAAAATTATCGAAGGAGTGATGATTTATCCTAAAGTGTATATCACTAAATGACGATCATAATAGGTGATGATGATGCTAGAGTAAGTGTAGTCTTTATATAACTCTTACTTCTCTTCAAACCCCAAGCACATTGACACACCATCTAGAATGGACTGGATGCTCATCTGAGGCACACGCAAGTGTCGAGCCCCTCATTTATATGAGATTCATGAGAATGTTCTCCATTAACAAAGAAATGGTTGCACGGATAGAAATTAGTCATTCTTACAACCAAGATCAAGAACTAGATCTAGGTTTTGTCGCACCACATGTGGAAGTAAACATTATCACATTACAAAAATATCATAGATAAACCCTAAATAATATCAATAATACAAGGGTACGAATTCATAGACAGTAAAGAGAACACAAAAAACAAGATCCATAATACAGATGTTCAGAACCATTCCATTGTATTAATTCGTCACATTACAGTAGCCAAGAATACATTAAGAATTCCATGGATGGAGATAATAAATTAGTAGAGAATCAACATGCTCTCTATCATAGCTTCATTACAGAGCTTATAATCACATATTTCCCTCTCTATCCATCCTATTACACACACACCTATTCTCTCTCTCTCTCTCTCTCACGTCATGAAAAACCATACATAAGAAGGAATCTCTTCTAACCACTCAAAAATACAAGAAAAAGGATTGAAGCAATCTTCCATGATCGCATAACCACTACCCAAGAACATTCCAATAAATTTAATCACGCATTTCCCTAATTGACTATCCTTAGCATGCAAGTGCCAGCTAATCCATAACGAACTCAACTCCTTATTCCTTCATGATAACCATAATGGTGCCCTGGAATATTATTTTCTTGAGCTGTGAGTCTTCATAGCTTATCCATAACTGTATTTGGTCACTTTTCCATTCATTCCCTTAATGTGACTTTACTCACAGTCCTAAATCGACTAAGTTCTTAATCCATCCTACCTAGACGTGAGCCTTCATGCATCCCCAAGAGATACTTCCGCACGTGTTTTCACACCCTACTTCCGCACACCACAAAACTTGACACCTCAGGTACTTGGTCAATTTAGGGGTCCAACATCACCCCACACTGATTCAATTTCCACCCCTAGCAATCCTTTTCGCTTCTCGAAAAAAATATTAATGACCAAAAATTTGCTAAGGCAAAAAATGCTATGTGGTTCAACCACTTAAGCAAGCAAATAGAGGATTTCATCAAACTCTGCATCTATTTCATCCTTCAGCTTCTCCCATGCCTTCAATTCTGCTAAATATTTTCCTGGTACTTCTCCCACAATGCTGGGAACTTGGTTTGGGATGAATTCCTCAACCTTTCCCTTGATCACATTTATAGCTACCAATAACTCCACATAGATACCCTCGAACTCTTCCATCTACTCAGTGATGGAATCCTAAAGCTCACTAATCCTGAAATCCATCTTCTTGTGCTTTATTTTTATCTTATCTTTTTGAGATGTTGTATCAATAATCAATTGTGTGTGCTCAATATTTTTAGTGGGGATATTCTCCTGTAAATCCTTGAGAGCGGCCTCCTCATCTGTTACCTGCACGTCAATTATGGGCTCACACTTCTTGAAACTATTAAAGCCCATATCTGCCAATATGTTCACTTCCTTGAGTTGAGTAAGTAAATCCTCCAACTCAGTGATCTAAGCTTCAATAAATATTTTGTTATCTTATCTCTCCTTGGAGAGTTCTACAGTTTTAATCCCCATGCCATCCTTAATGTTTTCAAGTAATATCCCTACAAGGTCTTTGAGGTACTCCATCTCATCCCCATATTCTATCCTGACCTAGCTCACCAATGCCAAACATTGTCCCAAAATTCTTTTGAAGAGGGCACCAGATTGATCATAGGCCTCCTTGGTTTGCACATGTTCACCTTTCAGTCCTTGGTGCAATCTTTCTATCTCCCATTCATTTTCCCTTTTCACCTTGACTAAGGTTCAAATAATGGCCCCTACATCCAAGATGCACATAAACACCTCCGATTACATCTTATTTAATGCATTACATGCCTTCTCATCTATGAGGTGGTTAAGATGCACCACTTTGTACGTATATCCTCCTTTTTTCTTTAGCTGAACGGTATCGATCACATGATTGTTTACCTAAAATTTAGACTCTTTAGAGTGGCAATGAAGGTTCCAACTTAGCCTTTTTCTAATTTTTGGAGCATCCCCTGCTTGATCCATAAGATCCCAACCATGTAGTTTCTCTGGAGGAAGGGTAGCCTGAAGCCTCACATGCAATACCTTTATGGGGTCATCCACGAATTCCATATGAGGGGACATGAGTGTCCATTTCTTCCTTTTTACCTTGCACTTTGATCATTGATTTTTTGATCCCAGGGTGAATCCCTTATCCTCCTTTATAGTAAAGGAGTCACCCTTATCTTTTTCTTCTAGGCTAGTGGTCTTTGTAGGGGAGGCCTCACTCATTGGAATCTTCTCTGATCCTTTTGCAAAATTATCCTTTTCCATCTCACATGCCTCGCCCGTAGCCTTTGCTTTAGCTTTAGCTCTCTTCTCCTATTATTTGAGCTTTGGTTCTAACTCCACCCTTAAGGTAGTGTGTTCCTCCTTCTCCCCTTATTCCAAGCCTATCACAGAGATTGATGCATTGTCTATCTTATACTTCTTCTCTTCCAGTTCTTCTTCCTCCTGCTTCTTCTCTCCCTCATGCTCTAGAAGTGAAGCATTAGTGCCACCTTTCTGTGATGTTCTCACATCGTTGTTACCATTGCGACACGTGTGATACTTCCTCTTCCGGGAGGTGTCTAACTTACCTTCACTCTATTCTTCTTCTTCCTCCTTTTCGACTTGAATTTCTTTCATGGGTGGGATTGACACCTCCTTCGGATTTGGAAAGGGGGAGTCTATAATATCCACCTTAATCACCCCTTATGTTTTGGAGCACAGATCCGCAAATACCCAAGGGACGCAACCCTTGATGGTGACATTGACTTGTGGGTGCAAGTCCAAAAAATCCAGCTCCAAAACCTTGACATAGGTGGGTCAGGTGCCATACTTGTATGTTGTAGGTAGGGTATGGACATTAGCATCCAAATTATCTACATAAAAATTTAGCTTATACATTTCCTTTATTTGGTTGATGGCTCACTTCAAGTACTTAGCAATGAAAGGGAATGGGAGCTTGCACCATAGCCCCATCTCTCCTTTGGCCATTGTAAACTTTTTGAAACAGAAGTTTTGTGTGACTAAAAATTTTACCTGATCCCCAACAACTTGTGGAAATTCAAGGGGAATATACCACTCATTCTTAAAGGCATTGTGCAACCATTCATGCCATACGCTCATTTTTTTCTTATAGGTTCTTGAAATGGATCCATCACAAGTGAATTGCACAAACTACATTGTAGGAGATGAGTGCGCCGGTGGTTGAACCCATATGTTCCCATATAGCCCATCTAGGAAACCCATTTCCCATAATACGATTAACAGAAGTATGGAGCACCATGTGATTTTTTCTCCTACCTCATTCTACACTCATGCCTCCTTAATAATGTTGCTTGCAATAAAATGTGTGAAATTGTAATGTGCCCACTTGGACACTTTGTAGGCCACATACGAGAACCTCTTGTTGATTTCAATCAACCTCTCTAATGCGCCCAACCCATAACTAATGAGTCAGGAAGTGAGTCTCAATGCTAGGTCTGGAAGATCCACAATCACCTGAGCCCTTACCCATTTCTCATAGTCCATTTTTTTTGCTAACTCCTCAATTTTTGTAGTGGCACATAAGTCAAGTGTCATGTCTTCACCAATGTTTCGCAAGCATGTTACTGTCCTAATTAAGTGACCTATAATACTCATCCTTCTTCCTGCAAAGTAGAAGAAGTATTTGTGTACACACGACATCAACCACCTCAATAGCGGGGTGGTTTTTTACAAAGAATGATAACTCCTATAGCTTCAAAATTCTAGTTTTCTATAACTCTTGTTGTATTGAGTTGTCAACCTTAGGGTTTTCGATAGCATCTACTGTTGAAGTGTTTAAAACCAAATCTTCCTGCATCAGATTCTCATTGTCACTCATTCTATGGTTATATTCACTAATTTTTCACCTGTACAACTTTAAACTCCACTTCTCTATCTTAATATCCCATGGAGGGTAATGCATTTCTGAATATACCTCCATGGGTTCTTCCTTTTCCACCACTAGTCTCTTTATACAAGATTTCTTGGGTGCCATCTCATTTCTTTTTTATTCTTGTGTGCCCTAGGTGTTTTTAACTTCTCTTTTATCTCTCCGGACATGACAAATTTCATGCTTTTCTCTCACGCAACCCCTTCCTGTCCTGTTGTCTTGTTTCCCTCTTGCTATGCTAAAAGATCACACTACATCTTGCACAAATCTTCTAGCTCATGCCAATTACCTTGCTTTCTTCTTAAAATCCTCATCACACTTTGATCTCAGGAGCACAAAAAAATTCTCTAAGGAAAATCAGTCGAAATGAATACCCTTACCCTTTATTTATAATTTTTCAACATCTTAGAGTTCCTCCAACCACATGTCTTAACCTCTCTTTTTAATAAATCACTTTATTCCACTTAAATCAAATTTCACAACTGCCCTTCACACATTGCAGTTATAAACTTTTGACACTCCAACACTACTTCACTGCCACAGACCTCCTTCCATGCGTCATTATGCCAAAGTACATAACCTTTGTAGTGTCCACCAACTAGTTCCCCATGGTGCTACCTACCTCCTGTTATATTGCACGATCATTATTTCTCTTTTGTGTGGTCTTTAAAATTTTCTCAAAACAACTTTATAACCACATGCATTTGAACACTTTAACCACCATACCACTCGTTCTTCTACCTTTGTGCTAATAATTCAGAATGATTCTCCCAATCATTCCATCTTCTCAAAGGATTTTTAAACCATATCCAAACATATCTTCCAATCCACCCCACACTAAATATATGTGCAGTCCTCTGTGCATGGAATCACTTACAATGCAATTAGCTACTGGTGCACCAACATGTAAAACAATACCGAATAGAAAAGAAAGAAAAATGACAACAAAGGAAACACACAAAAGGGAAATGCATTAAGGAAAACCTAATCTAATTGGCAACACTGCCTTATTTACGAGCACCAAAAAGACTTATTTATAGTAGGGCTTTAGCCTAATCTCATTGAAATAACCTAGCAAACTTGTCCCATCTAGTGCTGTCAACTGGCACACACCTAAATCAAGGATGTAAAATAGAATATACATCCCCAACTAATGTACTTTGATTTTCCCAGGATGGCGCAAAAACTTGGAATCATAAAGTAAAACCTTTTGCCCAACATCAAATTGTTTATTCTTAATGTGACGATCATGCCATGCTTTTTGTCTCACCTTCTTAGTCTTTTGACTCTTCCTAGCAAGTTATTGCCTTTCTTCCAACTACATTAACTTGTCCATGCACTCTTGTAATTCGCGTTCATCGGCCAATACTCCTACACATGTAATACATAGAGAGGGTAGCATAAAATCTACTTGTAAAATACCTTCCACACCAAACACCAATTGAAACAATGTGGCTTTGTTCAATCTCTTATAATTTTTTCTAAAGATCCATAGCACGGCTGAGACTTTGTCATCCCAATCCTATCTCCAAAAATCATAAATCTTGGTCAACGTGTGACTTAGTATATTATTGAATGCCTCAGTGGTCTCATTAGCCCGAGGGTGGTAAGGAGTAGTCTTACGATGAGCCACCATGAACTCTGCCAACAAAATCCTAATTGTCTCATTCAAAAAATGAGTACCCCTGTCACTAGTTAAACTTAGAGGTCACCCACACTTGCTGATTATATTTTCCCACAGGAATATTATTGATGTGGCCACTTTGAAATCCCTCGTAAGTGCTACCTCTTCCCACTGTGTTAAGTAATTAGTATAAGTAATGACATAGCATGAACCAGACTTTCAAGCGATAGGTGAAATAGGGCATATGAAATCAATTTCCCACTTCTTGAATGGTTCAGCACTAGATATCAGCCTTAAGGGAATTTTATTTTTTCTTCCTCACTTACCAAGGTGATGGAAATGATCACAGGCCTTACATAACTCAATACAATCATGGTAAAGGGTTTTCCACCAAATACCTGCCAATAAGATCTTCCACAAAGTGGCATTTCCTGCATAGTGTCCTCCTGTAATCCCACCTTATGCTTCCTCCAGGATTACAATGCGCTCATTCTTTAGTACACATCAGCGTAAGAAATCATCATGGCCTAACTTGTATAAGTCCCCACCAATTAACATATAGGGCATGACACGTATAGATAACTGTTTCCTCTCCAATGCTTTCATTCCTTCTAGTGCTAAACCCGTTCTTAAGAACACAATGATATATTCCAAATCATAGGGTGCGTGATGTAATCTAAATTTTTTTACATCTGGCATTATATCCTCAATGCTCAGTGCATCCTCTCCTGAGTCAATCCTTGATAAATGGTTAGAACCCAAATTACTCTTACTCAGTTTTAGTAAAACCATAAACTCAAACTCCTGAAAGAATATAACCCAGTAGCATATGTGCCCTTATAAAATGAGATTTTTCACTAAGTACTTTAATGCCATGTGGTCAATGTAAAATATAAATGTTTTTGCAAAAAAATACTACCTAAACTTGTGTAGTATGTAAATCATCAACAATGTCTCAGGCTCAGTAATAGTATAGTTATTCTGTACTAGGGTCAACTTCCTACTTGCAAAACACAGAGGGTGATCAACAATCCCCTCACTAGTTTGTGCCAATACTACTCCAATTACTATCCCTGAAGCATCAACATGTATGTGGAATGTCTTATCCCAAGAGGTAAAGTGTAATATGGGCATAGTGATAAGCCTACTCTTTAATGTGTTAAACACCATCTCCTACTCCTCTACCCAATGAAATGTACTTTTGTGCTTCACCAATTATTACAATAGCATGGTGATCTTGGCATTCCCCTTAATAATATTAGAATCCATGCACCATGGTCTAGTTGGTAGGCTCCCCAAATCCCATAATAACGACAAATTTGGTAGGATCCACTAGCAAGCCTTCTTTACATATGATATGAGCCAACAAGGTGCCAAATGGAGTAGTGAAAACAAATTTCTTATTGTTGAGAGATATAATCAACTTCCTACATCTCTCAAACATCAGTCTCAAGTTATCACAGTGGTCTTTCACTAGTCTATAAATCATCCAACCATCTAGGTAGACTTGAATAAACTTATGGATGAAGACCTAAAATGCCTGAACTATAATGCACAAAAACACAACATGTGCATTCTTTAACCCAAATGGCATGATCGTGTAAGAAAAACTTCCCCATTTAATGGTGAAAGTTTTATTTACAATTCTAACATGATGATACCCCAAAAATCCATCTACAAATGAATAGATCTCGTGCCTAGATAATCCATCCATGATCTCCTCAGTGAAGGGGGATCGGAAAAGGATTAATGACACACACTTCATTCAAATCCCTATAGTCAACACAAATACTTATACTCCCATTTTTCTTAATGTTGATGACCATCAGACTTATCCACTCAGGTTCCTCAACAACCTCAATGATTCCTAATGTAATCATCTTTTTAATCTCCTCATTGACCCTGACACATAGATTAAGATTCATTCGATAAGATCTCTTCTGAAATGGGTGTGCAACCTCCTTCAAATTGATTTGAATCTCTCCTAAAAAGTGGTGAAATCATTTAAGGTCATGCTACCCGCACAGAAAAAAATCTTGAATATTTTTGTAATAGATCAATAATGTTTGAAACCTCCCTTTTTGAATAGTAATCCTCAATATTAGTTTCCTTAGGTTCCATATCCAAGCCAATTTTAACCTTCATAGTTTTTAGGGGTTCATGGTAGGTGCACAATTTTTCATCAACACTATCCATCACCTTGCATGTATTGACATTATGGTTAACATCTAAGTTCTCCACCTATTCACCATATATTACATAGACCAAATTTCCTTTCTCTTTTTCCATGCAAGTGCACTCAAGTTGTACTTCTTCTGATTCTTCCTCATTGAAATGCACTTCCAAGTATCATTCTCCCAACAAATCCAATATTCTATCCTCTGCCATGACACTATCTCCCATAGTGATTCATTTAACAACCTACAATGCCTCATTCATGTTGGACCATGATTGTCGTTAGACCAAAACCCACAGGTGTTAGTCTCTGCTACAATCACCAGAGTTAGGATCTACGAGAGGCAGTTAGTCTATTTCACGAAACTCATGTGGTGCACTGGAAACACATGCCAACAATCTCCCCCTCAGCGTTACCCGAGTGAGTTTCGAACTCAAGACCTATCACTTTGATACCATTTATTGGACCATGATTGCTATTAGACCAAAAACCACAGGTGTTAGTCTCCGCTACAATCACCAGAGTTAGGATCTACGAGAGGCAGTTAGAATAAGGTAAACTGTCAGCTCTTGTTAGTTTCCTATCTGGAGATGAAGTTCTGAATGAATGTACCATGTGTGTGTGTAGCCCTATAAGTTGGAGTAAATGTTATGCACCCATAGTGATGGAGGAAAGGCTTCTGCACTCCTTCCATCTAGGCCTTCTCACATGCATGGACATAAAATGAGTTGGGTTCCTTCCTGCATGATAGTCTTGTATAGTAGTAGGTACATTTATTTGGAGAAACCTAATAGAGAACATGATCCTCACCTTATTCCACTCTAGGAAGGTTATCCTCAATGGGGTTCTCCATGAACCTGTGCTATGGTCACGTAAAAAGTATAGATAAGAATACTTATCCTTTTAATCTCACATCTCCACTGGGTATCCATTGCTTGCAAGAAAACATAAGGGTTTCCTTCCCTAGTGTAACTCAGAAACTATTTTCCTCCCAGGCGCCTAATTCAGCGCACCTTTGTTACTCTTGTCACAGAGCCTTTTAACTGCATTTCAACTAACTCATTTGTCATGTGCACCCAATTGTCACATGCCACAATAGTTGTATCGCTTATAGATTGAGTGTCTTCTCACTAAATAACTCCCTACTCTTGTTGGATAAACAACCTCAGGGTCTCTGATAGTGCACACATAGATTTTAGTCCAGGTCTTCTTCTCCTAAGGGTTCTTAGTATAGGGCACTGAATTTCCATTCGTCAGAGGAATAATAACATGCATTCCTCATTGTTCTCAAAACTGATATATCCCTTATTGAAACCGTAAGTCAACATTGTTCTTATAACACCAGGGGCAGCCCAAGTAATGCTGGAAAGTTGTCCGCCTCAGTAAGTGCCAAGTCTTCGAAGTCTCCAATGAAAATTTCACCCCTTGGATAGTTATAGCAACATCCTTTAAAACACCAATGGGAATTTCCTTTGTCTTGTTAGCCATATACAACACATTTAAAGATGGTTGTAATGGGGGCCTTCCCATTTGATTCCATGCATCCAAGGTGACAACATTAACTTCCATGCACTCGTGTCAATCAGAATATAATTAAGGAGCCATCCATAAAAAACTGCATTCAAGGTAATCTCCTTATCATAGTCAAGACTGTGAGGAAGTAGATTATCATGCAAAAACTTCCTCTCACACTCTCCTCTGGTGCTTGGTACTTTTCCTCTCATCCCCTCTCCTAATAGAGGAATGTTATTCTCTTAGCGTGCAACATCTTACATACTTCCTTGACTTCATCTATATCTGTTTGAGGGATTTCAACACTTTTCTTCTGCTCTAAATTCTATGATTTCTCCCTCAAGTATTAAATTTCCCCTTGAAGACTCCTAATCACCTCCATGGTCTCTTGATAGAATTACTTCTACTGATTTTGGTCATCTGGATACTTCCCATGTATCACTTCTTCTCTTATAACAAGTGGTGTCTACTTTGGTATCTCCCTGTGCATGCACAACTTTAGCTCGTGCATTGTCACCAGCACAAGTTCTAATTTGGATTCATGTGCCACCCATGACATCCATTGTGGATAAAAACACTTTACTCTTACCATCCCAATACCCTTATCCTTTCTCTTGTTCTGGCTCATGTGTTTAAACAATTCCAGGCATTCCTCATACTTGTGCTTCTTTCTATACCATGAGCATTGCAAAAAATTGGGACACCTATTCTTGTAATGTTATGTAGATCCAAAATTATAACAGTTTTCAAGAGGAAATTCACTTCTTCTCACTTCCGTGATTGCCATGAGCATCGGAATCCTCTGCAAAAGCCTCTTCCTCGACCTCCTCCATTTTTGCACCCTTCATAATGATGACCATTATCCTTGGAGCTACTGGTAATGATAGCTTAGTGGACATTGGTATCAATGACATCATGTATTTGGTAAATCAATCTACAATCCTTGGTGTCATGAGTAGTAGAGGTGAAAATTTTGTAATAGCAAGACACATTCTTACAGATCAAGTGCTGCAGTAGTAGACACCTTCTTGTATCATGATCTCTGTGGTAGATCTCACAGTCCATCGAAGATATCACACACCGATATTTGTGGTAAAATTTCCTTCATATGTCTCTCTACTTCATAGTCTATGCACCATAGCACATTGCGAGTCTCATGTGCTGAGTTTGCAGATAATTTATCCAGCTTATTCTCCATGGCAACAATTTGAGCTTCAAGAAATGGACTGAATCTGGTATCCATGCTTCCCATGGCCTCAACATGAAAGGCATCCTCCAAGGCATCATGCGGGCATATGAATGTCTTATGTGAAATCACCCTTCTAAATGGCATGATCAACCCTCTGAAAAACCACTGAGCATACTATGAAGGGTGAATATCATAAGATAGCTTTAAAAGAAGAGTCTTAAAATGTGCGTCATACTCCAGCACACTCTCTGCCACCCCTTGTTGAATCTCCTTCAACGCACTAATGCTCTTTTGTTCAAACTTAGGAATATGGAACTCTACCAAGAATGCATTAGGTAGTGCAATGTAATCCACCACTGTCTAGTGTGGATCATACTTCATGTACCAGTTATTCATGTGCCCTTGCAATGTAGTTTTAAATAAACTCACCTTCCACTTTGGGGTAGTGATACCCTTCACACGCCATAAAAACTCACATTTATGCACATGCACACCCTTGTAATCAGGAAAGTGTAGGGACATCTCATAAAACACCTGCTAATGCGGTTGAGGTCCTTACTCTCTAGTTATAAGGCATTAATTCCCTCTTGTATTGCCTCTACCACAAAATTCACTAGACCCACTAGCTCCTATCCCTCTAGATACACCAAATCCTCCTCCCATAGTAGGAAAATCTCCTGAATTGCTTACACCTTGCATCCCCACTATCGTGCTAAACTACGCACCAACAGTTTGTGATACTAAACCAATTCCAAATGTGTTTCCTATGCTAACTCTAGACGTGATACCCAAACCTTACCCAAATGGTTTTATAGAAAAAATACCTCTAAACATATGAAAAGACTCTGTGGCCATAGATGGAAATGAAAATTTATACCTCCTAGTTGTCGATCGAAGACCGATATCAACACCACTCGTAACCAAATAAGCAAATTTTTCCTCAAAAACTAGAAGGCTAAGCACCAAGGTTTGGTCAATAGGTGGGCCAAGATGCAAACCTACGACTCTCCTTTCTTCACATGAATAACTCTCGCCAAAAACTGAGGGGGTAAATCTCTTGCATTTTTCATTATGGGGTACCATAGACTGCTCAGATCCCACACCTTTCACACAGACCTCAAATCCTTCCTGCAACATCTGCCTCCGTATTTCCATTTCTTCAGCAACCTTGTGTTAGTTTTCCATCTCCATCTCTCATGCTTCATCATACTTGAGTTTCCTCTCTACTCTTTCCTTCTCAGATTACCCTATGATCTACCATAAACAATTTCACCACACTAGATTCTACGTTGCTTGCCTAACATGATTTTATCCAGCCATGGGAAAGGCTTCCAAACTCAAAGTAATAACCAAAATCTTGATAGCTAGTGGAATAACATGTAAGAATGGTCCCCTAGGATCCCTCAAGAACTAAAACTTATTAATCTTCAAGAAAGAATACATATAAATCACGTATTCCTCCCCTAGGATCTCTCTCTCTCTCTATCTCACACACATCATGGAAAACCATACATAAGAAGGAACTAGAAGGAATCTCTTCTAATCGCTCATCACTACAAGAAAAAGGCATGTAGGAATATTCCATGATCACCTAACCACTACCCAAGAACATGCCAAAAAATGCCATCATGTGTTTCCCTAATTGTGTCCTTTTCATGTAAGTGCCAGCTAATCCATAACAATCTTGGCTCCTTATTCCTTCATGATAACTGTAATAGTTCCCTAGAATATTCTTTTCTTAAGTTGCGAGTCTTCATAGCTTATCCATAACTGTATCTGGTCACTTTTCCATTCATTCCCTTAACATGAATTTACTCACAATCCAAAATTGACTAAGTCCCAAATCCATCTTATCTGGGTGTGAGCCTTCACACATCCCTAAGAGCTACTTCTATATGTACTTTCATGCCCTTCTTCCACTCGCCACATAGTTTCGCACCTTAAGTACTTGGTCAATATAGGGTTCAAATAGTAATTGGTGATGTATCCTATGGTGTTGATCACTACAATATGAGTAGAAAGAGTAAGCAAGGATGTAGTATAGAACATATACCAATAAATAATGCAAGTGGATGTGATGATGTATCCCATGGTGTATATCACTAACCCAAGAATGTCACATGAGAAAAGGTCAGATGGTTGAATGTGTGAGTGTGGTGAGGCCCATTTGATTTATATACCATCAATAGTATAGTATGGACCGTGTGACTAGAGTGCATCATTGAGTAATGAGCGTAACACATGTAAGTAGATGAGTGGGATATGTAATGTGTAGTGTATAATATAGGATGTATGCCAAATGTGCAGATGATATAAGATGTGTAGAGACATAGGAAATGTAAGACATAATATGTAAGAAGTATGATGTAGGTATGTAAGATGTGTGATTTTTTGTGTCTAATTTATAGTTTGTGAGGTTCATGTGTATAAGATGCCCTCAACAGTCAAGTGTGAACCAAAGAACAAGAGTGCATCATAGGGTAATGATGATGCTAATATGTGGATGAATATGCATATTCTAGAAGGTAAATGTGTGATAGTGTGAGTATGAAACACATGTTGACACTAGGGTGGGGTGGGGATGTGTGAATGTTATGCCCCCCAAGTGCGTGTTGGTGAATATGATCATGTGACACTATCTAAAAGATCATTATTGTCATGATCAAAACCTACTAAACCAACATTGGAGATGTGATAAGAAATAAAATAAGATGGATCATACAAATTTTCATTGCAACATAGTGTGTAGACATTTAGTACATACTCTTCATCAATTAAGGGTATGGGTGGACCATTCGTGTGCATACCAAGAAGAAATTTTTAGAGAATAAGTGAGAGATGATTCATTACCGATATGCATATGTAATGTTATAGAAGTGTGGTCTATGTCTAAAGTACCACCATTATAGTCGAGCCAAGATTTCCCAAGTGTCAGTGGAGAAGTGTGATGGGCACATGCAATGAAGATCATTAAGTGAAACACAAGAATTCTATAGGTAGACATAATGTGACAAAAACCATGATAGAGATGAGTTGAGTGAATTGGTGGTAAAGTTTTGTTAAGTTTCAAACCAAGCCTAGTTAATCCATCATGTATGCAAATAATATCTATATAAATATTATCAACCGGAATATGATGCCAAAAAGATTTGTTGGTCAATAGCGTGCATGTGAAAGGTGATGGTGGAGATGTAGACTGGTGTAGGGGAGATGAAACAATGTTTAAAGTGTTAACATACCTTTGATAAAGTATCATAGCATTGGTATAAGGATATTTCTTGAATTTATATTCACTCGGGCCATTGAACACAAAGCTTTCCTCAAAATAAGAGTCATTGACATCAATAGGTGTAAAATTTAGTTGTCCTAATGCTTCATCAGTGAGTTCGACAACATCTCTATCATCCTATGAATCCTCAGAATCGTCTATGTTAGTGTTATCATGTTGTATAGATTTGTCGAGTATGTTGTGACTAGTTGTACTAGGTGGAGGAGTGGGAGGTGTATCAAT
Source organism: Taxus chinensis (assembly GCA_019776745.2). Classification (NCBI taxonomy): domain Eukaryota; kingdom Viridiplantae; phylum Streptophyta; class Pinopsida; order Cupressales; family Taxaceae; genus Taxus; species Taxus chinensis. Next base: position 830,672,436 of record CM034148.1, read on the forward strand.
ATTCTAAGCATTTGTGTTTTTTGGAGTAGATAGGGTAGGTGTGATAATTTTCATAGTGTGAGTATAAATAGCTGGAGTACTCAGAGAGGAAGAAGAAGGTTACAAAGCAATAGATTGACCAATGTCATATATGTCAATACTATCATATGGAATATGCTGCGAGGAGGATTAGGAATACCAATGAAAGGGTTTATGTGACATAATTTGAATGGTTCGGGATTGGGAGTAATATCATGTTCATAATCATCTTGTAAAAATTTGACGTATTGATGAACAATAGATGTATTTTTTGAATCTAGGGTCTACCTAGTAACATGTTGAATTGAAATGGAGCATCGATAATATGGAAGTTAGTGAGGAAAGTCTTAGGCCCGACCCAAATATGTACTGAAATAGTTCCTAGAAATGTGTGAGTAGTAGAGTCATAACCTCGAATGACAGTAGAATTTTTAGAAATTATGTTATCATTAATACCCAATTATTTGAGAAGGTAACGAACACATACGTTGATTACTTACCCATTATTAATAAGTACACATTTGATACAAGTGGTGATAATATCGACAATAATGAGCAAGGGTGCACATGGATTGCTTATAGAAAAAGGGGATAGATCATCATTAGTGAATGATATATCATGTGGTAGATTTCTAAGAGACTATATGAGGTGTGTAAAGGCCACCACATAGTTATCAATTTCTATATGAATGAAACAAAGGGCTGCTTTTATTGTTTGATGATAGTCTGGTGAAGTATGCAATAGGTCATAGAGGGAAATCTTAGCTGGTTAGTTTTTAAGTTGTTCTATGATATCATAAACCTTAGGATGAGATGAAGGGGATGAGGAAGTGATAGGTAGAGGAAGAGAAGTGGGTGAATCCATAAGAGGATGAGTGTAGTGAGTAGTAATGATATTGATGCATGGATTATCCCTAGGTATAATGAAGTGAGGATGATGTTAAGTACACACTTGCATGAAATCAATAGTAGTAGTAACTATACCAAATATTTTAGTTGGTGTGAAAGAAGGATAAGATGAATGAGTCATGACTTGATAAGGAGAAGACATATTCAAATGGAAGGGTTGAATTGTTCAGGTTCACCAAAATGATTATCTTAAAATGTAATATCTTAGCCTAATCTAATGCAAGTGTGTAGTAAATAAATGAATAATAAACTACTAAAATAATATCCAAGCAAGATAAGAAATAAAATGTATACACCATAATGTGTAAAGAGAGTTGGAAGAACCTGAATTGATTCGAAGATGTCACAAGACTATGTCGTAGTGGAGACTGGTTGAACATGAGGAGGAAACTGTTGCATAAGATCATAAGAAAATGTAGATCTAGAGAATTTTACTGGACTAGGGTGCCTGTGAAAGGATAGGGGCACTCATGGGCACCTTGATCTAAATTATGGGTTCCCTGGTCTATAAAAATGGTCAGAAACCAGAATCTTTCAAGGTTATAAGATGTCTGCACTTCTTCACTTTTTGTGTGTATGCCGCTGCACTTCACCAGATGTCACCATAATCTTGCAATGGAATAATCACGTGAAATTCCCCAAACCAAGCATCAAAACACTAAAAAAAAAATGCATATGAAGGTGTCAGACTATCCCTAGCTACCAAATTTATGAACTTATCGATTAGTGTTGCACTACATCTTAGACCCAATGTAGTTTTGTGTGTGTGTGTGTGTGTGTGTGTAATTTTTCCCTAGGTTGATCTTGTGTCAGTCGTACTTTCTGAAGTATCGAGTAAGTAATTAGATGTATAATGTAATAAATGTGTGCATGGAAAAAATAGACTCCTATCCTATGAAGTGTGATGCAGATGAACTAACCTTTTTGCCTTGTGATGGATCTAAATGGATGTAATCTTAGGTGGTGGTATTAAGTACTTAGTGTCTGGTCCTTTATTATGATCACATAACTTTATATTTATATGATTCCTTCACTTAAATTTCATAATTAACCCTAAAAAGGATGGGTACCAAAAAGATAAGATGCTAAAATAGCTAAAAAGGACCCAAAAACTGAGAGTAAAGTGTAAACAAGATTGGGGCGGCCAGAGGGGACAAGGGAACCTAGCACTGACGTCTTGGTTAGGCTCTTCAGTCCAGAAAAGGTGAAAATTAAGTATTAAATGACAAACTGGGACAATAAAGGTGCAAGACCGAGAGTATAAAATAGAAAGAAACAAAATATGGCCAAAGACATGGGCTAATCAATACTCTTCTTGCTTAGGAATCATGCAAATAGTAGTATGTGATTGAGACTAGATAATTACTCAAAGTGTGTGATTTTATGTCTACACCCCCAAGAGCCTCGGTGGGGTAAAAGGTACATAACCAAGAATCATTGTATCATGTGAAAATTTATAAGGAATATACATTCACAACTTGAGACTAGGTGAACGTGATGTGTATATGATAAAGATAATGACATGCATAGTATTTGACTAGCATAGTTAGTAGAGTGCAACAAGTAAGTAGAATAAGCTAGAAAAAGTAGATGTAACAAAGATATGAAAATGTAGTGAGTGAGTGTGAAGGAATGCAATGTGTGAATGTGATAGGAGAATTGTGCCCTCCAGTGGATGTGTATGAGATTAGTTTCATTTATAAATTCCCCTTTAGTAGTCAAGAATGAACCATAGAACAAGTGTGTTTCATTATAAAAATGGTTTAAATGTTTGTGCTAGAAAGATAGATCCTAAAGCATAGAGCATGAGAACAGAATGTGGTGAGGTTCATTTCAGATTTAAAGCCTCAGAAGTAGAGTATGAACCATGGAACTAGATATTTTCATAGGGTGATGATGATATAATGTGTGTATAAAAAGGTTATGAAAGTGTGTAAGAGTTCTTAGAAATAGTAAATATGAAACACATAGCATATTAGTAGAGATGATAGTAAATTAATGAGATTGGGAGGGGTTTAAGCGTGATTCCCCACAAGTGTGTGATAAAGAGTAAGATATATGATGAGAGTGAAGCATAGAGCATGATAAGAGAATGTGGTGAGGTTCATTTCAGATTTAGACCCTCAGCAGTTGAGTATGAACCATAGAACTAGATATTTTCATAGGGTGATGATGATATAAGGTTTGTATTAAAGGTTATAAAAGTGTGTAAGAGTGCTTAGAAATAGTAAGTATGAAGCATGAAGCACATTATTAGAGATAATAGTCAATTAATGAGAATGGGAGGGGTGTAAGCGTGATGCCCCCAAGTATGTGATAAATAGTAAGATATACAATAAGAGTGAAGGGAAAGGGTCCTCCACCCAATATCCAAGGTGTTAAAGGCATGTGAATATTCTCTAATATTGGTGGTTTATGAGAGTGAAAATGGGCATGTGAAGGACACTTATGTGATGAAGGAGGTGGTGCACAACTATGTGAAGTAGACCTATGTGGTGAAGGATGTTGTGAACACCTATGTGAATTATACCTATATGGCACGAAGGATGTGGTGAAAACGTATATGAAGGGGCTTCCTAAGTAGGGGACTTAGGTCGATGAGAAGGCCTAATGGAATGATGTGGATGAAAAGTTCAAAAAATGGATCGTTAGCAAATAGGAGAGCTAGGTGTAGAATGTGGCTTAGATTTGAGAGGACAATGAGGCTTATATGGTGAAGATGTTGGAAGGATGTCATTTGGGGGAAGTAGAGGCAATGATATGTATGGTGGAACACGTTTAATAGTAATAACTTGTTTATTATGAATTAACTTGAGACACAAATTATTTTATGTGTTCAATTCACATTGGTTTCACGAAATGATATAACTTAATTTGAATTAATTAAATATAACTATTATGGAGTAACTGATGTGAACACTTATATATATATATATATTGCTAAGATACAATATGACACAAGAAAATAAGGATGTAAAGTAGAAAACCTAAGTAAGAGGATGACATGAAGAGACTTAGATGATTTATGCTTAGTTTGGAACTAATTTATATAGGGAGAAGTTATGAATAGACTGAGAAGAGTGTCATTATGACACACTAAATTTTAATATGTGGAAGTGAGGCCGAAAACATGTGACTGGGATAGGGCAAGGGCACATGGGAACTAGATACCACTTATGGGCATTAGTGACTTTGTAGGGGCTGAATATGTGATCTCTAGTGTGTCAGAAGGGTGTCATAACTACTTTTTGATGATCACCTGATGGTCATTTCTTGATTTTTGATGATACATGTAACTTGCAAATCAAAATTTTACCTGCACATGCCCATAAACCACATAAAATATAAAATATAAAGATATAGTATGGTGAGTCATACTGACCCCGAATGTCACCCAACAAAGTGATCTTATAACCGATCATTGTACTACTTCTTAGACTCCATGTAGTTCTTATGAATGTGTGTAGAAATTGTGCCTTAGGATGCCCTTGTGTAAATTGCACTTGACAACGGGCTATAGGTAGAATGTAACATTGTAGTAGAATGTGTGGATGGAATAAAATTAAATTCCTCTCCCTGTATTTTGTATGAAGATTATGCATTCCCTTGTCCCCTGAATTGATGCTAGATGGTGTAGACACAAAATCATGCACTTAGGTACATTTCTAGGTCCTAACAACATGATTGCATTTACATGACTACTAAGTGAGAAAACTAGTAATTGACAACTATCTTTGGCCACTTTTTTTTCTTTCGCATTTCCTCTTTGGTCTTACACACCCTATACCATAGTCCATAGTTTACTTCTTTATATTTTATCACTTCAAACACCAATACCAATTTAGGATGCTAGCACCCAGGTGCCCTCATCCTTCTAGGTGCCCCTGACCCTTTTCTATCTTACTCACTTCTTTTGGGTTTATTTTATCTTTTGGGAATCTTATTTTCATATGGGTCAGCCTTCCATTTGTCAATTATGAAATTCAACCAAGAGAATCATATAAATATAATGTTATGCAACCGAAATAAATGACCAAACTCTAAGCATATCTTATCACCACCTAAGGTTACATCCAAAGGAATCTAAGAGCATAAAAGGTATTCATCTAACATCCATTCAAGGGACAAGGGAAACCATTTTATGTATACACACATAGGAGAGGGAGTTAATTTTACCATCAACACATCTATTTACATTGGTACATCTAGTTATTACCCACTATCACGTGCACTTAAACAAGGGCTTCCAAGGGAAAGATTATTTCACACACACACACAAGAACTAAATGGAGTCTGAGATGTAGTGTAGCACTTGGTTGTAAGTTCCCTCATTTGGGTGGCCATGAGGGTATGTCTGAGTCCCCATTTTACATATTTTATTTTTTGGGATTTGATGCAATTTGAGGATTTTTTTAGGTAAACATTGTTTTACAGGCTACATGTGGATTCAATGATCATACAGTGACATATAGGTGACCAAAAGATAAGGTTAGAGACAATTATGTGACACAACAAAAAACAATTTATGAGCTCCTACATAGTCACGAGCACCTAACAGAGGTCCTTGGTGCCTAGGCACCCTAGTCCTATTACATGCACCCTAGTCGAGCCCTGTCCAAAAGTTCACATATTAATAGATCACATTTGTGACACCATGCCATTCCTATTCATTAGTTTTCTAGTCTAGAATACTTAAAGATCAAGTGTGAAAATAATGAAGTCTCTTATTTCCTATCTTTCACTTAGGGTTTCTATTTCATTAGCTTATTACTTATGTCAAATCTATATTTTAGAATTTACTTATCATATGTGGTTCTGAAATTTAGATTTTATAGTGATTTAGATGCATTTCTGGATGTAGAAACCTATAATTATGCCCAAGCAATTTAAATACTTAAATTGTGCTAATTATCCCCTTTCTCACAAATTGATGACATATCGTCAAAAGCGCTCATATTCCCTCTTATTGTCGTTAATTAATTACAATACGCTAATTGATTAAGTCACCTATCCAGCTAACAACCTAATTAATGACCTTATGTTAATTATTTACCCCTTCTCTCTAGACTAATTAATTATAATAATTAATTATCCTTATAATTCATTTAATTAATAAATCAATATTTAATTGATTTAATCCCCTCCTAATGGCCTAAATTGTACTAATATTCCTCTAATTGGCTTCTATAAGCTTGCATCTACCTATTAGTTAATCACCTTTGATTGATTAAAGCACCCCCCAACTCCCATGACTTGCTAAGCATAAATTAAACCCTTCTAAAGTAAGGTTACCTTTAATAAAGCAACCTTATCCATTCCTAACCATGTTTTACCTTTATCCCACATGCAAAGGGATAAATTGTTTCCTTTATCCATTGGGCTATATAAGGAGCCCTCCTTCTACCTTTATACCTACACATGATTTGCTTGAGAAAGCAAAAGAAAGCACATAGTCTTGCACTAAAAGCCTTTTTTCCATTATCAAGCCCTTCCATCATCCATCTTGAAGAGCTAAGCCTCATACCCAAGCATCCTTGAAGGATCAAAGCAAGCAATATTGTTGATTGCCATTGGACTACATAGGTCCATTTGATTTAATTAGGAAATTTAGAAGAATAGATTTCTTGATTTGCATTATGTTTGATTTCACTATTTCAAAGTTATGATGCTAGTGTAGGCCTTGTTCATATCTTCATCTTGATGGTACTCTTTCTTGTTTCTAGCTAGGTTAGGGAACTATTTTAGGTGGTAGTTCTTACTTTCAATCTAACTTAGGAAAAAGAATACTTGTACACATTTGGCATGCCCGGGGGGACACTTAGTCCCATGGCATTTTAGCTTAAGTTTCATTGTTTTGGCTAATTTTTGATATACACATGTAGTAATTAATGTCCATTTTCTTGGAATTTTTGCTAATTTGATATGTGTAGCCTCATGTTCATAGCCATATTTTAATGGGTTATTTCCATTCTTAAGCTAACTTGTCAAAATTTGAGATATTGTGAGTTTTCTTGTGTTTGTTGCCGTATTTTTGTTGCAGGTCTGGCACAGGTACATTTTTAGGGGTGCAGGCACAGTTTTCATGGTGTACATGCCTCTTTGGTGGCATAGGTGGAATGAAAAAACCTGTTACTCTATTTGCTGACCCCGGGTATATGCATGTTAACCCCAACGAACACACCCTAACCAGCGCACAGACGCATTAACCCGTGCACAGAAGTCATTTTGTACTGTACCTTCATTGCATTCTAAAACTTGTCAGATTGGTGCACACACCCTAACCAGAGTGCACATGTTGTTTTAGTGGAGTAGAAACATTTTTGATGATGCATATGTTCTTTCAGAATCTATAGTTGTTTCAAAAAGTGGTGGCGCACACGTTTTCCTGGTAGCACATACACTTTTCCAGTGGCACACACATTTTTCCAATGATGTAGTTATTTTGTTTGTTTTCATCTCTTTTTTTCTCAGGAGTTGCATGTACACTATTTTTTTGGCGCACACGCCTCTCTAGTGGCGTAGGCACATGGTAAGTCAAAAAAAAAATCTACAGAGTGGCGCATACGTTGTTCTTGTGGCGCATATGCTATTTTTGTGGTGCACACACCTCTCGAGTGGCGTAGGTACACCATAATCTGAGACAACACAGAGTGGCATATATGCCCTAACCCACACACAGGTGCTAAAAAAGGGGCACAGGTGTCCTTTTGTACATTTGAAATTAGGGTGTTGATGTGCTAACATTATTACAGGTTTGTCTAATCATATATTTGTCTTTGTAAGCTATTTGTAAATGTTTATATTTGATTAGGTAATATTTTTCATTGTTTACTTATAGGAATAAGATCGTGTATGCTCTTCCCTCGCGTCCCTTGGGGAAATATTGGGAATCAGAAATGATTCTTAAGTCCTTTTGATACTTTGAGGTTGTTAGGAATATTTGAGTGGGAATTGGCTAACTTGGCATAGTTGAATTAAAAGTGTTTTTTCCATTTTAATATCTTTTTGATTTTGAAAGCATCACATAGGCTCTTCTCTTGCATCCTTGGACAATCTAGAGAATTAGAAATGATGCCTTCTCTTTTGATGGAAAACTACTAAAAATCGTCATACGGGACCAAAACACCATCGCTTGCCAAAGAACGAAGGAATCAAAACGAAAAGTAAAAAAAATACTAATACAATTGTTATATAGATTGCCAAATGGTGTTCGAGGGAAAACCCCATCTAATTAAAAAAAAATGAACAACATATTCAAAACAATGTATTGCAGGTTTCAAAAAAGTGTACGCACCTCTCCACTCAACTAGAAGATAACCCCTTTGGCATAACGCCTTAAGCTACAACAATGGGGGTGGTTCTAGGAACCCCAAAAGTATTCCACACAAGAGGGATCCTTGTGGATGAAACAGGAAGTGCTCCACACTACCTATCTGACTAGTAACTCCTTTGTGAGATAGAGTTACAAGTTGTCCCTACGTGACCCTTTTAAGTACACAATTAGATGCATCTGATGCCCACTGTGCTTGAAGGGGGGAAAAGTCGAGATACGCCCAAACTAGTAAGTGATTTTTTTTTGGGGTAAATCATCCCACTCGTGGATAATATTTGTAGCACCTAGGACGAGAGAACCACCTAGGAAGATATACTTTGGCCAGGAGCCCACTATTGACTATTGTAAAACAATGTTGAGTTGTGAACCGTATTTTCATTGTGAAATGTGTGACACGTTACTTTTGCCTAGTTTTTACTTGCCTTAGGGTGAGGCAAAACTTTGCTAAAGTGAAGCCAACATTTTCATCCTTTTTTTTATTTGCTTCCTTCACTATTGATCAAAAGGAGGGTGACTACCTTTGTGTTACCAATCGAATGTTTCTATCACTTTTATGTCCATTTACGCTCATCCATGTTTACAGCTGGGTAAGTTAAACATCTAAAGTGTGTGGAGGAATATTCACGTCATTGGTAGCCATTGTGATCTTGATACCCATGTCAAGATTTTCATTGTAGCTTGTTTGTATCGTATCACTACAATTTTGATATTTACATCTTGTTTCTTGTAAACTCAACATAAATGTTTATATTGTAAGGTTACGCTACACACATTTTTAACTATTCCTAACTATACTTTGAGATTTTAAGTTTGTTTCTATTATTACCTCAATTTTGAAGAGTGTTGGGTGTTACCATTTGTACGTGTTATATCAATAGCACCTTGATATCAATACCTTACTTTCTCGTAAAGTGGGGTTAACATATCTTGGTGATATTGTTATGTCATTCGCGAATTGTAATTGGCAATTTTTAAGATATAGGTCTTAATCGAGTTTGAGCTCACTCATAGTATATATTGATTAGGAGGTTGCATTGAATTTTTGTATTTACTTACATTTTGTTCATTCCCTTGAACTTGGCATAAGTGATAACATCTTGTTAATCATATTGCAACATGAAAGTACTTTTTGAAACGTAGTCTAGGAGGTTATTCATTTAAATAGGTTTCGATACCAAACACTTGTGTCACTAATGACTTATCACTCTATCACATTGGTATTCTCACATTGTTGATTTACTCATATTCTTAACAATACATCTTGCATTTCACTTAGGGTTAGTAATAGGGTTTTGAACACATTTACAACTTACCATAGTGAAAATATCAAGAAAACATGGCTCCTAAAACATGACTAGGATTAAAGAAACAGACATACGAGGAAAAATAAGTGCAAGCTTGGGAAGCCGCTAATAGAAAAGGGTCAAACCCCTTCATTGGACATGATCTAGGAACGCTGTTTTCTGTGGAAAAAGAAACAAAAGATATGGTCAATCATAGTGGAAATGAATTATAATCCCCACATGCAGAATTTTGACCCCACTTTACTCAACGAGTTTCTTTTTAGAAACAAAGATAGATGTGTTAGCATGGGTCATAGAATTAGGGGCCAAATTTCCCACCAAAAATGAAACAATACCACCTGCGAATAATGCTATAGAGGAAGAACATCCCCTTATCAATATGGAAGATATTTTGACGCATGGACATGCTTCTACCTCTTACGCAGGGAATGATAAAGTGGTAGGGCATAGAATACCCTTTATCAAAGTGCCATGAAGAAACAAGACAGAACATGAGATGGGTGAATAACCTCCATAATACAAGGAGGAGGAACATTTAGAAGAAGAAGCCACAATCCAACAACAAATTAGTAACCTAAGATGACAACTAGGTTTGCTTACCTCCCATGTACAGAAGGAAGTAAACAAGAACGTTCAAAATTTGAGGCCTAAGGTTAAGATCAATGAACTCCATCAAGAAAACCAAGGAGAAGAAGACATAGGGTATCATCAGGGATATATCCCCACTTCTCCCACTAGAGAACAATTTCTCACATAAGAGGTGTAGTCTATGAAAGCAATGCTCACGAGCCTACAAGAGAGAAATATAGGGAGAATTAGGAAATATCAATATGAAGAATTATGCCCCTATCCTTTTGACAAGACAATGACCCTTCAACCCTTTCCAAAGAAATTTCATATGCCAAAGTTTGACAAATATAAAGGGAAAGGAGATCCATGGGATCATGTTAAATATTTCTACATGGCATGTCAAGAGGTGTCTCATAAAACTTTTCCCCAAGAGTCTCAGAGGTCAAGCCTTGGTGGTCTACATGCTTACCATGAGGATCAATTTTCACCTGGCCAGAATTGGCAGAAAGGTTCGGTGTGTCATTTCTCGTATAACATAGAGAGTGATGTCACCATGGCAGACTTATGTGGCACCAAGAAATGCCCTAATGAGACTTTCGCCAGCTTCCTCCAATAGTGGAGAGGGATATCTAGTCGCTTCCCTTGCGCTTTACCTGAAAAACAGTTGGTTAGTATTTTCATTCCCAACCTCAACTCGGATATAGATTTCCACCTCCAAATGCATTATGTTTCCACTTTTGAGGAGGTTATCGAGAAATGGGTTCATATAGAAAAATATCTCATTGCCAAAGGCACCCTCAAAACCCAATCTAGAGACAACCAAAATTTCAAACCCATGGAAAAGCCTAAGATCATTAACAAAAACAAAAATGTGGTGGGAGATGGAATCACTAATTCCAAACGTGTTCAAACGGTCCAAACTGGTCAACCTTTTAAACTGACCAAGGGCCCAATTCAACCACCACCAAAGTGAAGAATGTTAACCTCTCTTAATGAAACTTTGTCAGTTATAAAAAAGCAATTGGATGCAGCCCACATGATGACCTATCCTACAACGCAACAATTTAACGACAACACTCCAAAACCTTCATGGTACAATGAGCATGAATATTGCAAAATGCATCGCGTCAAAGAACATAAGATAGACAAATTTTTGTGGCTTCGTCATTATATTCAGGACCTCATTGACAATGGGGAGATAGAGGTGGATAAGCTAGGTAAAACACAAACACCTAATGAGAAAATGGGGATATATAAAGAACCATTCCGCAATCATGATAAGTTAGAAAAGTCAAATACGGATCGGCGAGAGTCATCCCAAACTTATAAAGACACGAATTACTTGTACACAAAAAGAGCCAACAATCATTATGATTCACTTATTAGATGTATTCGCTCTCCTGCTGACCATGTCAATACCATCCGGATCAAGGGAAAGGACTGTGTTGCGGTAACAAGGCATGCCTGCCTCGTGATTCTAGAACCTTCCCCGTCTACCCCACAAACTAGTAAATATAACCTTTTAGAGCAACTTGAGAAGACATCTGCTAAGATTTCAATCTTAGATCTTCTCAAGATATCCAATGTGCATAAAGACATTTTGTACCTAAACTCTTCAGGGGTTGGGAGTGCCTTTAGAAGTTGATCCTACACACCTTCAAGTCACGGTGGCAAACATCGTACGAAATGAACATATTTCCTTCAACCATAGGGAGATCCCTACTGAGAATCCAACACATAATCTTCCCTTATACATTGAGGTAGTTGTCACCCACAGGAAGATCAAACGGGTGCTTGTGGATAACGGATCTGGATTGAACATTTTCACACTCAAGTTGGTTAAATAGTTAGGAACATACAGAGGAAGATCTTGAGTCCAATATTATCACCATCACCGCATACGACAACATGGAAAGGGAGTCAGTAGGCACCATCACGCTGCCCATGGAGGTGGGTCCTACTTTCCATCAGACAAAGTTTCATGTCCTAGACTTGGAACTTCCATATAACATGCTTCTAGGCTGACCATGGATTCATGCCATGCAGGTCGTGCCATCGAAATTTCATCAATGCATTAAGTTGAAGCATGAGGGACATACCATTACAATACAAGGAGATTCAGAGCCCTTCGCTCATTGTAGAGCTCTCAATAGCTTTCCACGAAAGGGTACATATGCATGTCCCTCCACAGATATAGTTGTCCCTCTTCGATCTGAGGCCATGGAATCCTGTGTGGATTTGAATTCTCTTAGTTCTTGTGCTCATGGTGCATCTACTTCAACATCTCCATTTGATTCATGGGAGATGAAAATCCTTGAATATGGCTACATGGGGAGTATAATATACAACAAGTGCTCTTGGTTTCAGACCTCTCATTGTCACCCAAGACTAGAGGTTGACCCAACTACTACTTTAGAAGACCTAGAAAGGAACAAACTATTGGGTCCTTCTTACCTGGAGGCTTGTTAGCTGAGGAAAAATTGCTTGATCCACCTACAACTTGGGTCCCAGAGGATACTCAACCATCCTATTATCGAACCCCAAAATATGAAAAATCTAGTAAAATGATGTACTCCATGGGCTACAAAGGCCTAGGATGTGGGAGAAATGAACAAGGACAAAGAGAACCGGTCCCTCTTTTGAATTTCAAAATAGAAATATTCAGGCATCAGAGATTCACCCTTATGGAGCACACCCCAATGACCGTGACACTACTTGTTCTGAATGTGAGGATAGCTCTAACTATCTAGACAGTGATATGGATTCCCATTATAGCCAATATGAGGATCTGGCCTCCACAAACCTTCTCATGAACAACGTTATCCTAACCATAACCCCCACAGAAACAACCCTTGACCTTGTATACCCTTCCCTTGTTGAATGGGACCAACAATGTCACATGTCACTAGATTTATTCGAGAATGATGAAGCTATCGCAGAGTTCATGGGCATAAGGGATACAATTCCCATTAGAGATCACAAGAAAGGTTTCTTTATCAACTTAGATACCTGCACCTACTTTGGTGAGGAGGCTGAACTTCATGGTCAGCAAAACTTAAAGAAAAGTGAGGGAAAAAGTTCCAAAGTAAAGCCTCGGCAAAAATCAAAGTCCAAGTCACACAGTGAAAACCTCTTTGAGGCACTGGCTGACAAACAAATAAAAAAATCAAAGGAAAAACAAAGTGACCATGCCAAGGATGAAAATCTCGTGGAGACATCCTTGGATGAAGATCTCAACCTACCTCCTGATCCTACGCGTATGGAGGACTTATCAAAATTACTAGTCGAAGAAACCATTGATGTCAATATTGGTACAGAAGAGGATCCCAAGATAGTAAAATTGGGAGCATCACTCTCGGCTAGAGAACAAAATACATTCACTATGCTGCTATGAGAGTTTATAGATGTGTTCTCGTGTGGTCTTACAAAGACATGCCCGGACTTAGATCCAACTTTGGTCATGCACAACCTAGTTTTGCATGCAGACGCTAAGCCGATCAAATAGAAGCTCTAAAAGATGCACCCAAGAGTGGCCTTATTGGTTAAAGAAGAGTTGGAAAGATTGCTTGCGGCAGGATTCATCAGGCCAATTGATTATTCTGAATGGATATCAAACATTATTCCTATCCAGAAAAATCCTATCGGTATCTGAATCTGCATGGATTTTAGGGACATCAATAAAGTATTTCCCTAAAGATGATTTTCCCCTACCAAATATTGACATGATTGTTGACTAAACAACAGGGTACGAGATGCTATCACTCATGGATGGCTTTTCGGGATATAATCAAATCAAGATAGCTGAAGAAGACCAACACAAAATAACTTTTATGACTCCTTGGGGCACCTTCTGTTATCAGGTGATGTCATTTGGCCTCAAAAATGCAGGAGCTACTTATCAGCAGGTAATGATAGTAATTTTTCATGATATGATTCATGATATCATGGAGGACTACGTGGATGACATCCTGGGAAAGTCTAAAACAAGAGAGGATCACCCTATCATTTTGTGGTGTATCTTTGAATGCTTGTGTGAATACAAAGTCAGGCTGAATCCAAAGAAGTGTGTCTTCAGTGTGCTATCAGGGAAACTATTGGGCTTCATTGTATCAAGATGAGGTATTGAGGTAGACCCTGCTAAAGTGTCTGCTATCACTGAAATGCCTCCACCTAAGAATATCAAGCAACTGCGTAGCTTATAGGGGAAAATTCAAGCCATTCACCACTTCATCTCCTAGCTTGCAGATAAGTGTCACTCATTCACCCACTTGCTTAAAAAAGGATGTCACTTTCATCTGGGGACCTGAGAAACAAGAAGCCTTTGCTTTTCTTAAACAATACTTGGCTAATCCACCTGTCCTCATGCCTCCCACTCCTAGAGAGCCACTCTTGCTCTATATTTCCACTACATAATTTTCTATTGGTGTGTTGCTCACCCAATATGACCTTACTCATAAAGAGAAAGTGGTATATTATCTGAGTCACACCCTCATCGCCTATGAGCTCAATTATCCTCAAATTGAAAAAGCTTGCTTGGCTATTGTTTTTACTTTTCAAAAACTTCACCATTACCTATTGAATACTAAAACCAAGCTAATATCCAAGGTTGACCCACTCAAGTATTTACTGTCTAAACCCACCCTCACAGGTAGAATGGCTAATTGGATCATTCTACTCAGTGAGTTTGATATAGAATTTGTACATCAAAAATTGGTTAAAGGACAAGTACTTACTGACCAGCTAGTGGAAGCACCTTTGCAAGGCATGGAACCTTTGAATCTGGATCTTCCAGATGCCTCCTTGCTCTACATTGAAGAATCTGTCATGTGGCAGATACATTTTGATGGATCCTTTACGTTTCATGGTTCAGGTGCAGGAGTGGTCCTTATTACTCCTTCTGGCGATCCTATACCACAGGATTTTCACCTGGGCTTCCCTTGCACAAACAACATTATAGAATATGAGGCACTTATTGCAGGAATGAAGCTAGCTATCAAGTGGAATATCCATCATGTCAAGGTTGTGGGTGATTCGTAGTTAATTATCAAACAGGTTAATGATGAATACAAGGTTAAGGATGACAAGCTCATACCTTACAAAAAGTTAGTAGAAATCTAAAGGAGTACTTTGTGTGCATTACATTTGAACAAATCCCAAGAGTGCAGAACAGATCGGTAGATGCCATGGTGATAGTGGGTTCTATGCTTCATATTCCACCAGGGAATAATGACATGCCGTTCTTTGTAGAAAATCTAGTGCCAGCCCGTGTATGACATGCCAAAATCTTTCCTGGCTTGTGATGTTGTTGGTCCCAATTCCCCATGGTACGAACCCATCTTTACCTATCTTAAGGACAACATGTTCCCTCTTGATATCTCCCATTCTAAAAAGAAAAGCCTAATTCACCAAATAGCCCATTACACCTTTTAGGAGGTACACTTTATCATCGTGGCTATGATGGGAATCTGTTACGTTGTCTGGATGTGACGGAGTCAATCCAAGCAATCAAAGAAGTGCACGAAGGGGTGTGTGGAGCACATACAAATGACATGGTCTTAGCTAAGAAATTGTTAAGAGTAGGCTATTATTGGCCTACCATGGAAACTGATTGTTGCAATTATGTCAGGAAATGTGTACTTTGCCAAAAGTATGGAAACTTCATTCATGCTCCATCGCAACCATTGCAACCTATCACTACCCCATGGCCATTCTCCAAGTGGGGACTTGACTTGATAGGAAAACTTACTCCTACCTCATCTGATGGTCATACACATATCATCACAGCTACATAATACTTTTACAAAATGGGTGGAGGTTGTCCCTTTAACCTATGTCACAGGAGCCCATATTTCTAAATTTATCATGAATCACATCATTTGTCGATATGGTATTCCCACAGCCATCGTTACAGATAATGGGAAGTCATTTAAGAAAAAAACTATGAAAGGTCTTTGTCAATGGTTCCAAATTAGGTTAAAATGGTCCACACCATATTACCCTCAAGGTAATGGACAAGCTGAGGCCACAAACAAGACTTTGGTAAGGATAATGGAGAAGATGGTCAGCAAAATAGGTCATAACTGGCACCTACAAATCCATCCAGCCCTTTGGGCTTACAGAAAAATCCATTCGCACTCCTACGGGTGTGACACCATATTCCCTAGTGTTTGGGATAGAATCTATCATCCCCTTAGAGATCGAACTTCCATCCCTAAGAATTTCTCTTCGGGACTATCTAGATAAAGATGAGGATTATCGAGTGGCAAGACTGGCTGAATTAGAGCTCCTAGATGAGAGACACATTGCACTCTTAATCACCTAAAAGTGTATCAACACAGAGTCTCCAAAAATACAACAAGAGAATCATCCCTCATCAGTTTGAGGTTGGTGATTTAGTCATGAAGGAGAACCAGTTCAACACTAGAGTGGAACGAGAAAAGAAAGGGAAGTTCAAACCACATTGGTTGGGACCCTTTGTTATAGTGTGAACCAAGTACATTGCATGAGGAGTATAAAAATCATCTAACAATAAGTTTTGTGGAAAACAAAATCTCACCCAATGGGATATTTGAGATTATGAGCTCTCCTAGATCCCATGTAATACTGCCATGGAGCATCTTAAGGATTTCAATTTTCTTTATCTATGCTTAAACATGGCACTAGGAAGGTTAAATAGCATGAAAAAAAATCAATCAAAAAAATGGTAAAATGATCAAAAAAAATACAAAAAATAAAAAAATTAGAAAAAGAAAAAAGAGAAAACAGGTCATCCACTAGTGAAAAACACAATTGTGGTACTTTGGACAAGTCCTTGGGTGAAAACCAGTTTCTCGGCACCTCGGGAGGATTCGTTGTTCACAAGCATCTTGCATCTGGAGGGTGGTTTTCCTTGGCCTAGCTCTAGTTCTACCTTCAAGATTCCTTGTGAACCCCATCCTATCAGGCCTTGATCCTAGCTTTGTCTTCTTTTATTCATCTGTGTGGGGTATGGTCTTTCACTATTTCCCATCTTACACTGGGGGAAAATCCAATGATTTCACCTTCTTGTTCATAAATGCGTAGCTTCTGCCCTTGTATATTCCCCATCTAACGCTGGGGGCATCCATGCTTTCTTGGTTACCTACACATAGCTCTAGAAAACCATTAGAAAACACCAAAAACAATAGAAAATTGTTCCAAAAACCCAAAAACAATAGAAAATTGTTTCAAAAAACCTAAACAATAGCAAATTGTTTCAAAAACAATAGAAATTTTTTTCAAAAACAAAAACAATAGAAAATTGTTTCACAAAAAAACCAATAGAAAATTGTCACAAAAACAAAAACAATAGAAAATTGTTTCAAAAACGCAAAAACAATAGAAAATTGTTTCACAAAAACCTAAACAATAGAAAATTGGTGCATGAGAACAAATCTTACAAAAACATTTACTTGCATTGTCTTGTTTCTTGCTTTGCTTGTTGCTTGTTTGTCTGTTTTATGTTTTTGCTTTTTCTTGGGCATACTTTTGTTAGGATTCATCTTTTCTTGCTTAGATTAGATTTATTTTTGCTTGTGCATATTGCGGTATGTTTTTGCATGCTAGTGAGTATTAGGAAATCATGATGTAATGTGTTAATTCATTGTGTTATTTCTTAGCATTTGATTGTGTTTATTACATGTTAATAAAGCATGGTGAATCATGGTGTATTGTATTATTTCCTAGTGTTCTTTGTTAGCATTTGGTTGTGTTTATTGCATGTGCATTGTTTTGTTATCATTAACATCACATTACCATCATTATCATCACATCTAACATCATCTATACATCATATATAAACAAAATGCTAAGTTTTACATCATGCATGTATGCTAAGCTAATCATCACATATCGTATCATTAATGGGGGCAAGAGGGGTTGCGCATGATAAAAAATCTACCCCCCCTGCACCAATATCATCATATCATCCCATCCATATACATCTACAATAACACATGGGAAATGCATTTGATATCATCTACAGATCTATCATCTAACATCCACAACACATGTAAACATCAAACATCAAGATCAGATACATACAAAGTACAAAATCAGATACCATCATAACACATCCATAAGTGCTGAATCAAAACATGCAACATGCAATAAGATTCGACATAGAGTAATTTCTGAAAAAGGGTATTTTACATCATAGAATTATGCCCACTCATGTCACATGCATCAGGACACAAAAACAATAAAGTACATCATCTCATAAACATGTGTATCTGAGCCCAAAAAGTAATCCTCATATATATACATGTGTGTCATATACATCTATATCAACAAAAATGGATACACATCAGTACTCTATATCAAAAATGCCTTCAGCTGAGGCGTACAAAGATGCTACATCAAAAATGTCCACATATCTATACAAGTATAAACTGTCCAGATCGGTACTCAAAATGATACATCATTGATACAAAATGCCATAAAAAAGGGGCATGTATCAGAAAGAATCAAGCCTTCATCACGAGGCATCATCAAAATACAAGTATACAAGACTATACATCAAAATTGGCCTTCATAAGAGGCATACATACAAATAATTTGTACAACAAAAATGTGGATCTCAACCATAGCTCTCACCCTCGCTGGGGCTCCCAGATCTGTCATCTAGTCGACGGAACACTGGAGGCTGAGATGGCCCTAGTCCAACTGGCTACTCTGGTATGGGTTGTCTCACTGATCTCATGGACTAGCCTGATCTCCATGACCAAGAGCTTGACACACTTGATCCTGACTGTCACAGCAGTGCTACTCACTGCTCTGGAGGAACTACCCTATAATAGGAAGTCCTGTAAAATAAGGCCTCGCCACCAAGCCTGGTGGCATCACGTATCAGGTCGGCATCTCTGGAGGCAAGTGCTACCTGAAGGGCAGCATCACGCTCACTGTCACTCTACCCAAGTCAGCCTCGTGCCTTGTCTAGAGGAAGTAAGCCTCTCAGTCTCTCTCTGCAGTAGTAGTCTACAGCTCAACGCACGGGCCTGATCCCTCTGTGCAAGAAGTGCCTGTGATCATGCATATACATGATCTCTCTGTGCAACAACCATCACACCTGTGACTGGGACTGATGAAGAAGGCTCAATATCTGAGCCCTTTGTGCCACTGTCTCTCGAATCTGGCTCGCCATGCCACTCTATCATCTCCTGGGCTAGCCTAGGCCCAAGCTTGATCGCGCTCTGAAAGTAAAGTAACAATGTGATCTCGGGCCTCATCACGCTCTGCTATGGTAGTCACACACCAGCCTCGAGCCTCATCTCTCTCTACTCTAGCCATGTCTCTCTCAGCTATGGCCTGCTGTAACTGCTAGTTGTACTATGGCTATCTGTGCCACTAGCTGAGAGGCTGTCTGTGCCTCGAGGGACTGGTCCCTGAGGTGCTCTGGATGACTATCCCTACTCTAGGACCCTACCTCTAGATGGCTACACTGGTGCCTATACTGGGCCCTATGGCCTCGGTCCCTGTGCCTATGAGGCACCCTGCCCATCATGTGGAATGCCATCAAAAGGATCCTCTGGGTCTTGGCCCCTATGCCACTACCCTCACCCTGTGCTCTGAACCATGCCATATCTCTATAGGTGGGCGAGTGCCTGCTACCCAGGCCTCCTCTGGAATGGTGAGACGCTAGGGTAACACTATAGCATACCAAGCTACATAGTCAGTTGTGGTCCCTGGATCTCACACCTGTCGTACTGGGTCCCATACCTGTGGGACCACCTATGTGAAACTCACCCTAGCTTGGGCCACCGGTATGCAAGGCCCCATGGTCTACCTCTCTGAATCCCTGGTGTGCATGCCAGATATCTAGCTAGGGGACCCCCTGTACCCTGCCAAGCTATGTCATTGGCACCTGTCTACTTGATACAACTCAATAATATAACTGTGGCTGCCAATGATAAAATGCTCTACCAAGCACACGCCAAGCTCTGTGGCATCCTCTGGCCACTGGAAATGCCTGTATGGCCGCCAGATAACATCTATCTCTACTAGCTTGTCAAACTCTCACCTATATCTGAATAGGCTGCCAAGATGGCCACGTACATCCCCACCATCTGCTACCCATGCCATGTAGGATGGCTCCTCAGGATCTCAGACATGCAAAGTGCCCACGGGGCATCCAATCACAATATGATCCCATGACCATATCTGTAATAAAGAGGCTAGACCCATGGTCTTCTGACCATGGTATGTGATCAAATGTAAATCCCAGTATAGGTGGGCTAATATGCACTGCCCCCAGAAGTATCTCTCACCGCTAAAGATGCCATGAACCAAGGGCAATAGTCCTCTTGGGAATGAGGTCCCTGTCTTATCAGTGAGTAAGAACCCACTGATAAGAGACATGATGTAGAGAGGCCCCCGATGTAATGTGGGGTCGGAGATACACTCGTACAAAGCTATGGTCATCCCTTCATGTGGAATGTCATCAACATCAAAAAGGGCACTGCAAGCTGCTCTAATCAGCCCTGCATCTGTGCATTGTACTCAATCAAGGTGCCCATCATCGGCATGCGAAGAATCTACCATACATCCTCAATGGTCATAGTCATCTCTCCTATCGATAGTCTGAAGCACTGACTCTCACTATGCCATCGCTCGGCTAGCGCATAGTCAGTAGGCCATGATCAAGTGTGATAGAGGCATTTGAGACACGGGGCCTAGCCCCACCACCTCGAGAAGTATGACCATGGCTTGTTAATCGTGTCGGATGTATACTACCCTCTAGCTCTGCTATTGGGTATGTCACTCCCGCGTCTGTAAAACTGGTAATCATCTCTGTAAAATAACACGGTGCTAGTTAGTTCCTAACATTTCTTCTAAAAATCTATCTACCCTTTTACAGTTAACCCAAAAATCCTAAAAATTCTTCTAAGTGTCATGTTTTTGACACTTTTATATCTTTTCTTCACCTGTCTAGGGTGCCTGTGCACCCTTTTGGGTGTGTGCACCTCATTTTTGGCACTTGCACTTGTGCACATGTGTCTTTTGGACGCTTGCGCCCTCTTTCGGGTGTCTGCACACCCTTTTTGGCATGTACACCACACCTTTGGTGCTTGCACTTGCACGCGTATGCTCCCATGTGTGTGCACCCACTTTTTCATGTCTGCACACATAATTTTCACGTGTGTGCCCCATTTCCCATGTGTGTGCATGCACGCACATGTGTTTGTGTGTGTGTGTGCACGTGGGTGTGTGCTTTTCGTGCCTGCACATGTGCATGCATGTGTGCTTTGGCGCATGCGCCCCCAAAGGGACACCTGTGCACCCCCTATCTGATGCTTATGCCTATGCATGCAGGCACACCGACGTGACTTCCTAGGGCTAAATGCCTCATTTAATGCATTAATGACCAAAATTACTAAGCTAGGGTTCGATACTCACAAAGGGGCCATCGTCTGCGTGCCGCTGGTACCCTCAGACTGCATCTATGCATGCCTCAATCGGTCTCATGTGATCACCATGGTTCTCATCAGTATCAGAGCCTCACGGTAAAATTTCTAAACAACTTGGTTAAAATGAATTGGTCACGATGTTTTTACCCCCCTGGTGGGGTATATTAGCCCATTTTTCACCATCAGGAGGGCTAGGAGGCCTGTTTCGATAACTGTTTTCTCCTCTATTCATTGTGGAATAATTATTTTTATTAAATAATTATTTTTCTCTTATTTTTCACCGTATTGGGGCATTTTTTTTGCTGTCTGATATCCCCTTTCTTCTCCCTCAGACAATTTTATTGCTCCCTAGTGATTTTTATTCTTCTCCACACTCTCGTAAATAATTATTTTTCAAATAATTATTTTTTCTTAATGTTTCCACTAAACAAGGACATTATTTGTCACTTGTTTCTTCTTTCTTCCACCTAGGGCACTTTCTGTTGCCCCTAGGCCCTTCGCTTTCTTCTTCTATTTTCTTCTATTGTTTACCACAATTTGGAAAACAAAAACAATAAAAACAATATATATGTCAAAAATCCAAAAACAGGGAAATTTTTTTCAAAAAATCCTAAAAAGTAAAAAGCCCTACAAACATGGTAACTTGCTTGTTACGGCTGAAACTTGTGTCTTGCGCATGGTATTTTCTCCATATCCTGTTGGTTTGTCTCACATCTTCCCCAATTAATATGACTCGTGAGATCACCAGATTCACAACCATTCACAAAGCTAGCTGCTTGCTTCATCTGTACTCTGGGGCACGTGTGTTTCCTGGTGTTGTTTTGTTGCACACAAACACTTTTCTTGGACCCCGTGTCCATTATCATTTCCCCTTGCATGTATCCTTGCTTGGGGCATCATTTTTAACCCTTGTCATCAATCACAAACTTGTGGATCTCTTCAGCATTGATAACAAAACATTTGTACAACTGTCTTGACCGTTGTTGGGTTGGATATGTGCGTTCATACTTGTTTTTCCTGTTAAATGAGCTTGTTTCCTTCTCGTATTACATTGCATTGTTGTATGTTGCATGGAGTTGGTATTTTCAGCAATGGACAATTGTTCGTAGTATGGCTTTTCATGTCATTCTACCTTTGTCGTATGCTTATATTTTTCATAAGGACCGATGATGTAGCTCTTGTGGCAATATGATGACATCAAAATTGTTCCATAAACAATAGCAGCTAGAGGCTAAGATCTTCTCTCCCCTCCTCCATATTTCTTCTACATCACTTTCCTTTCACCCCTAATCTTCTCCTCTCATCGGGGCATCCTGCCTCTTCCCCATTCTTCTGCCTATCTCTCATCTTTTTCGATCATCGATCAACTTCTTTCATCACCCCATCGACACTCGAGGGGGCATCTCTCTCTCCTACTAATTTTTCTTCTATCCCTTCAAAATTTTCTTTTGTCTACTATCTTTGAAGTGGCATCACTTACGCCACCCCAAAGAGGGGCAAATGTAGACACCTATAATTACGCCCAAGCAATTTAAATACTTAAATTGCGCTAATTATCCCTTTCTCACAAATCGACGACATATCATCAAAAGTGCTCATATTCCCTCTTATTGTTGTTAATTAATTACAATACACTAATTGATTAAGTCACCTATCCAGCTAACAACCTAATTAACGACCTTCGTTAATTATTTACCCCTTCTCTCTAGACTAATTAATTATTATTAATTAATTAGCCTTCCACTTCATTTAATTAATAAATCAATATTTAATTGATTTAATCCCCTCCTAATGGCCTAAATCGTACTAATATTCCTCTAATTGGCTTCTATAAGCTTACATCTACCTATTAGTTAATCACCTTTGATTAATTAAAGCACCCCCCCCCAACTCCCATGACTTGCTAAGCATAAATTAAACCCTTCTAAAGTAAGGTTACCTTTAATAAAGCAACCTTATCCATTCCTAACCATGTTTTACCTTTATCCCACATGCAAAGGGATGAAGTGTTTCCTTTATCCATTGGGCTATATAAGGAGCCCTCCTTCTACCTTTATACCTACACCTAATTCCCTTGAGAAAGCAAAAGAAAGCACATAGTCTTGCACTAAAAGCCTTTTGCCATTCTCAAGCCCTTCCATCATCCATCTTGAAGAGCTAAGCCTCACACCCAAGCATCCTTGAAGGATCAAAGCAAAGCAATATTGTTGATTTCCATTGGACTACATAGGTCCATTTGATTTAATTAGGAAATTTAGAAGAATAGAGTTCTTGATTTGCATTATGTTTGATTTCACTATTTCAAAGTTATGATGCTAGTGTAGGCCTTGTTCATTTCTTCATCTTGATGGTACTCTTTCTTGTTTCTAGCTAGGTTAGGGAACTATTTTAGGTGGTAGTTCTTGCTTTCAATCTAACTTAGGAAAAAGAATACTTGTACACATTGGATGTAAGCTTAGGTGATGATAATATATGCTTAGTGCTTGGTCCCTCATTTTGAAAACATAACTATGTATTTATATGATTCCCTTGTTTGAATTTGTGTAATTGACAATTGGAAGGCCGACCCATAAGTGAAAAATATTCCCTCAAGATAAAAGAGACCAAAAAGGAGCGAGTAAACTAAGAGGGTAAGGGGCACGCAAAGGGGACAGGAGTGCATGGGCACAACTGTTCTAGCTAGGCGTTAGTGTCTTAAGCCATAAAAGATAAAAAAGTAAAGTATCGATTATGTTGTAGGGTGTATAACAGCTAAGGAGAAAGTAAGAAATAAATAAAAGAGGATAAAGATAGTTGTGAACCACTAGTTTTCTTTCTTATGAATCATGTAAATTCTCGTCTACTTTTAGGAACTAGAAATGTACCCAAGTGCATGATTTTGTGTCTACATGTAGTACAAATATTAATAAAATTATATATATATATATATATATATATATATATATATATATATATATATATATATATATATATAATGTTATGTGGTGAGTGACGCTAGAGTCAAGTACCCATTTAGGATTTGATCAAGCATAAACTATGATAAACATGGATTTTCCCTTCCCCTTTCCAAAATAGGAGGAAGTAGATGAAACAACGGTTTCATGTTTTTTTCATTCACTCATTAAGAAGAGAAAATTTCTTAAAAGATATACATTTAGGATTTCCATTTACTCTACAAAATTTATACTTTGTCAAATGGACTTTATTGTATCTAGAATATTTTATAGAAAAATAATAATCGTGTCTATGTGATTATGATTTTAGACCTTCGTTCACTGTTTGTATCTATGATTTTAGATTATTATTATGTTTCTATATAAAAATTCCATGTGATTTTATAGATTTTGGAATAGTTAGAAACTTACATGAACACATCCTTTCGGTTAAATTTTGTGTTCTTTTCTTATAATGCGTATACATATATTAATAATTATGCAATGCTTGCACATATGAATGCCCCATGCAAAAAAATCATCACATTGCACCATAAAATAATGAAAAGAACTCCCACAATCCTCTTTATTTTATCATGCGATATATATCATGTGAAATATGTGAAACTCCATTGTTCTTCCCTACTAGCTTCCATACAAAATCCTTAATATCGCATTATCAAATTACAAGTATAGTGATACATAATGAATTACAACTCTCAAAATTATATCAATTATCCATTAATGGATGCTACATAATGAAGAGAGTTATTATTAGCACTAGACTAATAGGCCCTAGTCTAAAGGGTAATGTCACGAACCTTATTTTATAAATCACCTAAAATATTCACAAGAGAGAATTCTTGTGGGGGGGTGACATAAACATTGAGAGGTTCATTAAAGTGGTTGTATCTTTCCATTATCAGTAGCCATAGGTACATTATTTGGCTAAAAGGTAATATTAGGATTATCAAATGGGTAACTAGAGGTAGAAACATTAGAAGATGAATAAATAGGAATAGAAGTCTACACACTTTTATCAATAAGCTCAGTAAAAGAATGAAATAAAATAAATATGGACACTATCCTTATGATAATTATTATGTATGCTATTTGTTATAATATAAAGAGTATACAAAAATTCATCATTAACCACATCATGAGAATGAATATGAGTATTAACATTATTATATGGCACACAATTAGTAGAGGAAGAAATATATGTATTTTTAGGAACAATACTTAATTTTCAAGCACCTTGTTGAGAAGAAAGAGAGTGGAAATTAACATCATTATCAACAATGGGTGAAATCATGGGAAGTATAGTACAAAAAGGATCAAACCCTAATTATTTTTGCATATGTAAGTGGTAGAGAAGAAGAAACAAGACAAGGGCCATTTAGAATATCATTGACAATAACATTATAAGTATGTACATCAAAATCATTGTAAGAAAAACCTTCTTCATCTAAAAACTTAACTACATCCTAAACACATGTATCATTTGTAGTAATAGAAGAAACATCACTATTAGTATAACAATAACTAGTAGCCTCAATAGGGGCTAGGAATGAAACAACAAGATGCAAATTTATAATATTTTTAATTATAAGAGGAATGTTACATGTAGGATTAGTATGTGGCTTACGGTAGAAGTATGATTATTCTTGGTAATTTGTAAAAAAAGGCTAAATATCATTCATAGGAAGGGGATAATATTTGGGGGAAATATGTTCAGAAGGATTGTGATGAAACATTTATATTAAGCCATTAGGAACACACAAAACAAATAAAATGATTGATCTTATAGAAATAGAGGGTTCGTTCAATAAATGGGTTCACTAAATTATTTAACAAAATTTAAATATTAAGTTAGAGGATTGAGATTATGTGTGTGTGTGTGTGTGTGTGTGTGTATTTTTGTGTGTGTGTGTGTTTATGTGTGTGTGTGAAATAAGAAATATGTAACATGTAATGGAAATAAAATGCATATAATGAGAGGATAAGAGTGTCTTAGCTTGTATCTTATTGTTTGGATAGATTATAGGCTGGAATATTGATGAAACAAGATGGATCCAATTCATATGTGTTTTATATAGAGAACAGAGATTTGAAATTCATCTAGATAGAAATGCCCAAAAGTGGACATGACTACCTCGAGAGCTAGTCTCCTAGCAGTAGTTCAATATATGATATTTTAAAGGTATGATAATCTCACCTTCACTTCACACTTTATCACTCTACCTTTGTTATAGGGTTTCAGTGTCATAGTAGTTCCTACAAAACAAACCCTATCTACCTACACAAGGCTCAAACACACATTAGATGGAATAAAATATGCATATGATTAAGTTGGAGTGACCTCAGCGGTCACCCCAATGTGATTTTCACTGAGTGCTACACTACATTTCAGAATCATTATATTTCTAGTGTGCATCTATGCGTGGACGCACATGTGTGTGTATCAGGGTAACCTTGTGCCAGTTGCACCAAGATAGTGGGATACAACTATTTTTCCCTCAAGATGAATGTGTGAGATGTAATTTATAAAATTTCACTTCCTATTAAGTGAATGATGCAGTCCAAATGTAGTCCTTTAATATTTCTCTCTTACCCAAGTAGGAGATATGAAGTACTAGCGCAATTTGTCTAGCCCCTTACAATAGTATTTCATGTATATGTAGGATTACTTTGCTTTAATTTTTTCATTATGTTATCACCCTCAAAATCGTCCCCCTCATGTTTTAAGTCAAATTCAAAAATTTTGAGCTCACACCCTCCATAACTGTTCAAGTAAAGTTGGAAGTCTGAAAAGATATAGAAATTCATGCTTTGAAGTTATTTAAACTCTCGAGTCTGCATGTTTTGATAAATTTTCTATTTTCCTGTCTGAACGCATGAAAATTTTATTGTTTTCCTCATTTGAATGAAATTGTCAATCTTTCTATGGCCATGGATCATCAATCCTTGTATTGTTTTCAATTCCTTGGTTCGTGAAAGAAATTTAAAATTTTGGAGTATAGGAGGAGTTTTTTCCTCTTTTGTTTATTTCTTCCCGTAGTCAGGAATGACGGACATATCTTCCCCGTTAATTTTTTTCCCCAACATCCACGAGTAGTACGTGGATATCTCTGATTGGATGCAGGCATGGAAATGTTTTAAGCAACAGCGGCAGCCTCCACATGTCCAAATGGCATAACTCTAAAGGAAAATCCCGAGGGACAATCCATAAATAAGCACAGGCTTTCCACGTGTCCAAGGTCCAAAATGAAGACAAAATAAGCCCAAATCGGCTAAGTATGGAAGGTTTAGTGGACGGAGCCACATGCTTCATCGGCACAATTTCAAGGGTCGAAGCTAGGGGTAGTTCTCAAACTTGCACCAATCCTCCACATGTCCGAGGTCCAAAAAAGGGGACAAATTCTGATTGCTTAAATTCACTAAGTATGAGTGGGTCGGTGGAAGCCTCCATGAGCCTCAACAATGTAATTTCAGTAATGAAACCAATGGGCCAATATTCAAATGAGTGTCAGCTCTCCACGTGTCTAGGGTCAGATATACGACCATATCAAACAAAATGGATAAATTCAAATATTAAACCTGAATAGAAAGTCAAGGCGGGGAAGTAGGGCCATCAGGGAGATTTTAGAATTTGAGCCTTGTTTTCATTAAAGGGGCTTAAAGTTAAAAAGTGACCCACAACCCTGCCCACATGCCAAGGAAAAAAGTCAAATATTAAGCCCACATTGAAGGTCAAAGCGGGGAGGCGGGCCGGCAGAGCAATTTGTGTTTCTGAGCCTTTTTGTAAAAAGGGCTTAAAGTCATAAAGTGATCCGTAGCCTCGATCATGCTATGTGGAAAAAGTTAAAATGTTGAGCCCGTATTGAAAGTAAAAGCAGGGAAGTGGGTTGGCGGAGAACTTTGAGGTTTTTATGCCTTTTTGTAAAAAGGGCTAAAATTCATAAAGTGAGCCACGATTCCTTCACTAATCAAGTGAAGCCACGTGTCAGACTTATATCAAAAGTGGAAGGATGGACCAAAAATGTAAAAAATGCCAAATCTCTATAAAGTCACAAAATGCAAAAGGCATCCTCCACGCCCACTCCAATAAATTTCTCCCACATGGATGACTATGGTTTAAAGTTTCAAATGAAAGATGAATGGTTGAAATTCAAAGTTACAAAACGAGCGTAACGACTGCATTATGAAAAGTCTAGTTTTTCCTGCCAGTGGCATTTCTTCGCAAATCAAGAATCTGAATGAGCGTGAATGATTGAAAAGATTGTAAACCATTTCTTGCTAACAAAGAAGAAGTTGTAACTGTTTCTTGCAAGATATTTAATGGCTTCTTCATGCCATTGTGAAAGGAGGTTGGCAATTGATCTTGTAAACTCAAGAGTGCATTGTACCTAGAGAAAGCAAAGGAGATAGCCAATTTTCTTCTACTTTCCTCCACTTCTCAATTTCTTCCATTCTCACATTATGAACAACTTTGATTTGATTCAATCAATACAAGAAGGAATTTCTATCTTTCTTTGACTGAGGGATTTCTTGATACTTAGTGAACAATGAATTCTATTTGGTCTTGTTTCTATTCACAAAGTTGTTTCTTCCCATAAATACATGCGTTGAAGTTTCTAACTTGTGTGTGTGTGTAGGAATCTAATTTTCTACATAAAACATTAGTTCTCCTACCCCTATTCTCACTCCCTTTCACACCTTCATAAAACATGTCTTCCCTAGCAAGAGATTGCTAGATTTTCCGCAAGGTCAGTGTAGTGCCTCTGTGGGATCCTCGGTCAAAAGGACACCATAGAAATCCACCTTTTCATGTGCATGCATGTATGGCAGCTACACTAGTTAAGTAGAGGGACTTAGATTCCCAGAGCATTGGCAAGAAATCCACAAGTTTTTCCACCCTAAAAATTTTCCTCACCAAGATTTTTAAGTGCCCACCATGGGGTAGATTTAGCAGCATTTGCAGTTGAATGCGGCTGCAAGGTCAGAAAATTCAAAATTCAAAAAAGAGAAAAATTTCTAGAATTTTAATGGCTATATGAGCCACATGGATTCAAATCATGGCTATTTTGGGAAACCCTCCTATTGAAAGACCCAAATTTCTCTTCCACATCTAAGAAAATGTTGCTTTAGATTTGAAGGAAGCTATTTGGCATAATAGACAAAGTGCCAATCACTACTTGATTACCACGAGAATTCTGGACCTTGAAGAATAATGCGTTGTTGAATTAGAGAGGTAAAGAAAAATTCCATCACCACAAAGAAGATCATATATTTTCAAGCTGGTGGATAGAAGATACACCCAAAAACAGATACAAGGAGGACAAAATGATCCCATTTTTGAGGAACTTCAAAGGAAACAAGAGCTACTCGGAATCCAAAGGCTTCCTTTGCAAACAACAGGTCACGTTGGGAACCTGAGTATTACCAATCCTTTGGATGGTGAATTTCCATACATACAACAAGAAAATTGTAGACTTCACTGACATGGAGACCAAAGAAGAAGCTAGAGAAAGAGAGGTAAGAGCCGAAGAAGAAATAAGAGCTCAACTCGAAGAAATCGAGAGACTTCAAGCTGAGGCAGACGAAAGAGAAGTAGTAGATGCCATGGCCTTAGTAAGGTTGGAAGATAGAAACAAAAATAGAATGGGGGATCATGATTGTGAGTGTGAACATGATTGTGAGGCCCATAGGTGTAATGTACCATGGGGAGGAAACACTGGTCCACTGGCTCTTACTCAACCACTCCATGAGCTACCAAGAGGCTCGAGAAAAAAACTTCCCAAAATTTAGAGGGGATGGCTCTCAACTCCCTCAAGAGCATGTAGCAGCATTTATCACTGACTTTTGGTGTGTTAGGTATTGAGGATGAAGATGTGTTAATCTGACTCTTTGTGGAGTCACTTTAAGAGAAAGCTACCAAATGGTTCTACATGCTACCCCTAAGGTCCATCACTTGTTGGGAGGATATAAGAAGTGCATTCAAACATAGGTTCAAGAGCACAAAAAATTGTCAAGATCTTTTGGTCCAATTAGATACAAATGAAGAAATAAAACTCTGAGTCAATGAGGGACTGTGTAGCAAGATATGATAGAGTGATAAGAAGGATCCCTGAAGATGTGTGCCTCTAGAAAATAATTTGAAGAGGTTTTTCATTAGTGATTTTCCATCAGAAGT
Organism: Taxus chinensis; assembly: GCA_019776745.2. Lineage (NCBI taxonomy): Eukaryota > Viridiplantae > Streptophyta > Pinopsida > Cupressales > Taxaceae > Taxus > Taxus chinensis. The sequence continues at coordinate 830,703,122 of CM034148.1, forward strand.
AGGTTTCTTACTTAGAAGAGCCCAACCAAAAACATTGAGGTAATCATAGGACTATGCAATAGAAACCAATGATGATCTAATCCTTTCTAGAAAGGTGAAAGGACCCAATGGAAAGAGAAAGGGTCATAATTCAAACTCTGTCACCACAGATCTGATTTTCTATAAAAATGGAAAATGACTTGGTTTCTTGGAAGAAGCAACTATCTCATATCACAATGAGGAATGCTTCAAAGAAACCAAACCTTCTAGATATGCTAAGGATTTCTCCATCTCCTCATTGGCTTGTTCTTGAAGCACCACCAGTCAATTCCATTTGTGACACTAAAGAGCTGGAGCAGGAAGCAGAAATTGATGAAACTGAAGAAGAATATATGGAAGACTATGGAAACTATCTTGAGGTTGGGGAAGTTGATATACACAATGGCCTAATTGAGTACGTTGATGATGAATAATCTCCAAGTTTCTCATGTGTTGTTTTCACTAGTGCACAATTAAGGAAAGGTGCTTCATCCTCAACAGTTGTAGTAAAGGATAAGAAGAATAAAGAAGATTCTCCTCTAGAGGTCACACAAAATAAAATCATCAGCAGAGGATCACCATTACCACATTTTATGGAGTTGGCCAAAGAAAAACCAGATTCACTGGCTGTTAGGGATCATACTGCTATGTTAAGTAAGTCATCTAATTCTTCTCCTAGCTCAAAAGTTGCTCAGAACAATTCTCCTTTAAATGTTGTTCTTACAAAAACATCTAAGGTTCAATCAAAAGCTACACACTCACCCCATTCCAAGCCAATTGCTACACCTGAAAAGGAGAATTCAACACCCCATCTAGTAAATCCTCTACCATGTAAATATTTCTCCATTTCCGAAACCTCTTCCTCACACACCATAACCCCATTTGACTTTGTGGAACATGCAAGAAAAACCAAAGTCCAGCTCTCAGAAATAGAATACCTACAACATACCCTACCTAGTTTGACAGGTTCATTAATGTAGTTTGTGGTGGTAACCCTATATCCTCGAGTCCTAATTATAAAGGATTACTGCCCACACCATCCACACCACCTTCCCAAAACATGCTATCCCTCAATGCCTCCAAAACCAACAGGGTTGAACCTTTCTACCTGTCACTCCTCATTAAAGGCTTCTAGCTAAATAATTGTATCATAGATTCCAGAGCCTCAAACAATGTGATGCCAGGAAAATTTGTAAATGCTCCAGGCCTCACCTTGACCTAGGTAAATGGCACTTGCTACTCAATGGAATCCAAACAAGAGCCATTAGTAGGAAGAATCAAAGATGCACAGGTAGCACTATCTGATTTTCTAGACAAGAGGTTCTCCTAACTATACTGGTAGTAGACATCCCAGTATCTATTGGTATGCTATTCAGTAGGAGTTTCTATAGAGACCTGGGTGGAGAGATAAAAATGGATTGGTCATATGCAACTATCCTAGTAAAAGGTGAGATGACAAAGTTACTACCAATAAGAAAGATGAAGTTCACAGTATGAAGGTATGATGATCCGAAAGAAAACATTCTCTTTTAATATTGTGGGCTAGGAAACTACTTCCTAACATAAAGAAAAGAGGAGAACTTGCCACTTATCATGGAGGAAGAGGAAGATCAAATTTGGAAAATGGGATTTGATGGTAGTCATTACAGTGCGGGCTTGGGAGCTGGTGTAGTATTGTACTCTCCTTCCAATGAGTTGTACCCATTTGCCTACAAGCTGCAATTTGATAATACAAATAACACTCCAGAGTATGAATCACTACTCTTAGGCATGAGTGCAAAAGAGGACATGGGAATCAAGAAACTGAGATGCTGAGGTGCTGCAAAGGTTGTAGTAAAGTAGTCCACCAATAATATCAGGTGAAGAATCCAAGACTTTGGCATTACAGAAATAGAGTGTGGGACTACATTGAATCTTTTGATGCATTTTCCATTGAAGCTATTCCAAGGGGAAAAAATGAAAAGGATGATTTTCTTGTAGTGTTAGCTTCCTTTGTGAAAACTCATCCTTCTTTTGGTAAATACAAAGTGACCATTGAAATGGTATTTAGGCCTAGTGTACCAGACAATGCAAATCATTGGCAAGTCTTCAATGATGATAACCAAATTCTAGATTTTTTAGAGGAAAGGGATAATTTTAATAATCTCTTCTTCGAAGGAGGTGAAACTACACACCGAGAAGTAGTAAGACAGAATTGAAGAGATTGATGATGAGGGAATAATAAAATTGAAAGGGAATAAATTTCCCAAAGACTTAGTCTCTTTAGAATACCTCTTTGACAAACATGACAGATTCATTCAAGAGAAAGAAAATCAATATTCTCAGTGCCCAATTGATTTTGATAAAGAAAACATTGGTACCCCGGAGTAGCCAAGGATGGTCAATATTGGAAAATGTTGCTCGCATGAAGGAAAAATAAGGTTTGTTACATTACTCAATAAATACTCAGATGTATTTGGCCTGCTCTTTTTTTGAACTCAAATCCTTCAAGAAAAAGTAAATGCATCACTCAATTCCTTTAAAGCAAGATGCTAATCCCTTTAAGAAGAAACAACGGTTATACAACCCAAAGATTGTTGATATAATTAAGGAGGAGGTAACGAAGATGCTTAATGCAAGGATCATCTTTCCCATCCATCATTCAACGTGGGTGGCTAACATCATGCCAGTGCGGAACAAGACTGGTGAAATAAAGATATGTGTAGATTTTAGCAATCTTAACCAGGAATCACTAAAGGAAAATTATCCTCTTCCTATCATGCACCATATCCTACAAGTAGTCACTGGATCTAAAATTTTTTCATTACTTGTTGGATTATCAGGATATAGTCAAATAAAAGTGGTAGAGAAGGACCACAGGAAGAAAATCTTTACAACACCTTGGGGCAATTTTTACCTACAACAGAATTCCTTTTAGCTTAATCAATGCAGGAGCTACATTCCAAAGGGGGATGAACTTGGCCTTTGAATATTTGAAGCATTGTATTTTCATATATCTTGATGATCTCACAAGTATTTTCAAAGAAGAGGGTAGATCATATCTATCACTTAGAATATGATACTTTCAAGGTGTAGGAAACATGGCATATCACTAAATCCAAAAAAATGCATTTTTAGAGTCATAGAAGGAAAGATATTAGGGCACATTATGAACAAACATGGAACACACATTGATCCTGAGAGGATTGGATCCATTCAAACGTTAGCCTTTCCCACAAGCAAGAAAGGAGTTCATTCATTCTTTGGAAAGGTGAAATTTCTTCCTCATTTTGTGCATAAGTTTGCTGAGTTGACAAAGCACATCACTTCCATGATGAAACCACAAGAAAACTTCAAATGGAGCAATGGAGTCAAGGAAACATTAGAAGATATCAACAAATCCATTTCCAACGCTCCAAATCTTGTATGTCTAGATTTTAAAAAAGAATTCGTCATGTATTATTATGCATCAGAACATAGACTCTCTGTCCATTCTTCATTTAGAAAAATGATGAAGGCATGGAAAAACCTATTACTTTCATGATTTTTCCTTTGAAAAATAATGAGCTAAAATATAGCCAATTTTAGAAGCATTCCTATGTAGTAGTCAAAGCTTTAAAAAACTTCATGGTTTTACATCCTCAATTCCCATATGGTAGTGATGGTCCCTAGGCAATGCAATCAAGTTTCATCCTGAACACAACAGGATCCCGAGAGCTAAAATAGGAAATTGAATTGAAATGACTCAAGAATATGACTTGGACATTCCACCCTGTAATCTAGTAAGGGGAAATGGCTTGTACAAGTTGATTGTCTGAAGATGAAACAACTCAAATTTCAATATGACAAAGAACATTGTGCTTACTCAACTTGTTCAGAAGAAAACCCACATGTTCTCTTTGTCACCACTACAGATGAGTGGTATGTTGCTATTGTCTATTACCTGACTTATGAAGTATTCCCTCCCCATCTTGATTATAAGAAAAGGATAACAACTCAAGCTAAAGGAAGCTAAATTTGAAATATGGAATCATGCACTTTACGAAAGAGGCTTGGATGGTTGTTTCCTCATGTGCATAGATAAAGAGAAATAAGAAAAATTACTTAAAGCATATCATGACCAAGCATGTGGTGGACATTTTTCATTAATGATCACTACAAAAAATATCCTTATGAGGAATGTATTATAGGCCCACCATATTTTCATACACTCGAGATTAGGTTTCTAAATGCAAAGCATGCCAACAGTTCAATGGAAGACCACAAATCACTGTATTGCCACTTAGGCACTGCGTGGCTATTGAAGAATCATTTCAATAGTGGGGGTTGGAATTCATTCATCTTCTAAACCCTCACTCAAGCACCAGGCACACCTATGTACTCACAACAATAGAATACTTCACCAAATGGGGTGGAAGCCTTTCCGAGCCAAACAAGCTAACACTGAAACAATATGCAACTTCATCAAGGAGAATATCATAGTCCGTTTCAAAGTGCCACATAAGATTGTAGAAAATAATGCTACCTATTTCTCTTCAAGAGAGCTGACTGAGTTTTTATAAAGCCATGGAATCTCCCTATCTCATTCTTATGACTACTATCCATAAGGAAATAGACAGGATCGAATCAAGCAACAAGAACATTGTGACCATTATCCACAAGATTGTAAACCAGAATCAAAGGAATTAGCACAAAAGGTTGTACGATGAATTGTGGGTGAATAGGATCACTCCCAACAAGAAAATAGGTATGTCACCATTTCCAACTGCTATATGGAGTTTAAGTAGAAATTCCTCTCACGATCAAGATGCCAGCTCTTAAGATGTTACAGGCAATAGAAGATGGTCAGTACAAGGATTCCCATATGACAAGAGGATCCTCTATTCTTGAGAATGCTAGAATAAAATAGGCTCACAATTGGTAGATTGCATCAAGGAGCACCAATTTATGCATGTTCCTCATGACCTCACGATGTATTTTGTAGAATACCTCTTACATTTTTCTCACCATTTTCTAGGATGGTTTTTGAAGGACAACCATAGATATTTTGGCAAAATTAGGGTAGTTTTACAGGACAACCTATACAACCTAAATCTTAGGTTGATTACTCTAGAATTATTCAACTTATTTTTTAGGGTGCATGCACCACTATGTGTTACTACACTCACTATGGTCCTTTTCTTTCAAATGTTGTTATTTCTTGGGTCCCGTGTGTCTAGTTTTATGTATTTCCTTTTGCTCTTACTGTAGGAACCACTGTTTCCTTTAGATTCAATCTGAATAGAGGGAAAATTGAATATTGCACTACCATATTTCAGTTCCCCATCTCAAAAATAGATAGGAGTTCAGTGAATTCGGGAATTCATGTTGAACTAATGACTGGGGTTGCCATATTTGTAGAAACAATCTAAGGGGAATATCAACTGCCTCCCCTGAAATAACCCTATCACATACACACATTTCACTACTACCATCAGCTTCGTATAATCTCATCCTTTTTGGTGACTGATGAGTAGGTCAGTTGCTTGACATCCATGCCTCCATAAAAAATTCTTCTTTCCTCGAATGAATGCACTCAATTACTTGATACAAGAAGTCTGTCATCACTTGTCATAGGCATGTTGGTATCACATAACTTATCACCATAGTGAAACTCATCATCCCAATCACTTTCTTTGTCTGTAGGACTCAGATAATGAAGGCTTTATCCATATAATGACCAACAATCACTAATCTTGTGCTATATTCTTACAATACATAATACCATGTCCAGGTACATGTATAATAGTGACCTAGGTATTTATTGTGGACCTTTGTAGGTTGACTTTTGCTTGGTAAAAGAAGACTTTACCAGTATCCCATATGCATCTGATTATACATCTGTACCATACATTGTATGATTTGTAATCTATTATCACATGTTAGACATATGAGCCTTTATAAATGGGATTAATCCCCTTGTATATGAATCCTACAAATTCAATCACTCTAGACTGGAATCCATTTTTCTCCAAGGGGATACTGCATAAATTTTTAATAGCTAGAAAGCACACCATTAAGGCATGACATATCACTTTTGCAAACCTTTTTTCATTATGGACTATAATGAAGTTTGATTCCGGATAATTGATTTGAATATCAGAAGTTTGAATACTTACTTATTTGTATGCACCATACACTCTCGATCCTCCATTTTGAGTCTTTACAACTTTAGCTTGTGTGCCATTATTGCGCTCTCTGCTTATTGACCCAAAAAGCTTGCAATCATAGTGTAAGGTTCTAGATCAAGTGTCATGTCATTTTTTCAGGATGTATTGCAAAAATATAATTAAGCATCAGATAAACCTAGTGCCAATAAATCGCTAATGGTTTTCAATACACTTGCATAACAGATTAAACTGCTTCATCTACGTCGTGTGGTATTATTGATTTTACTTCTACAATCTCCCATAGATCTTTGTTAATCAGCTACATTATTGAGTTCTATACACTTCTCAAATGTATGGAATTATATGCCTTCGATATTTCTTATTTACATATCTCTCTTTATATCCTTTCGTAAATTCAATGGACATCACACTCAATCGTCATATTCGTACCCATGAGTCAATTATCTTTATTAAGTAACAATAAATGATAATTCATTAATGCATTTATCTCAAAAAGACACTTCATTTTTAAAAAGTCATGATCTTCTCAATCTGAGCTTACCAGCTGCACTTTATTTTTGGTACAAATTCTTAAATTCAATGGATCTTTCTGGATCATCTTTGCAAAAATGATTTTTTTCTTGTTATTGTGAAGATTTTCACTACTTCCACTAATATCTTCAATCTTTGCATAGGTGTTTTTTATCTCACGGATTCTTCCTTTCCATGACTACGTGGAAAGTTTCATTAACAATTCACAGGTTGACGGCGAACTTGATGAAGAACCCTATGGACGGTGAGTAATGCACCTAGACATAGCAGAAAATGTCATGTAGTAGAATGATCATCATAGACATCCAAATGATGAAAAACAATTTTCTACCATTCTCAAAATTGTGATAGTATGTTGATACTTGCGGGCTTTAATGGAGGATACTATAGAAAATCAAAGCATTAAATTACGAAAACTTAGACATGTAGCATAAGGAATTGTTCCCTTGCTCACACTCACCTAGTTGGATTTCTAGGACAATAATATGAGAAATAAACACCTAATAATAATATTTCCTCTATTAAGAATCCTTTCGTAGATATGGCTTACAATAATAGAGTTTAAATACTTATTAATAATATGATCTTCTACAAAGGTGGAGTCAAACTTTAACTTCAAGTCCCTTATTTTACTCTCCTTGAATGTCTCATACCTAAAGTTGCTACGTGAGTTCTCTTGAGCTCAGGAGAAGAATATCGACTCACACAGGCTGCTTCAATTAAATTTAGATATATAATTTTAGTTGTATTAACTACCAACTCTTGTTGCATAATCTTACGAGGGATTCTATCAATAATGTTACACATTATATTATGTACACTGTCTGGAAGATATTTTTCACTTCGAGTTTTTAATCGCATTCTATGAGCATCACTCTGTAAGTTTGGAAATATTTGATTCATTATGATCCAGGAAATAGAATGTCAAAGTTGGATACTTCATACTAATGTGGGACACGTTATTGATTTTTCAATGAAAATTTATCCATGGAAAGTATCTTATCCTCCTGAGTTATGCCTGGCCAACCCATTGTAGTATGCATGTTAAGCCATAACATTGAGTAATGATTTTCTTCTCTAATATTTGGATGAGAGATGCCACTTCATATTACCTTCCGCCTCCTTTGAAATAATTGAGATTACTTTTATCAATGAAAGTAATTTTGTTCCCCCTTATATGTACCTATTATTTGATGTTTCTTCTTCTCTAGTTTCTTGTAGAGTTGAACTATAAAAAAAATTATTTCACCACTTATGTTGCGTGTCACGTCTCTACTTGAAGCTAGAATCATGTGCTTGATGTGTTTAATTCTTTTGTTATTTCTTAGTCAAATGTTAAGATTATATTATTTTTTCAAGGCCATAATGTGATAAGGCATCTATGTCAATCCAATTACAGGGTTTGGAAATTTGAAATCTATGCAATCAACTGCAAGTCATATCTTCACTATGCTACGGATCCATGATCTTGTCCCAAAGCTATCGTGCTATCTGTTGTCATCCTCATAATCCCTCCTTAATCTTTAAATTCAAATTCAAAAACATTGAGCTCACACCCTCTAAAAAGTATTCAATTAGAGTTGGAAGTATGAAAATATAGATAAATTCTTACTTTGAAGTTGTCTAAACTCTGCAGTATGGACGTTTTAATAATTTTTCTGTTTTCCTGTTTGGATGTGTGAAAAGTTCTTGTTGTTGTCCTCATTCATTTGAATAAAATTTTCAATATTTCTATGGCAATTGATATTCGAACCTTGTATTGTCTTTCAATTGCTTTGTTCAGGAAAGAAATTTGAAAATTGGGTGCGTAAATGGTGGAATTTTTCTTCTTTTGTTGCATTTCTTCCCATAGTTGTGAATGACATGCATCTTTTTCCCATCAAATATTGGTCCCAGATATCCACAAGTAGTACAGTGGACATATCTAATTGGATGCGGTGGAATGGATCCTGTTTCAAGCAATACTGGAACGATTTTGTTATGTCTAGCAAAGGGTGCAATTTTCAAGGGCAGGGCCCTAAAGACCCGATTTTGCTATAGGAAAAAGTACAGGCTTTCCTTGAGTCCAGGGTCCAAATTGAAGACAAAACAAGCTCAAAGTCAGCTAAGGATGGAAGGGTTAGTGCAGACGAAGCCATTTGAGGTTCATAGAGCACAATTTGTAAAAATCGAAGCTAGGGGTGGTTCATCAAACTTGCGACCTGTAATCCCCCATGTGTCCTAGGATCCAAAGGAAAGGGGATCAAATGTTGATCTCGCATCAAATTGAGTCAAAGTATGGGCAGGTTAGCAGAAGATTCTATGTAATTTGAGCGATGTATTTTTATTAAAGGGGCTTAATGGGTTACAAAATTTAACATGTAGCCCAAGCTCACCATGTGTGAAGGAAAAAGTCAAATATTATGGCCCGCATCTAAGGTCAAAAGCGGAGGAGGTCAAATATTAAGGCGGTGGAGCAATTTGTGTTTTTTAGCCTTTTTATAAAAAGGGCTAAGATTCATAAAGTAACCCACAGCCCCGATCATTCTATGAGTAAAAATTCAAATGTTGAGCCCACATTAAAAGTCAAAGTGGGGAAGCGGGTCGAGTGGAGAAATTTTATGTTTGGATGCCTTTTTGTAAAAAGGGATAAAATTCATAAAGCGAGCCACGAAATTCCTTCACCAATCATGTGAAGCCATGTGTTAGGCTTATATCAAAAGCAGAAGGGTGGACCAAAAATGTAAAAAATTTGAAATCTTTATAAAGTCACAAAATAAAAAAATGCATCCTCCACACCTACTCCAATAAATTTATCCCACGTGGATGACTCTAGTTTAAAGTTTCAAAGGAAAGATGAACTGTTCAAATTCAAATTTATAAAACAAGTGTAACGACTGTATTATGAGAAGTCTAGTTTGTTCCCGCCATTGGCATTTCTTCACAAATCAAGAATTTGAATGGAGCGTGAATGATCGAAAATATTATAAACCGTTTCTTGCTAATAAATAAGAAGTAGTAACCATTTCTTGCAAGATATTTAATGTCTTCTTCATACCATTGTGAAAGGAGGTTGGCAATTGATCTTGTAAACTCAGAGAGTGCATTGTACTTTTGAGACAAGCAAAGGGGATAGCCAATTTTCTTCTACTTTCCTCCACTTCTCAATTTCTTCCATTCTCACATTATGTACAACTTTGATTTAAGAAATCAATATAAGAAGAAGTAGTTCTCTATCTTTCTTTTACTGAGGGATATTCTTAGATAATTGGTGCAGTTTGCAATTCTATATGGTCATGATGTTCCCAGTTCGCAGGGTTGTTTCTTCTCATAAATGCATGTGTTAAATTTTCTAACTAGTGTGTGTGCAAGAATATGATTTTATACCTACAACAATAGCTCTCCTACTTCTTTTTTCACTCCCCTTTCCCACCTTCATAGAAAATTTCTTCCCTTAGCAGATATACTGCAATAGCTTTTCCACAGGGTCAGTGTAGTGTCCATGTTGGATCCTAGGTTGAAAGGCCACCATAGAAATCCACCTTTTCACGTGCATACATATACAGAAGTTGTACCATTTAAGTAGAGGGACTTATATTCCTAGAGCGTTGGAAATAAATCCACAAGTTTGTCTACCTGAAAAATTTCCTCGCCAACACATTAATAACTAAAAATGTGACCCATAGTGATAATTAAATGTTATAGAAAAGATATCAATCCATGTGACATTTTAAACATGTAAAAAGATGGGAAAAGTACAATTTTTTTTAATGGGAATAGTAGTTCATGGGCATTCCTATCCCTATTGGGCATGAGTGTTCGGAGGCTCCATAAATAAGACAAAAAATATTAAGATGGGTCACATGTTGTGCAATGTCCAATTGTAAAGGAATAGTTCTAGGAATGCAAAGGATGAAATTATATGAACATAAAACAATGTAAACACAAAGAAAAATATGTTTTACTAATGTCTAGTTTTATTTCTTAGAAATCATGCATATAATGACATAATCGAGGCATGATGTAATAGTAAGCATGTGATTTCAGTTCTACATAAGATGGAATTTTCATTTTCTAATCTAAGTATGGAAATGATGTTTTAAAGAGGTTTAGGATGCTAAATAGGAAACCAAATATCTACAACAGCTACCACAGTATTGAAACTAAGGATGATAAGGTATAGAATGTTGATCCATCCTTGTGCAAATGATTAGTTGGTATTATAATGTTCTTAATGACTACAAAGACTAATATCACATATGGTGAAAGCCTTATTCCAAGCTTTATGGAGTCCCCAAAAGACTCACATTGACAAGTTAGGAAACGATTCCTAAGATATGTAGCCATAAAAATAGGACATGGAATTTTATTTTCCACATTTGATGATTTCAAGTTGGTTGGTAATACCAATAGTGACTTTGTAGAAACTGTATATGAAAAAAAGATAACTTTTAGATATTTTTTCCATATTAGTTCAGGTTCAGTTGCATGGGATTCTAAGAAACAACCCATTGTTACATTCTCTTCAATAAAATAAACATATGTGGAGCTACATCCATAACATGTCAATCAATTTGGATGATAAGAGTTCTATCCTAATTAATTCATGTGCAAGTAGAAGATCTTAAATGTCTTGTGACAACTCCACTATCCATTTTCCATGAAAAATGTGTTCAAAGAAAATGATCGAGCACATTGATACAAAATATCACTTCATCAAGAAGTTAGTTGACAACTATGAAATATAATTGGAATTTTTTAGATCAAAATCTTAGTTCATTAATATCTTCACCAAGCCCTTTAAAAAGGAGAGTTTTGAATTTTCCTAAATATTTTTTAGGAGTTACAGACTTAGGCATTCAAGAATAAGGGGGGAGTGTTAGAAGGTCTTAATATTTTATCTAATAACAAGTTACCCTGTCAAGATATCGTGGTATAGATATTTAACCAAAATAGCAAGCAAGACTTCTCTGATTTTACCTTAGGCAGTTGTGCATACCTATCCATGTACACACACATGTGATCCCAATATATTCTCTATCACCAAAAAATATCCATGAGCCATCCAACTCTAATATTTATTCATTTTCAATATAATTTGTTGAATAATCTCATGTTTAGATTATCTTGTGGTTGCCTTATATATACATATCCTCTTCATTTTCATTTTTTTGATTGTTTGCAAGGACTAAATATATAAATATAATCTCGTGTTGAGTTTGTGTGTGCATCTACAATAATATACCTTCACTCACTTTACTTCATTCTTACACACACCCTTGGGGTCATGGTTTCAATGGGCCAAATAAGGCAAGAAGTTATACAAATAAGAAAGAAATACTTTAGTGATTTCCATGAGACCAAAAAGTCTAAGGGACCAAGAGCCAAAACATTAAAAATTTGAAATTTATTTCAATGTTGGATCTTCCATAATGAATCTTGAAAACAAGCAAAAATTTGAAATGAAAGGATCACTAAACTACGAAGGTGTAATAAAATTCCTCATGATCAAAAATAAAAATTACGCCCATCCCACCCCTTCTAGAGTGTTCTAAAATGTCAAAGAACTGTAACAAAAAATTCCCTTAAAAAATTCAAAATATAAAATCAAATGACACGTTGGGAGTGGAAATATTTATGAAAATTGGAAAAAGAAGGGTCTATAAAAATGCCCTTCCACATATGATGTCATTTGTCAACTAACACTTAAAATTACACTCAATCACCGAATCTCAATAAATATTACTAAGAGTGTAATTAACAATAGCTCTAATTTTTTCCTCGTAAATTCACATTTGACAATTGAAAATTTAAAATTACTAATAAAATATTACAAAAATTAAAAGTATCAAATGTTTTATGAAGGATTCGATTGTAATTTGTTGGCTTAGTTTAGAGATGACATCATGAGTCACAAGACAATTATCAGTTAAGAACACAATTAATGATTTGGACTGTGCCTTACAACATTTATTTTAATCATATGCCTGAAATTTGATCAATTACCTTGGGGTTGATATAGTTCATCATATGGCATAACCATTTGGATAAACTCAAAGCGACAAATGCCTATCAATAAAACATGTAATGTTGAGTGGTTAAAGTTTTTTTAAATAAATTTCAACCAACATTAATTGCTAAATAATCTATAGGAATTACCAAATAAAAAATCATCTACCAAATTCTATTGTCAAAAATATAGTGGCCATAAATTAAGACTATCTCTAGAGATAAGCTTCAAATAGGTCTAAAAATGAGATTGGAAACCTGAAAAATGAGGAGAATGATGTGGATTTGATGAGAACTAGGATTGTTAAAGAATATAATTTCTCTTTATGGTTTTTTAGAATGAGTGTATGGATTTAAATATTTATGTATACTAATTTTTTAATGTCTGAAATTACTAAAATTTGTAATGTAAGAAATGCGAAAATACTTAGTAATACTTTCTTGAAAACACTTAGATTTCAATTTCAAAAAATAATGAACTTATCTAGATATGGTTTACTCCTACACACCTCTTATACTACCATAAAAAAATTTAAATAACCCTACATATTAACAACTTCAATAGCTACTACCAAATACTCTCGTGGCATTGTAAACGATTTTTGTTTGTTTTTTATTTATTTTTATTGATTACTAAAAATTTATTTCTACCATTATTTGTTTGTTTTTTTCTCCTTAATCAAATTATTCTCCATTAATTATTTAGTTCATCATTTATGGTTTTCTATAAATGAAATGCTCCTCACCAGGAAACATATTTAAATTCAAGGAATCCAAGGATACAAGATAGGTAATCAAATTAATACACAAGCATCCAAATTGAGAAACACTAGATTTAACTAAGATTTAGAATCACTTAAAACATGGGGCATTGCCTTGATAATTATTCTAAGACATTAAACTAGTTAGTTATGTGGAAATGGTGTTAACATTTCTCCTAAATACTAACAACATAAACTAATTTAGCTAGAAGATATGAGTGGCAAAAATGTCAATTTAGGATATTGTGCTACTAAATACCATTAATAATTACAATGAAAAATATTAATACTTTCATTCACAATGGCTCACCATCCTCCCCATAGCCCTCTTATCTATTTGGAATAATAGCACATTTCGTAGAAATAATTCATGTAAATTAGTATGTAACTTTTATTGAATCGTGAGATATTTGATAACAATTTAGACTAGATGTATAATGTATCTTGTAATTGATTTTAACTAAACTATTAATCACGTGTAAGAAGTACAATGTAAACACCAAAAAGAATTAGGTGGAGTGAAGAGTGAAGGAGGTGTGAAGGGTCAAATTTGAAGGAAATAAATTTGTTGGTGTAATTTGATAAAGGACAACATGGATCGAGGGGGTAGATGGATGGAACCAAAAGAGATATGAAATTTTACGGATAGGAAAGCTTGTAAATGTCTTTTTTAACCATATCATCAAGTGTTGTAAATTTTATTGATCTATAATTCAAAAAGTTCTAATGCATATTTATTTTAAACTAAAAGAAACAATTAAATTACATCACAAAGTTAAATTGAAAAGGCATACTTTGTTAGATGAGCTCGCGGTGGAAAATCTAACGTTGTTGTAGTTTTTTTCAAGTGGGAGGGGCAAAGTATTCACTCTCAACAACGATGGCAGGTACTATGTGAAGTGTAATCATAGTGTGAGATTTGTCCTACCTAGAAGATATGAAGAAGTGCAATCTCGAGTAACCTCGACATTGTCATCCCCAACTATTTTGGCACATGGTGGCTAGCATGAAAAATGTAGGAATATTGAAAACAAGTCATATTTTCCAACAATGCCACACAAAACAAAGGAATGTTATTTCAAAAGACAAATGGGGGACAAAAATTAAATCATAAAGTATGATATGAATGGGATTGCGAACATTTCCACCATAAAAAATAATTATTCACACAATGTACACGCCTACTAGAAGAGGAGACATGATGAAATGTCATACACGATTCTAAAATAAAATTATTCATCAACTGTCGAGGAACCGTGATGACTCCGTGCCTAAGGGGGAAAGACTCATGGAATTGACCTTGGCATCCATATTATTTTCACCCTTGAAGGCTTTGCACAGATTCTCCTGCATTGACTGCTTATAGATAGGAATCTTACATGCGCTTGAGCACGTCACACATTACCACATTAGTGTCCACAGTAAGAGTGGACCAAGTGGATGATAAATGTCCTTAAAATTTAGTGTCCCCTCTTGAAATGATAATCCTTTTGACATGGTATACATATGCGAATAAATTTTAAAAGAACCAAAAGAATGGGCATTAAAAGTCACTTTATTGCTATTTTCTATGACAATTTGGTCGAGACCTTAGCGAAATTATGTTCACTTCTTTGTATGTTTACAAGACAAACAAAATGCCATCTCTTCTAGGTTTTATTTTTGGGAAAAATTGTCTCACCCTCTAATAAATAAAGAAGCTAATCTTATTTCTACATTGTGGTAAAATTATTTAACATAAAGAAATTGTTATAAATATTATTATTTGAGGTGTTTCACCACCCTATAAATATTTTCTCATGGAGCTATCAAATGATTATGAGCTTGGCACATTTCTATTTGTTAACCAAAAAATAGAGATGCACATTTATAGATGGTTAGCATATTAAAACCCTTTTCAAATTTTTAAAGCTTCCAAGAGATGAGAATGTGAGAGAAAAATAATGATGTAGATACTTTCGGTTAAATGATGCCAAGTGTAATATATTACAAATATGAGAGAATAATAGAAAACAGGGATGTCTTTAAGAGCTGAAAAAAAGAAAATGTATCAGTTTTATCCATGACATACATGCATCAATCCTAACCCCCCACTATCTCCATTTACAAAATAAATTGTTGATGACATGCCCAGTGCCACAAAGTCTTATGGATAACCACATTTTGTTATGACAAAATTATGGTTAGCTATCCTTTACAGGCATACTAAATGCACTAGATATTTTGCTTATATTTTTATTTAAACAATATTGGCATGTACATGCATAGTAAATAAACCATCATATCATGTGACCCTATATTAAATAATGTTTATGGTTGCATGGTGTATCAAGTGTGCAATATATATGAATATGGTTACAACAAATGAGCTGTCTCGTCATAAACACCCGATCTACCCACCAACACCCAAACCATTAAAAATAAGTAACAACTTTGAGCCACATGATATGTGTCAACTATTAGCCGAAGGTGTGTGTATTTGTCTTCCTCATCAAGCACCTTGAATATCTTGTCAATAGTCTGTATTTTCCAGTGTTGATTTCCCAAGTCTACAACCTAATTCAAGTGGAGCCAAAATAATTTTTAAAAAATAGAATAATGATCCCAATACAATAATAATATGTCATTCACACGGATCCCTGACACAATGTCAAAAGCAGTCTGGGAATTTTTCCATTCTAACTAAAACAACACCTTTCAGTGTAATTATTGTGTTTTTTTAGTATTAGTTGCCTTCATCTCATTTATTTAAATGCCTTTCTCTTAATTATAGTGAAATATGGCATAAAAAACATAGAGAGAACGATGTGGCATACTTGATCATCCAAAACCGTCATGCAAAATTCACCTATTAATAAGAAAATAGGTTGAGTGATTCCAAGATTTAAGGATAATACACTTAAGTATACAATAATCTTGAGGAAAATGTATAGGTCATGCATGCAGCTGCACATGACATTGAATTTGAGGCAGCTTGTATATTATAGGATCCTATTTTTCGATAACTAAATAGTCATCATGTTAGAGATATGGTTACAAAAATAATAAATATAGAAGGGCTTGCTATAAAGTAGTCGTATATCTAGCAGAAAAAATATGGAGGATAAAATGGAAGAACACATAGTGGTGAACGGTGTTGAGAAAACAAGAGAAGAAATTCCTTTCAGTTTACTGTATGAAAAACAAGGCTTGACTAATATATGAAGAGAGTACATGCCTTCTAAGAATATTAGTTGTTCAATGTCGAACTCCAGTTGTTCGAAGAGAATGTAAGGGAGATAGCAGAAGTCATTTTCCCTCAAACTTTTTTATTGAACTGGGTTGTGGTAGTGCGTTTGTAACATTGTTTCTTTATTTTCTTCCAATCAACGTGTCTGTGGAAGGTGACAACAACTTTTTCTAAAGTTTTTATTAGGTGACTTGATTAATAAACTACATTTTGTTTTTGTTTTTTAATTAAAAAAATATCTTTTGCACTTTTGAATACTTCTGATTTGTTTTCCTTATATTTTCTGAGTCCCAAAAAAAATTCTTCTTGCACTTCTGGTTCAAATAGTAAACCTTGTTTTTACATTTGGGGTTCAAATAATTCTTACCTTTTCTGTATTTTATTTTGGCAATGCAGATGCAAGTATGTAGGAATTTATGTCTCTGAAATTACATTGGAGGAATCCAAAAAAAATCTACAAATCTTATGGTAGCACTTAAAGCTAAAGCCATAGATTTTGTAAAGGGTCTGAAGTAGGTTAAATGCACCTTTCTTGAAAAAATCTATATTACATGGCTTGGTAGCAGTGTCAACAATTCGAAAAAGGAAAATGTTGTGGATTTTTTAAGGATGTTTTGAAAGCTATTGGATCCACTTTTCAACTACTTGTCTACATGGGCAATCTTCTAATTGATATGAATTTTTGTGTCAGTAATATTATTTCTTATTTAACAAATATTGGAAATTATAAAAATCCTATAATGATATTTCAAAGTCACATGCATTGCTATAATAGTAAAGTTTAGATATGACACAAGTAATAAGAAAAGGAAACATAAAACCATAAGTGCGAAAGGGAGAAAAAAAACTTAGTTGATTCCCAATAAATCCCAGAGAGTGCAGAGATACAAAACTTCTAGAATTGGAATGTAGACTGTTGCAAACAAACCTAGAAAATTACAAAAGTGCTAGAATATGCTAGATCAGGGTGCCTGGGATGGTACAGGGGAGCCTAGGCATTAGAGACTTCTCAAAACCTCAAAAAATAGTTTTCATAGGGTCAAAATATGTTCACTAACCCTCATTGTTGATCACCTGTATGTCACATGTAACCTGCAAAGAGAAAGATATCTTGAAAAACCCCAAAACACATCAAATCCTAAAAAAAGACAAGATGTAAATGGGGAGTTGGACTGACCCCAATGATCACCTCACTCAATGAACTTGTGATCCAGGTGTTGCACTGCATTTTAGACTCCATGTAGTTCTATATGCATGTGTTTGTGTAGAATCGTGTCATAGGAGGATCTTGTGCAAGATGCACTTAATAACGAGAAATAACTAGAGGTAGTAATGTAAGTAGATGTGTGTATGGAAAAATGAACTTCCCCTCCTATGAAGTGTACAAAGAAAATGCACTCCCTTGTCCCTAAAATGAATCTAGATGGATGCTTTGATGCTCTTAGTAATGCCTTTGGATGTAACCTTAGGCGGTGATAGTAGATGCTTAGAGCTTCGTTCTTTAATTTCATCACATAACATTGCCTTTATTTGATTCCTTTGTTTTAATTTCATAATTAAACACTAAAAGGTTGTCCTATAAGAAATCAAGATGCCTAACGGCTATTAGAGGCCATAAAGAGGGGAGCGTCTAGAGGGGACAGGGGTGCTTGGGTGCTAGTGTATAGATATAGGAAGGAAGAAGTATCAAAATTAAAACTGGGCACTTGGGTTTATAAGACCAAGAAGGAAACCAAAAATAAATGAAAGAAGCTAAAGATAGTGGTTGATTAGTTTTTTTTATCACTTACGAATCATATGAATGCAAGTATATGATTAAGACCTACAAATGTACCCAAGTGTGTGATTTTGTCTCTATATTTTCCCCCACTTCCTTGTTTTGAGTGAATTCTCGATAAAATAAAGTAGATAGAAGATGTGTGCTTGATAACGATGTAGATTAATGGTGAAATCATGTCGAGAAACAAGAAAAAGTGTGGAGTGATAAAAATGAAGTGTGAAAACTAGAGAAGAAGAGGTGACCCTAGGGGTGAAGCATATGTGTTGCGTCGTGTTGTACCTATTTTCATTGTAGCTTGATCTATTCAATGATGTGACTATTGCTTCCCATAAGGATGGAACTGTAAGAGAGAAGAGAAAAAGAGTAGTTAAATTCGTGTATATGAAAAAATTGATCCAAAATATGTAAAAATTATGTGAAAATGCAAAAATGTAGTAAAAGAAACATGTACACCTAATCTTTGATGAGTGAAAAAGATAGAAAGTATCTTGGACTATTGTAGAAAGGAATTGTTTTGGGTGATCTCATGCCAAGTGAGATTTATTGGGGTGATCTCATGCCACAATATAAGAAGTGTAGGGAGAAAGGTCTAGTGTTATTCTCCACCCTTTGACTACTTCTTGATGATTTATACACCATTATAGATGGTGTGATCCTTATTTGTTCCAATTTAATCCATTTTGATTGATTTTGATCCAATTAAAATAGAAAAGGAGATAAAATACATTTTAATTATGAGAGGATCGTGCATGTTCTGTGAAAACCATTGTGTATACTTTTGTAAACTATGTTGATCAGAGAAAAAAATTTTAAATGCTCCCCTATCATAGGTGCCTAGGAAAGGCCAGAATAACTTAGGTACCCATGTCTATATCTTGGCGCTAGTGTTTGTGCTATGCTGAGGACCTAATTCAGATTTTGATTTGTTTCTGTAATGGAAGGATTTTTTGTTCTTATAATGTGTTGGTCTAAATTGTGACTTTTTACTATTGAATGGGGTGTCAGATTCACCCAATGTATGCCCCCCTCATTTGGGGTGAATGTGACATCGTTAGGAGGATGTGACCTAAAAAGAGGACCTGAGGTTGATCTAAAACTAATACCTTATAAGGGGAGGGAATGTGCTTGATATAAACTAAGGCACATACAAATAAAGTGGCTAGAAACATGTGTTAGTGCAAACAAGACAAATATGCATATAAAGGATAATGTGTAATCTAACAAGGAAGAAAACAATGTGGACCATGAAAATTAGGTTACAAACATGGGACATTACTCAAAAATTTGTAAGGAAATCAAGGCCAAAACATCCAAAATCATACAGTGTGTGCATAAAACAAAGGGCATAGCCTGAAAAATAATGGCATACAATGGTAAACAATGACAAATGAGTAGCAAGTAAAGTATCATATAACCATGGTAGAAAATAGTTCATGCGATACAAATGTTGTACATGACGCACTTATTAGCATTTTAGAAAGATAAAAAGTATGTCAAAGCATGTAGAATCCAATATAAAGTAGTGAGCTAGTAAGAATAAAAAATAGTAAGAATCAAAACAATAACACATGTAGTATGTATGAAAGTAGATTCCCCCGGGAGCCTCAATAAGACTATTAAGAGGTATAGTTCCAAACATCCATTTTGTGTGTAATGATCTATGTAAAATATGCATTGACAACTAGTGGTCAAGTTAACTTGCATGTTTATATAAAAAACATAATGACATATGAACTATCTAGCTAATATAGTAAGAAAAGTGTAACATGCAAGAATGAGTAAACAAGAATAATGTGCAAACAAGCTATGCACTATGTTATAGGTTAGAATGGAATGAAATGCAAAGTGAATGTGATAGGATCAATATTCCCCTCGAGTTAATGAAAATGATCCTGAGTGAAACGAGGCTCATTTATAAAAGGCCCCTTTGTAGTCAATAATTAACCATAGAACAAGAGTGTGTCATTGGGAAATGGTTTAAACATGTCTTCTAGATAGATAGATCTGAAAACAAATAATGCTTGAATAGATTATTCATATAGAGGCTTACATCTATATAGGAAAAGGATTTCCTATTATCAAGGAGGTTGCTATAACAACACCCCATATAATTATCAGCATATAACTACCCAATATGTGCTTAAACCTATTTGTGTGGGTTGTTATAACCCTATTAACAATATAATATTATATTATCATAGATAATATAATTTCTCACACATTTGAATATTAATCAACAAAGGAGCACTAATATAATATTCCTAAAATTCCCCCCATAGTGTGAACATGGGGAAAACCTACCTTATACTTCCACCTATTCGTGATCTGGTGATTTTCACAGGATGATCACAAACCTCAAGGATGTTTTGCAAATGGTTGACTGAAAATTAAGAATGGTGGTTTTGCAATTGGTTTACCAAAAACCACAAAGTGATGGTTTTGCGAATGGATTACCAACAACCAAGAATGGTAGTTTTGCTATTGGTTTACCTTAAACCATAAATGAAGGTTTTCAAGTGGTTTACCTACAACCACATCATGATATGCCAAGTACTATTCTCAGCCCTCATCACATCTCACTACAGTGAATAACATAGGAAATTCTGTTGAAATCTGCTACTCGTACATACATAGAAAAAGATAAAAGAATGGAAAAGGAACATTGGTTCATGTTCCCCCCCTCAATGTGAAATTTCCACTTATTCAAAACTGTAAAGTCTACCACATTGGAAGCACTAAAATAAAATTACACACACACACACACACATCTCACCAAAGCTGATATGCGGCCCTGTCATTGGTGACTAACGAGAGGTTACTGATTGACCTCCAGCCTCTGATTCCTCTTTCCTCCATTATGTTATTGCTTGACTCAGATGTATTTGAATTCAGGATCAATTATATGCCTAATCGAATGTTAGGTTCAACCGAAAATGCATCCGTAAGACAATTTTTTTAATTTTTAGAATATTTCAACTCTTGACAATATGTTAATTTATTGAGTCTATTTTGAAAAATACCAAAAAACATTGACATATGACATTGACCCATAACTTATTGACACTTTGATGGACACAACATATAAATATTTACATAGATTAACAAACATAAAAAGATGAATTTTGACTTAAATGACATGACACATAGACCCATGACTCACAACTGAACTTTAACATTACAAACACAATCAACTTATTGACACAATGACGTAATCTTAAAAGACATGAGGACTCTTAAACAATGACTACTAAATACTAGACTCAAGATTAAATGACTATTAACATAATCTACATTAACAATAAATAAAAACAAATATCAACCTCTCATAGACCATTACCAACACTAATAGTTGTAGTTGCATTAATCGCCAAATCCGTAATGAGATTCCCAAACTGGCCAGTAAATTTTTTACCAATACAACATCTGGAGTCTTTGTATCGGTCATGGAGCCATGGTTTACAAAGTCAAGTAGAGGATCAAAATACGTAATATCCAATCTGTAAATTGGTCAAACACAATGACCTCCACTTGTTTTCCTATTGAAAGATCTCACCTTAATTTAGCCATCAATGCATTGATAGATCAATGAACTAACTTGGAGGATAAAATGATGTTAAGATTTTTTTTGACTACATATGAAGAGATCTGCATGTGTTTGTTGAATATCACAGCTATGCCAATGTCTATGTTGATTGCCATGAATAGAATTTGTTGAAGTCTTCAATGCGAGACAAGATTAACTCAAGGATAGACAGTTGTATTCCAATAGAATGAAGCATGGTGGAAGAAACTTAGACAAAGACCATGTGGTATTCATTAGACACACAGTTATCCACCTTAAACTATTCTCTACCACATTTGAAATGAAAGTCCACTAATATCCACCACGTCCTCCAGGAAGGTGTAAAAATATATAAGCATAAGGTCGTAACAGAATGGTAAAAAAAATTGATGTTTGATCTAGAAACTCATCTAAAAATTCATACACATGGATCAAGCTATGTAACACGTCAATCTAATCTTGAATATACCTCACTTTGTAAACATCCCTTTAAGCAATGAACATTTGCGTAATAGATGTGCCCCACAGGAGCAAAAACTTAGGTAAGATGTTAAAAGCATATCAACTCAGATATAGACATACAAAGCCTCTATATTTCACAAAACTATCACTAAGAACAATGAAAAAATTATAGAACAAATATTTGAACACACAATATAGGACAATAGGGAATGTTAATTTCCCCTGGACTACTCTCAAAAAAGCATTACAGGCACAAGACTATGTCACTCTGATACCAAATGAAAACAAATAATGCTTGAATTGATTATTCATACAAAGGCACACACACACACACACACACACACACACACATACACACACACACACACACACACACACACACACACACACACACACACACACACACACACACACACACACACAGGAAAATGATTTCCTATTATCAAGGATGTTGCTATAACAACACCCCATACAATTCTCCAGCATATAACCACCCAATATGCGTTTAAACCTATTTACGTGGTGGGTTGTTATAACCCTATTAAAAATACAATATTATATTATCATAGATAATATAATTTCTCACACATTTTAATAGTAATCAGCAAAGGAGCACTAACATAATATTCCTAACAATATCAAATAAGCATAAAGCATGAAGAATGTGAATGTGCTGAGGTTTCTATATGTAGTATTCCATCAAAATTCAAGTGTAATCCGAAGAAAAAGAGTGTGTCATCAGGTAATGATGATACAATTCATGTATCAATGAGTGTAGTATGCATGAAGAAGACTATATGCAAGTCATGAGGTGTAGTAGTAGAATTACGAGATTGAAAATTCAAGAAGAGGGGGAAAATACACCCGATGCCCCTTAATTGTATAATGTGAAGAATAATAAAGTAACATTATCTAAGATATCATCAGTGTTATGGTCAAAACCAAATGGAGATGCGTCGGAGACCTGGTAAACAATAGTATGTGGTTGATCAAGTAATGAGCCATTATGGCGTAAATTGTACATTTCCATTGCATATTCTTTATAAATGAAAGGTAATGATGGACATTCATGTGCATACTAGCGAGTGAGATTTGGTGAATAGTAGATAAATGAATCATTGCAAATAAAAATACAGCCAATAGGCTTGGTGAATGAAATATCAATATGAGTAGGATCTGAAGTGCCCCAAATGTAGTCAAGCCAAGATTTCCAAAGAGTCAGTGAAGAAGTGCAAGAAGTGTGTAGAAGAAATATTGAAATATGGAAGACACACATACCATAAGAAGAAGTGATGTGAACATATCCATGATAGAGATGAGGTGAATGAGGTGGAGGGATGAGATCATCCAATGTGCATCCTAGAAAAGATGAACCATCATGTGTGCATATAGTATCAGAAAAATTAGGATCAAATGGAATATGGTGCCAATAAGAATTATTCATGAAGAGACTGCATGTGAAATGAAGAAGTTTTGATGCCAGTTTCTCATGAGAATATGAGGAAGGTGGAACGAAGTCCAATGTATGGATATATCCAAAATAAAGTACTATAACATTAGTAATAGGAAGAGGATTCTTGAATTCACATTCACTAGGACCAACAACAATAAAAGTATCATAAAAATATGATTAATTGATATCGATAGGAGTAAATTTAAGGCTGCGTAATTTATCATCAGTAAGTTTGACGTTATCTCCCTCATCATCAGACTAATCATTGTTTGTGTAATATTCTATGATAATGGAATCGGTAATAGTGCTAGGAGTGGAGCTAGATTTAGGAGTGATAGCCTCTGTAGTAGATGTAACAATAATTGTGATAGAAGTAGCTACAATGGGTGATAAAATATTGCTAGTATGAGTAGGAATGGATGGTGTACTTGCAAATATGGATGAAGGAAGTGGAGCCCTAGGATGGAAAAAATCATATGCATCAAGTATTTTGTATGGGATGGGCTGCGATGGAGGAATATGCATAATATTAAAAGGGTCTATGTGAAATTACTTGGATGGTTCCGGATCAATAAAAAATTGTATTCTCATAGACATCATGTACCAATTTAACGCACTAATGAATTATAGAAGGAACAAAATGCATTGTGTGAATCCATGATCTACCCATCAAGATATTAAATTCAAATGAGGCATCAATAACAAAGAATAATGAAGGCAAAACCTTAGGTATACCTTATATAGGTAAGATGATAGTTCCTAAAAACGCACGAGTATTAGAATCATATCCATGAATGAGAGTGGAATTCTTAGCAATTATATCATCAAGAATACCAAGTTATTTGAGAAGAAAATGAGTGCACAAATTAATAGTAGAGCCGTTGTCAGTGAGTATTTACTTGAGAAATATTTTTCTGATAATAGCAATGATGAGAAGTGGATCACATGGATTGTTAATATTAGATGGAGGCATGTCCTTATCATTAAATGATGGGTCATGTGGTATATTTTTGAGAGATTGAATAATATGTGTGAAATCAAATGGTGAATTATCACTCTCAATCTTGATAGAACAACGAGAATCCTCTAATGTATTATGACATTCAAGTTCATGGTGCAATAGGTTGTTAAGGGAGATCTTGGTGGGTGTAACAATGCCCAAAATCTTGGTTGGAGAAAACGAAGGATAAGAATATTGATCCATGAATTTAGAAGAAGGAGAAATATTTTGATACTTGCTCAGAAGGTAGTGTTTGAATAGATGGGTTCACTTAATGATTTAACAAATATTAGAATTTGTAAAAACCCTAAAAGGATATTTCAGATTTGCATGCAATGATATAACAGTAAAGTGCATATATGACACAAGTAATAAGAAAAGGAAAATTAAAGCCCTAGAAATATGACACAAAATATAATAGGGAGTGAACTTACGATCCGAGTGTTGCACTACATTTCAGATTCCATGTAATTTTGTGTGTGTGTGTAATCTTAAAAAGAGATCTTGGTACGTGTACTCTTAAGTTGTTTGATGATTTCATATCCCTTAGTGGTTGTTGTAGGAATTGTGGAAGTAATGTGCTATGGGAAAGAGGTTAATGGAACCATAGGAGGTTGAGTGTGGCGAGTATTGAATACATTGATAGTTGGATCAGCCATAGCAGTAATGAAGTGAGGAGGATGATGCCTAAAAACTTGCATGAAATAAGACATAAGTTACGATGTTATAAATTTTGGTTAGATAAAGGGAGGGATAGGAAGATTGATCCATGAATTCAGAAGAAAGAAAATTATTTTGATACATGCTAAGAAGATAGTGTTGGAATGGATGGGTTCACCAAATGATTTAATAAATATTGGAATTTGTAAAAACCCTAGAAGGATATTTTAGAGTCACATGCAATGATATAATAGTAAAGTATAGATATGACTCAAGCAATAAAAAAGTAAACTTAAAACCCTAAGTGCAAGTGGGAGGAAAGAAGACTTAGTAGATTCACAATAAATTCCAAAGAGTGCAAAGCTAGAAATCTGCTGGAACAAGAATGTAAACTATTGCAAATAAACCTAGAAAATTATAGAAGTGATGGAATATGTTTGAATAGGGTTCCTAGGATAGTACTAGGGTGCTATGGTGTTAGAGACCCTGTGTGGGTGCCTGTGACTAATCAAACCCTTAGAAAATGGTTTTGGCAATGTCATAATATAGTTGAAAACCCTCATTATTGATTACCTGTATGTCACACTATTTTCGTAGATGTCTCATGTAACCTGCAAAGAGAAAGATATCCTGCAAAACTCCAAAACACATCAAATCCTAAAAAAAGAAAATATGCAAATATTGATTCAGACTAACTTCGAAGGTCACCTGACTAAGTGAACTTACGATCTGGGCGTTGCACTACATTTTAGACTCCATGTATTTCTTTGTGTGTAGAATCATTCCCTAGAAGGATATTGTACAAGATGCATTTGATAACGAACAATAGCTAGATGTATCAATGTAAGTAGATGTGTTTATGAAAAAATGAACTTCCCATCCTATAAAGTATATTTAGAAAATGCAGTCACTTGTCCCTTGAATGAAACTAGATGGACGTTTTGATGCTCTTATTAATGCCTTTGGATGCAACCTTAGGTGGTGATAGAAGATGCTTAGAGCTGGTTCTTTAATTTGATCACATAAAAATGTATTTATATGATTCCCTTATTTAAATTTCATATTTAACCACTAAAATTCCAACCCATAAGAAATCAAGATGCCAAATGGTTAGGAGACGGCCAAAAGAGGGGAGAAAGATACAAAGAGGTCGGGGATGACCAGAGGGGAAGGGGGCACCTGGGTGCTGGTGTAGACACCAACATTAGGACATACTACCCTTATAGCCCCATTAATTAAATTAACCATACTTCACCTATTCATATCCCATAGTGCACATGATTAATTGAATTAATTAATTGAATTAATTTAATTAACATCATCACTTGAACACCTCACCTAGCTAATTCACCCAACCACCTCACTCCATGACCCACTCAAACCCCATTAATGACCTAATACCAAGTCTAAGCCTATCCTAACCAAATAGGACATAGTCTAAACCTAGAATTAACTCCTATTAAAAAACCTAAGAGGACTCTTACAAATTCTTTTGTGGTCTATCACTCAAGACTCAGAAGTAAATTGAAGACCACACCAAAAATAAGTCACAAAACAATCCAAAACTCCACAGTGAATCACTAGTGGACACGTGTCACGTTTACATCAGAGGCAGAACTTCAGGACTCAGGGAAAAATTGAGATTTTTCCCATTTTTGGGCATAAAGGTATGAAATTAAAAGGAGGAGCACAAGCCCGTAGAGAATCAACAATCGCCATGTGTCAGGGATAGAATAGGAGGTGTGGGTCCGCGGGGATGATTTGGAAAAATTTCTTTTTCCAAAAAAGGTGGAAATGTGTAGAATCAGTCCATGATTCCAATGGGGCACACTTTGGGACACGTGTCATGCTCATTTTCATGAAGCGGAGATGTGGGGATATTTTGGAAAATTTTCCTTTTTACAAAAAGGTGTAAAATAGTAGAATCAAGTAGTGATTCTGCGGGGACCCACATTAGGACACATGTCAAGCTCATTTTCAAAGGGCGGAGGGGCAGAGAAAAATGTCAAATATTTACATTTTTCCAAAAGTGTTAAAATGTCAAAAAGTGATCCCAAGCCCATTTCTAATCACATTGTGACACGTGGAGGGCTTAGATTAAAGGATAAAGGAAGATCAATGGTAATTGTGCATTTTTCAGTTTAGCGTCCATTTGAGCTCTAGCAAGCTTGGAGATGTGATTTTTGCATCAATTTTCACCAAATTTTTGCCGAATTCATGTCATTTTTTCGTTCAAGGATCAATGGAATCAATTTAAAAATTCAATTTTCAGATTAGAGATGTTTTTGAAATGAATTTTTGCCCTAACTCGTCAAAAAACGTGAAATATCAGATCTAAAAGTTGCAGAGTCAAATTTTGGAGGGATAAGGATGAAATAATGAAAGGAAGGGGGTCTGCATGCTTTGAAGATGAAAAACATGCCTCCAGAATGGATAATGATGTGAATTTTTCAATGATTCATCTCTTTTTGAGACAACTGGCAATTTTTTGGACGTGTTCTGTTAAACATCCCTGTCTACGAATCATGATAAATTTTTGTAACAAATTTCATCCTTTGGCATATTATTTTCTTGGGAAAGAAGGCTTGAAGGAGATTCAAAGCTATATATTGCATGAATTTGTCATGTAAAGGGTTGGAAGAGTTTTAAAAACTTGGAAAACTAAAAATTTCACTAGAAAATCTGGGAAGAAGCCCATTTTCTGAGTGACCACTTGAGAAACTCATGTAAATCTCTCTGTATCATATTTCAAATCATGTTAAGTCAATTGCACATATATAGCCATTACCAAGCTCTGAGACTATTTTTCGAAACTTTCCCCTGCTGATAAATTTGATCATTTTTGAGTAATTCTGTGTTGTCTTTGGGAAAAATCTATGAATGCTTACATTTAAGAATGCATTTCCAATTTGTGTTTCTTATTTCATGTTGCAGTCTTATGTTTAAAATCTTTCTTGATCATACATGGTCTCATTTCTTGTGATAGTTTACTGGCATTTGCAATTTCACATTCAGAAGAGCATTCATCTGATAAAGAGATAAACAAATTTAAAATCACTTTACCTTCCTTGACTTCAGAGATTGTTTGTAAACCTTTGGGTGAACCTTAGGTCATTATTAAATAGTGATTGCTAAATGCTTCATTGGTTCATTCTAACTCAAGATTTTGTGATAGATGATCAAAGATTGTGTGGAAAAGTGCAGATCTAGGCCTCCATTCGATGCACATATCCTGGTTAAAGGGATGATTAACCATTTTGACACTTTCTGTTGTTAAGTTTCTCCATATTTTGTTGAAATCCTCAAAGAGTCTGACAGACCTTAGTTTTTCTGATCTAAACTCCCACCCAAAAATCATTCAAAACAACTAATCCTACCCTGTTTTATGTTAGGAAATAAGAGATAAAATATGTGGAATAATCCCTTACAGAATCATAACATAGAAAATAATATGTAGAAAATATTACAGATCTCAAATAAAAGTGCAGAATAAATAACACAACATAGAGAGATAATATTTAATGTGGTTCACCCAATATGGGCTACGTCCACCAAGAATCACTTGCTTAGATTTTATTACAAGCCTCCACTCTCTCAATACAATACCCAGATCTGTTTGGAGCTATGCTCAACAAACTCTATAGAATTCACACCCAAATTCAAAGCACATCTGCAATACATTTGCTTGTCTATCCATCATATGCATAAGACCATATAAATAGACAATTGCTTAAGCAATTTAATACAAAACCGTGGGTATCAAAAAAATGGGCAAAAACCCATGGGTATCAAAAAAACCATGGGCCCAAAAATAGCCCATAACGGTTACCCATTACCCATGGGTTAACAAACCACCCATGAAAATTTTCTTCGGGGGCTTCACCCCTGAACCCCCCTGACCCGCACACCGGTGAGCAGGACCACCATAAAAATACCCGAGTGTAACACATAGATGGTGTACCACACTCTAACATGAAAACAGGCTCCACAAACATAACAATCTCCCACTTGGAGACCGATTTCCACTGAGCAAGCTTCTTAACCCTTCACTGTCATCCGCGAAGGCCAACCAAAGTTGAACATAGATTTAGTTTATCCCTTGTTACAACCTTGGTCATCATATCTGAAAGATTCTGACTGGTATGAATATTCTTCAACTTCAACTTATCTTCTTCCAAAGCTGTCCTGATGAAGTGATATCTCAACTGTATATGCTTCATCCTGGAGTGGAAAGTAGAGTTCTTAGCTAGGTGTATAGCACTCTGAATATCACTATGTAGCTTACATTCTTTCTACTTATGCCCCCAACTCCTCAAGCAATTGTTGTAACCAAATCATCTCTTTGCTTGCCTCTGTGGCAGAAACATACTCAGCCTCTGTGGTTGATAAAGCCACCAACTTCTGTAGTCATGAAATCCAGCTCACTGTTGTCCCACCTACAGTGTAAATATAACCTGTCATGCTCCTCCTACTATCAACATCTCTAGCCATCTCTGAATCAACATAACCACGTAAAGTGGTGTCTGATCCACTGTACCACAAAACTTTCCCCATGGTTCCTCTCAAATACCGAAGGATCCACTTTATTTCTTGCCAATGCTCTTTACCTGGATCACTCATAAATCTACTCATAGCTCCCACTACATGGGAAATATTAGGCCTAGTGCACACCATATCATACATCAAACTGCCAACCACTGATGAGTAAGGTACTATGGACATCTAGTTTCTTTCCGGCTCTGTCTTGGGACACTGCTCCTTTGATAACTTAAAATGTCCTGCCAAAGGAGTCCCAACCGGTTTAGCATCCTGCATGCTAAACCTATCCAATACCTTATTAATGTACTCTTCTTGAGATAAAGTCAACTTCCATTCCTTCCTATCTCGAGTTATCCTCATACCAAGGATTTGTCTGGCTACCCCCAAATCCTTCATATCAAAGGATTCACTTAGTTGTTTCTTGAGTACTTTTATTTCCTGTATGTTTTTACCTGTAACCAGCATGTCATCAACATACAAACACAGGATAATATAAATTCCATCCTCAAATTTCTTTGTATACACGCAATGGTCAGAATGACATCTAATATAGCCTTGCTCCATCATGAAGCTATCAAAATTCTTATACCATTGACGTGGAGCTTGTTTTAGGCCATACAAGCTCTTCTTTAGTTTACACACCATCTCCTCTTTACCTTTGACTTCATATCCTTCTGGTTGCTGCATATATAGCTCCTCCTCCAAATCACCATGGACAAATGTAGTTTTTACATCTAACTGTTCTAAGTGCAAGTCTTCTGCTGCCACTATTCCAAGAACAGTTCTGATAGAAGTCATTTTTACTACAGGAGAAAAAATATCATCAAAATTTATACCTTGTTTCTGTGCAAACCCCTTGACCACCAACTGGGCCTTATATCTTTTCTTTCCTCCTTCTTCGTCTTTAACTCTCTACACCCACTTGTTCTATAATGCTCTTTTGCCTTCCGGTAGCTTCATCAAATCCCAAGTTTGGTTCTCCATGAGAGACTTATGCTCCTCATCCATGGTTTGCTGCCACTTCTTCCTAGCATCTACCTACATTGCTTCATCAAAGCTCTCTGGCTCTCCACTATCAGTGAGTAATAAATAATAAAGAGAAGGAGAAAAATGTTTAGGTTCTCTTCTTACCCTAGAAGACCTCCTCAATATAGGAGTTTGGGGTTCCTGTTGAGGGGGTTCCTGAACTGATTCATGTGTCACTTTCCCATCCAAAAGATCCTCTATCGCTGCATATTCTTTCTTGGATTCTTCCCTGTTTTCCGGCAACTGCTGCTTATACATGACTTTCACATTAAATACCACATTGCTAGATCGAATGATTTTCTTGTCCTTAATACTCCAACATTTATATCCAAATTCATCACCACCATAACCAATGAAAGTACATTTTTTTTTATTTAGCCTCTAGCTTGGTCCTATTATCCTTGTCTATATGAACAAACACCTCACATCTAAAGACTCTAAGAAATGAATAATCAACTTTCTTACCATACCAATCCTCCTCAGGTATGCCTCCATCCAAAGCACTTGAGGGTCCTCTGTTTATCAAGTACACATCTGTGCTCACTGCTTCTGCCCAAAAATAAAGAGGTAGTCCTGTATGTATCCTCATGCTCTAGCACATTCCATTATTGTTTTGTTCATCCTTTCTGATACCCCATTCTGCTGTGGAGTTCCTGGAACCGAATTTTGCCTGTGGATTCCATTATTAGAACAATAATCATCAAATTCATTACTGCAATACTCCCCTCCATTATCTGACCTAAGACATTTTAACTTAAGACATGTTTCATTCTCTACCAAGGCTTTCCATTTAAAAAAAGTATCAAATACATCAGATTTGTTTCTAATACAATAAACCCAAACTTTCCTTGTTGCATCATCAATAAAAGTAACATAATAACTTGAACCCCCAAGAGATGATACCTGAGCTGCCCCCCACACATCAGAATGTACCAGCTCTAACTTACTCTCTTTCTTCATAGGTCTAACCTTGAGAAACCTTACTCGCTTCTGTTTCCCATATATGCAGTTCTCACAGAAATCCAAACATATTTCTGTATATCTAGGAAAATTCTTCTTTATGATGTCCATGCCTTTATGGCTCATATGACCGAGCCTATATTGCCATAATGTTGTAAATGCAT
Source organism: Taxus chinensis (assembly GCA_019776745.2). Lineage (NCBI taxonomy): Eukaryota > Viridiplantae > Streptophyta > Pinopsida > Cupressales > Taxaceae > Taxus > Taxus chinensis. The sequence continues at coordinate 830,735,404 of CM034148.1, forward strand.
CTGAAGCCACAAGATTACAATCATTAGTACTATCAATGGTTAAATACAAGGTTCAAACCTTCTTACCTCTTGCCACCATAAGAGCACCCTTGGTAACCTTCCAAGAGTCAGCTATAAATATCATAGTACAACCATCACTTCCCAATTACCCCGCTGATATCAAATTTCTCCTTAATGTAGGCACATGTCTGACATCCTTCAATAGCCATGTATTCCCATTCTGCATCTTAACCTGAACAGAACCTTTTCCAACTATACTACAAGGCTCATCATCACCAAGAAAAACATGCCCAAAATCTCCTTGAACATAATCAACAAAATAATGCCTATGTGGAGTGGCATGAAAAGAAGCCCCTGAATCTAAAACCCAAGATTCATTAATATTATGCAAAAAAAAATCAAAGCATCCTAACATACATTATCTGATGCCACATTTGCCTCCTTGTTTTCTTCCTGTTGTTTCTTCTTATCCTGAAGCTCCCAACAGTCCTTCTTTGCATGCCCAGACTTTCCACAGTGCCAGCATACTATCTTGCTTTTGGATTTTGACCTTACCTGATCCTTTGATTTTCCACGGTTTCCTCTATTCTTCTGTCTCCCTCTAGTTTCCACTATCAAAACATTTCCTGAATTAGAAGATTCCCTAGAGCTTTTTCTTCGCATTTCCTTGCTTAGAATCACCCCTACAACATCCTCAAACTTCAACTTTGAATTAGCTGGAATCGAGTTGCTTATCGCCATTACTAGGCTATTCCAACTTTTAGGTAAAGAGCACAGAATTAATAAATCCCTAACTTCTTCATCAAGTTCTATTGTAACCGATGCTAACATATTCGTAACCATATTGAAATCATTTAAATGATTTGCTACTGAACTATTCTTAGACATCTTCATATTAAACAACTTTTTCATTAAAAATATCTTGTTAGAGGCAGAGGGTTTTTCATACAACTTCCCTAATGCATCCATTAGATTTTTTGTAGTCTTTTCCTTTGAAACATTAAATAATACCGAATATGCGATACACAACTGGATTATTCCAAATTCCTTCTGATCCAACAAATCCCATTTTGTTTCTGTCATACTCAAGGGTTTGTTCACCTTCTCAGACAGCAGAGTATAAAGATCCTTCTGATAAAGGTAATCTTCCATCTACATCTTCTAAAGATTGAAATTCTACCCATTGAATTTATCAACCCTAGATCTTCCATCATCTGTCATAGCTCCCACTCAAGCTAAAAATTTTCCTTATGATTCAACACTTCAGCAAACCAAACTAGGCTCTGATACCAATTGTTAGGAAATAAGAGATAAAATATGCGGAATAATCCCTTATAGAATCGCAACAGTAGAAAATAATATGCAAAAAATATTACAAATCTCAAATAAAAGTGCAGAATAAATAACACAACACAGAGAGACAATATTTAATGTGGTTCACCCAATATGGGCTACGTCCACCAAGAATCACTTGCTCAGATTTTATTACAAGCCTCCACTCTCTTAATATAATACCCATATCCGTTTGGAGCTATGCTCAACAAACTCTACAGAATTCACACCCGAATTCAAAGCACATCTGTAATACATTTTCTTATCTATCTATCATATGCATAAGACCATATAAATAGACAATTGCTTGAGTAGTTTAATAAAAAACTGTGGGTATCAAAACAATGGGAAAAACCCATGGGTATCAAAACAATGGGTACCAAAAAAACCATGGGCCAAAAAATAGCCCATAATGGTTACCCATTACCCATGGGTTAATAAACCACCCATGAAAATTTGCTTCGGGGGCTTCACCCCCGAACCCCCCTGACCTGCTCACCAGCAAGCGGGATCGCCGTAAAAATACCCAAGTGTAACACATAGAAGGTGTACCACACTCTAACATGAAAATAGGCTCCACAAACATAACATTTTACCCCTGTTTTGACATGTATACCCATAGAAGATCAAAATCCATTTGCTAAAGTATGCAGAACATATCAGGATTTCAAAATGTATTTACTAATCCTTGCCAAAGTGACAACTTGTGAAAGTCAGATTTAGAGTGTTAATATTTTACCAAGGCCCTTTTCATACTATTTTCACAAATTGAGGGATATCTTAATCTCCTTCACCATTTGAGGGTTACAAAATAGGTCCTTTTACCTTGGTTGAAAGGCACAACCTAAAATAGTTAGGACAAGATCAAATCCTATTTGAGTGCTATCCATCTCTCCACAAATCTGAGTGCTAGTAAGATCATATCCTCGGCTACAAAACGAAACACACCATGATCCATCTGTCTTCAAGCTTCATGCCATATCTTTGATGTTGCTCAGACTAAAAAGGAGAACAAATTTGGGTACCAACACCAGTGGCACCATTGTCGGGGACATTCTTAGTTCAATGTGATCCATGTGCATACATATTTGAGATATTTGAATGCATATCAAACTCTGGTAATGTCTCTTACAAGTTCTATCTACAAATATATTTTTAAAGCATCATTCTATACTCAAATTTGTAAGGTGTATGTAAAGGTTTCAAACTCTATCTGTAATTTTATCAGTGTCCAGCAGTAATTTCACTTCACTTGCATTTGTGGTTGATAGATTCAAGAAAATAAAGGTCTGATCTATAAAGTTTGGCAAGATTTTCAGTGATGATAGGTATGATATTGATTGGTGTGATAGGTGTTTTCTGCCCCACCTTCATGTGAAGTGGAATAGCAAGATGGTGAAGCTAATAATGATGATGGTACTGATGATGATATCTACATGGTGGGCTATTCTTCAGGCTCACAAGAAGGAGCAACATCAACTGAGGTAATAAATGCAAGGATAGATACAACCTTTTGGGATTACATCAAATGGGTACAAGTCCTTATTGCTTCTCATACTCTTGAGGTAGATGTAGTGCAAGCATTTGATATTTCTAATAATTACTTTGAATACTTAATAGCTTTGATGATTAAGAAGTATGATGGTGGTATCCCTTCGAAGGAAGATAAGACAATTATTAATGAATGTTATTGTGGCTCAAGAGAAAGAGTATAACACTAGGAGCAAGGTTCTTAAGGGATTTTGGCCTCAAGCCAAACCTAAAACACACTTGCTTACAAGTATTCCCAAAGAATCTCCTAGAAGAGAAAAATATTCCAAAAGCTTTGTTGTCCCAAGAAAAAATTACAGTCCTCCTCATGCCCAAACTGCCAAGAATCCCATGCCATCTAATGAATCTGCTTGTCTCCATTCCAATGCTACCTTGCCAAAGAGTGTTCCATATGACATAGCCCAGGTATTGAGCCAAATCAAAGTGAGTGTTCCAATCATTGAATTTTTAGGATTCCTGAGCACAAGAAGAGAGCATTCGAGTACTTGGGATAGAAAGAGGAGAAGAGTACCCCAAGCATAAATGTAAACATTGTTGAAACTCCTCAAATCATTGCAAACCTTGAAATACCACCAACATTAGAGGATCTTGGAGAAACACCTAAGGTATACTTTGGGACATCCTTGGTTGATTCCCAATTGAATGTTGATCCATTATTTATAACTTTGATCATAAATGATAGACTACTTCACAATTGTATGTTTGATTCTGGTGCATCATTGAATGTCATGCCTCTAGAAGTCATGAATGAGTTGGATATAAAAGTGATAACATCCTTTGGAAATTTTACTACCATGGACTCAAAATAAGTTCTGGTAGTTGGTTGTGTGAAGGGTTTGGTGGTACAACTTACAACCTATCCGGGTAAGAATTTGAAACTTGATGTTGTGATTGTTGATTGCCCTGTCAAATTGGGTATACTTTTGTCAAGAAAGTGGGCTGCAAGTGTTGGTGGGACTGTTTAAATGGACATGTCTTTTTCCACTATTTCCATTGAAGGTAACCTTGTCAAGATCTATGGAGAAAATAAGATGTTACACCTTATTGAAGATCCCAACAATGCTTCCTATGAGGTGTTGTTTTCTGATGTAGATGCTGATAACTTTGTTGGGTTTGTTGATGGAAAAGAACACAAGATGGATTAGTCAAAGTGACTTGAATAGGTAGGTTCCCCTTGGAACTTGCTATTTGTTGGAGCTTGCTCCAAATTTGGAAATGGTGCTGGTATAATTCTGATTTCTCCTAGTTTGGAAGAGTTTTTTTTTTCCTTCAAGCTTAATTTTGAATGTACTAACAACATTGCTGAGTATGAAGCCTTCTTGTTGGGTCTGAGAATTGCATGGAAGTATGGTTTCAAGGAAATCATTGTAAAAGGATATTCAGAGCTAGTTGTTAAACAAATAAGAAAACTATATGTTACAAAAAATCAATGGATGTAATAGTACAAACATGTAGTTTGTGATCTAATTGAGATGTTTGATTCCTTCAACGTTGTGCATCATGATAGAAGTTTCAATGCTACTGTTGACAATTTGGTAGTGTTGGGGTCAAGATTTGAAAATTGCACCATTTCACCTTTTTATGAGTACAATATTGAAGTGTTAACCAAGCCACCTGTCCTTTACAACATCAAGCATTGGCAAGTGTTTAATGATGATGCTCAAGTGTAAAGGTTCTTAAAAAATGAAGGTGAGTTTACAAATCAGAATATTTATTGGGAACCAATGGTATGTGTGACTGAAGGAAGAGAGACTTTGTTTGGTAAGGATATCATCCAATTGAAAACTAACACCATTCCTAGAGGTCTTGTTCCACTTGAGTCAAATTTTGACAATGTTGATTGCATCATCAATAGAAACATATCTACCTCAAGGGATGTGGAAGAGAGTAACTTGGGAACTAATGATAAACCAAGAAAAGTTTGGTTAGGCAGCAATCTAAAAAAAGAAGAAAAGTAGTCCTATGTTCAACTATTGAAGAAATATTAGGACTGTCTGGCTTGGTCTTATTCAAAGCTGAAAGCATACAGAGAGGACTTGTTTCAGCATGAGATTCCTCTTGAAACAAATGCCAAGCCCTTCAGACAAAAGTAGAGGAAAATTAATCCACTCCTCTCAATGAACATGCAAGATGAATTGAAGAAACTGAAGGAGGGAGGGATCGTTCAACCCACAAGGTATTCATCTTGGGTTACAAACCTTGTGCCAGTCAGAAAGAAAAATGGAGATATTAGACTTTGTGTATACTTCAGAAATATAAATAGAGATTCATTAAAATACAATTATCCTTTTCCAAACATGAAAAACATGTTGCAGTTAGTGACTGGATCTAAATTGTTTTCCACCTTAGATGGTTATTTTGGATACAATCAAGTTGTTGTCAAGGATTCAGAAAGAGTTAAAACTACCTTTACCACTCCTTGGGGAACATATGTATATCTAAGAATTCCTTTTGGTCTCATGAATGCTAGAGATACCTTCCAAAGAGCAATGGATGTTGCTTTTGTTGGTTACATAAATGAATTCGTTGCAGTTTATTAAGATGATGTGACTATGTTTTCAAGGAGCAGAAAAGATCACTTGCAGCACTTGGAAATAATGTTGATTAGATGTAGAGAATATGGAATGTCTCTCAATCCAAAGAAGTTTCATTTTGGGGTGCAAAAGGCCAAGTTCTTGGTCATATTGTTTCAAAGGCTAGTGTCATGATTGACCCTGAGAGGGTAGAATCAATCAGCAAGGTTCCAATTCCAAGAATAAAGAATGGAATCCAATCCTTCTTTGGGTAGATCAATTTCATTAGAAGGTTTGTGTCTAATTTTACTGAATTGACTCTTCCTATTACATGCATGCTAAAGAAATACCAAGTTATCAAATGGGAGGATGTTACTATTTCGGATTTTGAAGGAATCAAAGAATCATTGAAACATGCACCTGTCTTGGCAGCTCTGAATTACAAGAAGCCTTTCCAAATCTTCTCCTTTGATTCTAAAAATACCATTGCATCTATTTTTCTACAGAAGGATGAAGATGGGGTTGAGAGGCCTATTGCCTTCTTTAGCAAGGCTTTATAAGCTACTGAGTTAAAATACACAATCATGGAAAAACAAGCATTTGCCTTGGTGAAAGAAACAAAGGTATTCAGGCCTTATATCTTAAGTTCAAAATTTGTTGTTTATGTTCCCCACACCATGGTAAAAGACATATTATCAGAGATGGAGATCTCAAGAAAAAGATGTAGATGGCTGAAAAAACTGCAAGAATATGACATGGATATCCAAACCAAAAAGTTGGTGAGAGGTTTGGGTCTTGCTAAGCTCATGGCTGAGAGCAACTTGTAGATTGTGGAAGTGAATGAAGTAGAGAAAGAAAGGGTAGATGTTCTTAAGAAGTTGGTAAGTTCTAAGTGGTACAAGGATGTAATCTTTTACCTCAGACACCTATGCTGCCTTGATCATTTGAATAAAAATTAGAAAAGAGCCCTCAAGTTGGCTTCTAAAAATACATCATCACCGACTTTGTGCTGGCTTGGAAGAACCCTGAAGGTGTCCTCTTGAAATTTATAACTGAAGATGAAGCTCCCAAAATAGTTGCTGATTTCCATGGGGGAGTTTGTGGAGGACACATTGCTGGAAGGGTTAAAGCACACAAAATTTTGAGAGCTGGTTATTGGTGGCCTACTCTCTTTAATGATGCAACCCTGCTGGTTAGAAAATGTGAAAGCTTCTAGTGTTTCTTTGGAAGAATGAAAGCTTTAGGATCCCTTCCTTTGTAGCCTATATCAATTGAAGCTCCTTTCAAACAATGGGGAATATAATTCATTGGTGATATTTCATTCCCTTCTAGTGATAGACATAAGTATATCCTTGTAGCCATAGATTACTTCACCAAGTGGGTAGAAGTAATCCCCACTAAGAAATCAACACACCAAGTTGTTATATACTTCTTGTTGAATCACATCATATGCAGATTTGGTGTGCCAATAAAGATTGTTGCTGATAATGCCATGTGTTTCAGAGCTAAGCCCTTGATGGAAATGTGCAAGGAATATGGAACCAATCTGACTTATGATTCAAACTATAACCCTCAAGGTAATGGACAAGATGAGTGCAACAATAAGAACTTTTTAAAGATTATTAGGAGAACCTTGGAGTTGAACAAGAGAAAATGGGGTGAAGAAATCAAATTTGCAGTTTGGGCTGATAGAGTCACTGCCAAAAGAGCTACTAGTAAGATCCCATTTGAGTTGGTGTATGGAACTTAATCTTTTCTACCCTTACATCTATAATTATCTTCATTTCAATTTTTTTAACATCTTGAAGATGGTCAGTCCATATGAAGCAAGGATTAATTAGATTGTTGAGCTAGATGAAGAAAGAAAAGCATCCCACCAAAGGCATGTCAGATTTAGAGAGAAGTTGAAGAGGTTGTTTGACAAGAATGTCACTCCTGGGGCCTTCAATATTGGATATCTGGTTTTGTTATGGGATAACAGGCATGAAGATAAGGGCAAACAAGGTAAATTTAATGCATTGTGGATGGGCCCTTACTCCATTGATATCAAAATAGCTGAGAATACATTTTTTCTCAAGGACTTAAATGGGGAATTGCTTGAAATACATGTTAATGGCAGGCATCTGAAGAATTTCTTGGATTAATCCCAAAATTTAAGGTATGCACCATTTGTATAGTGTATAGTCTTTGTTTTTTGGCTCTATTTTTGCAGTTATTGTCAGTTTGTGGTTTTCCCTATTCTTGGCAACCATTTTTTGTTGATTAGGTCTGGTTTTTCTACCCTGCATTTTTGGATATGTTGCCCAATGGTTATTTTTGGCACTTGGTCTACTTCTTTTATTCTTGTGGCACTAACTGGGAGTGCCCATCCTCGAGCAAGAGCCGATGTTGGTGCCATTTTTGAGCTTGCACCATTTTTCCCTAAATTTTTCCTTCATTCTGTGTGCTTTGAAACATTTTTCTCTCAAATTGGTGGTCTGCAACTTTTCCCTCCAGTCGAATGCCTTGATATTCTCACAAACTTGTTGTTTTTCCCCAATTTGAAAGAAATCTGCATGTGTGCCCTGTTTTGTGCCCTAATTTTTCCAAAATCTATGGGCTCTGTAATTTTTTCTTTTTACATGATCATGGAAGTTTAAAATTGATCGATTTGCACTTATATGCCATTAAAATCCAATTCCATAATAAAAAAATGCTTTAAAAACATGTTTCAGTTGGTTCAATTTCAAGAAATTTTTCGTCCTTAGCGAAAAAATTGAATTCTAGGGCATCCATGGCATTTTCTATGTTTTGACAGTTAGACGGGTGTCATTTTCCCATCAATTTCTTCTTCAGCATTCATTGGCAACGTGGCTTGTTCTAATTGGCCGAGGGATGATGGAAAATAGTTTTAACTTATCACTTTTTACTTTTTTTGCAAAAAGGTGAATTTGGTTCCATGGCTACACTTTACTCTGATTGGTTCTAATGTTGCTGACATGTCCTCTTTTGATTGGATGGGAAGCAGTGGGTATTTTGTGCCTTAAGGAATTTTGAAAAAAGAGTTAAAGTGCAAAGAAAATGCCTAGGGCTCACAACGAATCAGAATGGAACACGTGGTGGCTTCAGATCTAAGGAAGGAATTACATGTGGTTGGGTTCTTTTGAAGTTTTTTTACTTTATTTGGTTAAAATATTAAAGTCACAAAACAATCCGGAACTCCACAACGAATCATTGGTGGACACGTGTCACGTTTGCATCAGAGGCAAAACTTTGTGCCTTAGGGAAAAATGGATATTTTTCCCATTTTTGGGCACAAAGGTATGGAATTAAAAGGAGGAGCACAAGCCCACAGTGAATCAACAATCACCACATGTCAGGGACAAAATTAGAGGTGCGGGTCCATGGGGATAATTTGGAAAAATTTCCTTTTTTGAAAAAGGTGGAAATGTGTAGAATCGGTCAGCATTTCCAATGGGGCCTACTTTAGGACATGTGTCAAGCCCATTTTCATGAGGTGGAGATGTGGGTATATTTTGAAAATTTTCCTTTTTCCAAAAAGGGGTAAAATAGCAAAATTGAGCTGTGATTCTACGGGGACCCACATCGGGACACGTGTCAAGCTCATTTTCAAAGAGCGGAGGGGTGGAGAAAAATGTCAAATTTTTACATTTTTCCAAAAGTGTTAAAATGTCAAAAAGTGATCCCAAGACCATTTCCAATAACATTGTGACACGTGGAGGGTCTCAGATTAAAGGATAAAGGAAGATCAATGGGTAACTGTGCATTTTTCAGTTTGATCGCCATTTGAGCTCCAGGAAACTTGGAGATACAATTTTTGCATCAAATTTTCATGAAATTTTTGGCGAATTCATGTCATTTTGCCTTCAAGGATCAATGGAATCAATTTTAAAATTCAATTTGTAGATCAGAGATGTTTTTGAAATGAATTTTTGCCCTAACCCGTCCAAAAACATGAAATATCAGATCTAAAAGTTGCAGAGTCAAATTTTGGAGGGATAAGGATGAAATAATGGAAGGAAGGGGGTCTGCATGCTTTGAAGATGTAAAATATGTCTCCAAAATGGATAATGATGTGAATTTTTCAATGATTCATCTCTTTTTGAGACAACTGGCAACTTTTTGGACGTGTTATGTTAAACGTCCCTATCTATAAATCATGAGAAATTTTTGTAACAAATTTGATCCTTTGGCATATTATTTTCTTGGGAAAGAAGGCTCGAAGGATATTGATAGCTATATATTGCATGAATTTTTCATGAAAAGGGTTGGAAGAGTTTAAAAAATCCTAGAAAACTAAAAATTTCACGGGGAAAATGAGGGGAAGAAGCCCATTTTTTGAGTGACCACTTAAGAAACTCATGTAACTCTCTTTGTATCAGATTTCAAATCATGTTAAGTTAGTTACACATGTATAGCCATTAACAAGCTCTGAGATTATTTTTTGAAATATTCCCCTGCTGATAAATTTGATCATTTTTGACTTATTCTCTGTTGTCTTTGGGAAAAATATTTGAGTGCTTATATTTCAGAATGCATTTCAAATTTGTGTTTCTTGTTTCCCGTTGCAGTCTTGTGTTTAAAATCTCTCCTGATCATACATGGTCTCATTTCTTGTGATAGTTTAGTGGCCTTTTCAATCTCACATTCAGAAGATATTTCAATTGATAAAGAGATAAAAAAATTTAAAATCACTTTACCTTCCTTGACTTCAGAGATTGTTTGTAAACCTTTGGGTGCACCTTAGGTCATGATTAAATAGTGATTGCTAAATGCTTCATTGGTTCATTCTAACTCAATATTTTGTGATATATGATCAAATATTGTGTGGAAAAGTGTAGATCTAGGGCCTCCATTAGATGCACATATCCTGGTTGAAGGGGATGATTAACCATTTTGATAATTCTTGCTGTTAAGTTTCTCCATATTTTTGAAATCCTGAAATAGTCTAGCAGACCTTGGTTTGTCTTATCTAAACTCCCACCCAAAAAAATCATTCAAAACAACTAATCCTGCCCTTTTTTGCCCTTGTTTTGACCTGTATACCCACAGAAGATCAAAATCCATTTGCTAAAGTATGCAAAATAGATCAGGATTTCAAAATGTCTTCAATAACCCTTTCCTTGCATTGAAAGTATCTCCATAATCTGGAAGTGACAACTTGTAAAAGTTAGATTTGGAGTGTTGATCATATTTTCCCAAGGCCCTTTTCATACTATTTGCACAAATTGAGGGATATATTCATCTCATTCACCATTTGAGGGTTACAAAATAGGTTCTTTTACCTTGGTTGAAAGGCACAACCTAAAATAGTTAGGACAAGATTAAATCCTGTTTGAGTGTTATCCATCTCTCCACAAATTTGAGTACCAGTTAGATCATATCCCCAGATACAAAATGAAACACACCATGATCCATCTGTCTTCAAGCTTCATGTCATATCTTTGATGCTTCTCAGACTAAAAAGGAGAGAACAAATTTCAGTACCAACAATTTCAATTCCAATAAGATTGTTATTTCATGTTTATTTTGGATAACATTAATACTATTATTTACAAAGTAGATTGAAATCCTGTTAAGGAAGCATCACACTTCTCTGATCTAGATTTTGTTAGGTAGTCCACTAGTTGTTTTATTTCACTCCATCTGGTGGTATTGTTTTGTATTTTACAGGCAATTTCTCCTAGCCAAAAGGGAGTATTCACAATACACATTGGATCAGGAAATCAAAACATGCATACAACATTCAATCAACATCAAAAACATGCATTCCTCCTTGGCCTATCACCCTCTATTTATTTCATTAATTTTTCAGTAATCTAGTGAAACATTTTGGCATGTCCGGTGGGATCCATCCGAGGTTCCTTGCATTCATTCATTCTTAGGGAAATGAATTGTATGTTTATTTCTTTTCAAAAAGAAGTCAACATTAAATCTTCTCCTTGGGAATCTTCGCTTTCTTCTATTTGTCTAAGTGACATTCATATTTTGGGACTAAAATGAATCATTCTTTTTCTTCTTGCATTTGCATTAGTGAAATTCATTCTCTCTCTTATTCACTCTATGTTTACATCTAATATCAAATTTCGATTTGGGTTCTAAAATACTTACATTTCATACTTCTATGCTTGTATTTTTAGATCACATTAAAACTAAGGGAAACCTATACACTATAAGTCATGCCCAGATGATGGTTGACATAATTGAATCATAGAGAAATTTCTCTACTCTCTCTCTTTTCTAATCTGCACAAATAAAAATTCACACATCTTCTTAAACAACACCTTACCTAAAAGAAGTTTTCAACAATCGCACGATCAGAGGATTGATAATGGGCACCCACCTGGTTTCTCTATCTAGTAATTATCAGAGAAAGGACTACCCCGGAAAAACATAACCTGAAACCACCCATAGAATTTTCCTCTTCATAGGACACCTTCCTAACCAAAATAGTTGTTTTGATTCAAAAAATAATTCTAAAATAGAATAAGCTAAAACATAAAAAATCACTTATAGGATTGCATATTTTTCTTAGCTTTTTCTTTAGTTGTGTTTTGAGTTGTGAGGTTACGTTCTTCATTTTCTTCTTCCTTTCACATTCTTCCATCATAGTTGGTGTATTCTGACTATTTATGAGTGTGTCAAGATCCATTATTATCATACCCAATTTTTTGGGTTGATATTTCATCTAATTTGATTCACAAAAGTCACATTTTCTTCACTTTTCCAAATTTCGCAGGTGACTGGCATCAGTCTAGAGACTTTCATCAGTTTACATCTAACTGACATCGGTCTACCTAACTATTTTTTATTTCCATATCTTTTTGGTCATTCTACCAAAATAGAATTCATCACATCTTTTGTTCTTTTTAAGTTCTCAGGACATTATCATACCCCCAAAATTCTAAAATCATAGTCAAATACAGCTTCGTTATTTCATTATCATCATTTTTTTTCCTGATTTGCAAAAATTGTTGATTTCCTACAGTAGCTGATATTAGTTTCCCTAACCATCATCAGTCACCCTATAACCATCATCAATTAACTTAACCGCTGACAGTTCCTTTGTTCTAATTTTTAATTAGAACATCGACTCATTTCACCTCTTGGAATCTATCCTTTTCCATTTTTGTTGTTTTATGTGTCATTTACAGAGTATATTTTACTAGGTCTATGCTAATTCACATGGTTTTGACTATCAACCAAGCCAACAACCTTGTGTTTCATGCTAGCCTTCATCTGCTTCCACCTAACCCACGTCCGCCTTCTATCTTTTCAACTATGGATCCAACTTAATCCATCACCATTAGTACTGGCGATGAGGATTTCATAAGACTCCTTGAAAACAATCTCACTTCCCTACAATACTATCTCACCCACTCATCCACCTGAGACTCCTCAGGATAGTTAGTATATGGCATGCCCATGTGTAGCCCTCATGACCTCACCCCACTTACGCATCTACTACCACTAGCTCAACATTACCTTCATCCACCTTACCATCTTTGGTATCTCAAATGGACCCCACATCTGCTATAACTGCTACACCTATGGAATCTATCACATCTATGGTGTACACCACCCCTTCACCAGCCACCCATCGCATAGCCTCATCCGCACCTTTCACTTCATATATACATGTTACATTACAACCACCTATGGTGTTGGCAACCCACACCCCATTCCAAAACCTCATACTTTCCATCCCGCAGTTTCTACCCACAATAACCACAAGAGTGGTTACGAATACCCCACCTATTTACACGCATCACCAACAACCCCCAATATTGTTTATCGCTTATTCAAGATATCTTCCACCTACAACTATCCCCCCTTAATAGTTCTCATACTTGGCACCCCCATATAATGGGATGTTATCGACATCATACATCGATCATCAACCTCTTTTTACTGCAGGGGGCACCCATTCCTCACAACCCACTAATGACCTCATTAAGATGATGATGGAAAAGATACAAACATTAGAAGCATCAGTTTCCAACTCTCGCAATTCCTTAGCTTATGAAAAATTTTGTAATGATCCTATTCATCCATCTATCTACATTCGCCCATACCCTATACATTGGGAAATGCTCAATTTCAACCATTTCAACAGTAAAGAAGACCCACAACAACACTTGTGGTCATTTAAACATGGGTGTTATATAATTTCCCATGACGATGCTTTACTCCTATGGACATTACCCATGTCCTTGATAGGACCCACCTTAGGATGGTATAATGGTTTACCTAGGCATTCTATTTACTCATTTAACTAAGTGACTCAAGCATTCTTGGGCCATTTCTAAATCAATGTCGTCAAAAATTTCACCATGACTGACCTATACTCAACACCATAATATGATGACGAATATATCATAGATTTCGTTTCTCGCTAGTGAATCCTTATCAACCAATCAACATTTCAGTTTCCTCAAGCTGAGCTTATAGAGTTGTTCACCATAGCTTATGTCATGACGCATCTCACCAAATTCTGTAAGTACAAAACCTTCCGTACCTTCGACTAAGCATTTACCATGGTGTAAAAATTGGAAATTCATGCCATTGAAGAGAAGAAAATTCAATTGCGAAAAAAGGACGCGTTCAAATCAAATGATGATTTTTAATCTTCAAAGCCCCAAAACAATTATTCAAAATCCAAAGGATCTGTGAACGCAGTAGTTCTCAAAGATGAGTCCATCTCATCCATCTAACCAAGCCAAACCTTCCTCCAATCTTTCTCCCATTCAAAATTTTTCAGTTCCGATGGGAAAAATGAAAGTACACTCCAATTGGAGAGCCCTATTCTTCAGTCTTGGAAAATCTTCTTAAGGCCTGAAGCCATTTCACTTCCCCCCATAAAACCTCATACTAGTTTTGATCCTGCTCATCCTATGCCTTCATGGTATAAGGAACATGACTATTGTAATTATCATCACGTCAAAGGCCATAACGATGGTAATTGCATAACCTTCAAGAACATTATCAAGGAAATGTTAGATAATGGAGATCTCGTCCTAGAAAACCCAAACACACCAGAAAATAAAAACTTGCATATATTTAAGAATTCATTTCCTAATCATACACCATCATCTAATCAAAATGGTGAACCTTCAACCAATGACAACAATGTCTCATGAAGTCCATGTTTTTTTTTGATATCGTACCAACCATTCCTAAATTTCCACCTATTTTGTCTATCGAGGAGATTCTAGCATGAGCTCATCTACCCATGGTAAATCCTACCTCATCTACTCCTTCACCCACAAAGGAGTCCCCTTCATCTCCCTCTTCACCCACGGAGGAGTCCATAATTTCTTCCACTATCATTTCACCATCTACCTTGTAACCTATTGAAACAATCAATGGTATTAACTCTCCTACCCATGGGAGAATCATCATCACTTTCTTCTCCACCAAAAGAAGAATCTACCCCACCCCATCTACCATGACTCTTACCCACTGGGGATCCTTTAGATGTGCCACTTCTAGTTGGGGAAAATTCCCCATTAGCATTCCAGGATCCCATTGATCTTGCTCTGGGATATTTTACCCACGGAGTCTGAGGCTAACCAATTCCCTGTCTCACAGACATATTTTACAAGGATTTCCACTAAACCAACTGCATCTCCTCTTACAACAGTGTCATTTTCATGCTTGGTTGACTGCTTGGATTATATTGATAATTCCATGCTTTGGGGATGCCTTCGGTTACCCTTTTCAACCCAAATGCAAATGTCACCTATAGATACCTCCACGATCTATCCAAAGGTATTTCCAATGACCAAATCAACCCTAACCATACCTATTGAAACAAATTCTTCTTCGTCACCTTTACCTACATCCTGAACCTTTACCCATAACCAAACCCATTCCTCTGCCTAAGAACTTACCTGCACCTACATCTCCTCCCACATCTAGGCCTATCTCTTAGCCTAGGTGTCATGCCGACATCAAGCCTTTTCCATCCACCCATCAAATTGGACTTATCCACATCTTCCCAAGCCCACACGAAAACCATTCCTCCACCTAAAAGTAAGACCCAACCTTCTGAGGACACATACACCAGTTTCACCCACTATGCCTCTATCACCTTCACCATTTCCATCTATCCTTGGACCTCACCCATCTACCCTGGTCAAGCAACCACCTACCCAAAGAAAATCAAAAGCACAATAGTCTACCTCTTCATCATGATCCTTTATTATGCCCAATCGACCAACACAACCTTCATTATCACCTATCAACTTCTCACCACCTATACCCTCACCAGACACCATAACCCCATCACTACCTATGCAAATTTCTTCTCCTTAACCCATACCTTCCACCTGACCTCTACCACCAACCTTTACCACACCTCCATTATCACTATGGCTAACCCATCCCCTGCCACCATCAGCTTTCCCTTCTACATCACGTACTCCCACCTCACCTTTACCCAAGAAGGTAAAATCCAAGGACAAGAACCCACTACCCTCTAATAGGGTAGTTAAACCCACAACACCTTCCATTGCTAGTTCATCTACCACACCTTTACCCAAGAAAGTACCATCAAAACCTAAGACAATATCACCTACTAAACTGGTGGTCAAACCTATTCCATCTCCTATAACACCTCTTCCACCACAATCATCCACACCTTTACCCAAACCCACACTCACTTCCCACTGTGATCCATTGGTAGGGTCCTATGCCAACATTTTAGCCAACCTCTTAGAGACCTTAGTCATCACATTACCACTACTTAGACCTTACGACCCCCTCAAACCCAAACCAAAATGTTTGATGAAACTAAAATTTATGCCTACCATCATGTGCCAGGACATGATGTAGATAATTGTAAGGCTCTAAAAACCAGTTCTTATTGTAACTATGCCCTCCTGAAGAAAATTTTGATGATGATGATCTTCTAGATGAGGACTTTATTCCACCTTCACTAATTACCACATGTCCTCTACCACTACCTATTCAGTGGCCCACATCACCACCTCCACAACCCTTTTATCCACCTCTAAAATTCAAGATCAACATGGTTTGTATAAGAGAGATTTCCAAAGCCCCACCAAAATACCAGTGTGCCCTACTCATTTCGTAAGGTTCTTACCCTGTATAAGGTTTTTGTCCATCATGTTGTTATACTACTCATGACATACCTTCTCCATCCACCTATTTTCCTCAAATTAACATGATCCAAGTTGTCACTCGCACCCAAAAAGAAAAAGGAAAAGAAAAATTAACCAGCCCATCTGTTAATCATGTGCCTAACATACCATCTGCACCTGCACCCAAAATCACCATTCGAGGACCCACATACCCTATTTCTGATGGGGTCACCCATCATACAATGATAAAATAATTGCACAAATCCCCTCTAAAAATTTCTTTGTATGATCTCATCCAAACCTCTGAATCTCATTGACAAGACCTCATGGAGGTTTTGCAATCCATCGAGGTTTTACCTAACGACCCCACACCAGTAGCTTCCATTATCACCCCTCACCACATGGCCTCTCTTACAAAAACATCTCCTTCTTCTACCCCCACTCCCACTCATCAAGTGGTCACCCTCAGTTTCTCTAATGAGGAGATCGTACCTCTCCAATCAGATGACCTTGATCCCACTCTTTTCATCTCTGTCTATATCGATAATATTTCGCATTCGATGCATTATGATTGATGGTGGTGCTAGCATCAACATCATATCCTCCCATGCATATAATAAAATGTGCATCCCTTCAAATTACATGCATAATAACCCAGTTATGATGTGCTCCTTCAATGATGCCATCACTTCCACCTTTGGCACCATTATTCTTCATGTTTGTGGGCCCCCGTACTATGTCAGAGTTATTCTATGTTTTAGAAGGGGAATTCTAGTATATCCTGTTGCTTGGCTGACCTTGGATCCATGTCATGGGTTGTGTTCCTTCAACTTTACATCATTTTGTCAAATTTGAACATGAAGGACATAACTACACCATCCCCGCTGACCCTTCACCATTCAAAACCTGCAACATGTTGTATCAACCTAATGATGTCCTTATACCAGTTAAGGCATCTACCACTTCCGCCACTTCTCCTTCACCCGTAGACTCATCCAAAGATGTTTCCGCTACCTCACCCATGCCTACCTCTTCTATTCCCACTGCTGTACCTCTTCTATTCCCACTGTTGTTGTGATCTCTGCAGCTGACCCATCTAGTTCCCAACCAACTAATCCTTCTTCTTCCCAATATCCTATTAATTCATCTATTCTGGCTACACACATATCCACTACTGATCCCTTAGAAGGTGTTTTTCAATGCCTCACTCTAGCAGAATACCACTTGTACAACATAAACACATTCCTTACTCCACAAGAGTATGGTAATCTACACCAACATCCTCGTTATGACCATCACATAGGTGAGGTCTTCCCTTATGGTCCTCCCCACCTTCACACCAACTTAACATATGGGGGACTTGACACTTCCACCTATTCACCTGAGCCCTCTTCCCAAACATGACCATTTTCATTTGATCTCCAATCTCTCACCAACCACTGCTTCGCCCACACTTTCCTTCACTGTTGTGCATGGAAAGGCTTTGGCTTTGGGTTCTACAAACATTGTCATCATACTATCATCCCATGTACCACACATAAACACAAAGAATGCAGTGGTATTGGATTTTCGAACCATCTTCCAAGAAGACCCACATCGACCTCATCAAGGATGAAAAACCTTTTCCACCCCATTCACCAATGTCACCACCTTCACCCACGAAGTCTATAGATCCTGAATCTATTCCTCCTAACTTTTTTTTTCATGAACACCATTTCCCTAGGACCTTTGACTTATCAATGTGATGGTGAGGCTCCCTCTTCTCTTCCCTTCATGTAACCTAACATGATCGATGATGATACACATTCTATTAACGTCATTCAATGTTAGGATGATGAGTCTATCCTCACCTACCTTGGTGTGGAAGATTCTTACATTCAATGATCGTTACCTTCTGAGATGCAAACCATGTTAAATGAATCAACCTTCGAAATTAATATTCACACTCAGGACTAGCCACACATTCTAAAGATAGGTCAATCTTTAGATGCTGCTGAACAAGAATCTTTCACTTCCTTCCTCCAGGATTAAAACAACACTTTTGTTGGTCCTATGTTGATATGCTTGGTATTCACCCAAACATTTTGGTCCACAATATTGTCACCATCCCTGAAGCCAAACCCATAAAATAGAAGCTGCGGAAAATGCATCCTCACATTTACCTCCTAGTCAAGGAATAACTTCAGTGCATTCTTTCAGTTTCCTTCATCCTACCCATTGATTATCCCCAATGGATCTCTAACATTGTTCTTGTCATGAAAGCGATAGGGGGACTCTACATTTTCAAAAATTTCATGACCTAAACTTAGCTTGCCCCAAAGATCAAATTTCCTCTACCTAGTATTGACCAACTAGTTGATCTTACCATTGGTCATGAGATGTTATCACTAATGGAAAATTTCTCAGGTTATAACCAAATATTACTCTCCCTAGAAGATCAACACAAAACCACCTTCATCACTCCTTGGGGGACCTTCTACTATCATGTTATCCCCTTTCACCTTAAAAATGTTGGTGCTACATACCAGCGGGCTATGACCTATATCTTTCATGACATCATGCATCGCATATTGGAAGACTATGTTAATGATATTATTGCCAAAACCAAACATCGAGCTGACCACCTTAATGTCCTTAAGGTAATATTTGACCGTCTCATCAAGTATTGTGTTTTCCTTTAATCCAAGAAGTGTGTCTTTACTGTTCTCTCAGGAAAGCTCCTTAATTTTATCATTTCTTTGCGTGGCATAGAAGTCAATCCCGCTAAAATAAAGGCCATTCTCAAAATTCCTCCACCTACTAACCTTCACCAACTTGTGTAGTTTGCAAGGAAGTTACAATCTATTCATCATTTTATCGCACAGCTTTCTGACTGTTGCCGCCCCTTTCATCATCTCCTCAAAAAGGATATCTCCTTAAAATGGGATGATGAATGCCATGAAGCCTTTGATGCCTTAAAATGATACCTGCTACAACCACTTGTGCTCATTCCTCATAAGGATGACCAACCATTTTACCTTTACATTTCAGCTACTGATCATTCCTTGGGTGCCATGCTTTCTCATCGCAATGAGAAACATAGGGAATACGTGGTTTACTATATAAGTTGTATGCTTCTAGACTATGAAACTAGATACACCAATGCCAAAAAAACTTTCTTAGCCTTAGTTTTTTTCTCCACTAAGATCTGACACTACCTACTCAATCAAAAAACATTTGTAGTCACCAATACTGACCCCTTACATTACATGTATGCCAAACCCTACCAACATCAACATGCTGCACGTTGGCTCATGCTTCTTACAGACCTCAACCTCAAATTCATTCATCAAAAATATATCAAAGGCCAAACCATTGCTAACCAACTCACAGATGCACCCCTCTCTCGATATCAATCTTCTAACTTTGATTTTCTAGATGAATCCATCACTACCCTCTCTTTGTACGATACCATTTACCAAATGACCTTATTCTCCAATGGCTCTCAAATGTTAGCATGGGGGTGGTGCAGACGTCATCCTCATACCTCTTGATAGTGAACCTATGCCATTATCCTTCAAATTAGATTTTGAATGTACTAATAATATTTTTGAATATGAAGCGCTCGTACTAGGTCTTCAAGCCACTATCGCCTTAGATGTTAAATCGATTAATATTTTTGGTGACTCTCAGCTGGTTGTAAACAAATTCAATGGTATATACCAGTTTCATAATGAAATACTTCAAAACTATAAGCATCATGTGGACATACTTTTGACTACCTTTGACCGTTATGAGGTTTAAGCCACTCCATGTTCCACTAACAAATTTTTAGATACCATGGTCTTCTAGCTTCTCAAATACCCGCTTTGCCTACTGACTCAAAAATATTTGTCATAGTACAAAGGTTACAATCACCTTCTTATTTATTTTGATTTTTCAACCTATTTAGGACCATTACACCTGACCCATGTGGTCTTTGGTATAAGCAGTTTATAGATTACCTTTCCCTGATCAATTATACCTCCTGAACTTACTCGTAATGGGAAACATGCCTTTCTCAAAAGTGTCTCTTGCTATGTCATCATGGGTGGCCTTCTTTATAAACATGGATTTTATGGTAACCTCTTACGATGCCTTACAAGTTCTAAAATTTGCTACACCATCAAGGAGGTTCATGACAGAATTTGTGGAGGTCATTTCAGTGACTTCGCTGTCACCAAACACACCCTTTACTTGGGCTATTATTGGCCAACCCTCAACCGTGATTGTTGTGACTATGTCAAACATTGTGTGAAATGATAGCAACATGTTAATCTTCATCACACACCTAGTCATGCCTTACAGGTCACACGAGATCTTTGGCCTTTCTCTCAATGGGGTTTGGATCTTGTCGCTAAGATCAATCCTCATTCTTCACAATGCCATCAATGGATTATTACCACAACTGAATACTACACTAAATGGGTATAAGCCATCCCTCTCATCTATACAAAATCTGAGAAAATTTGTGAATTCATCAATCATTACATTATTTTTTTCTTCGGTGTCCCTCACCGCCTCATCACTAATAACGAAAAACAATTCAAAAAAAAACCCTACAGAAACATTTGTGACGCCTTTGGCATTCAACTTAGTTTTTCTTCACCTTACTACCCATAAAAAAATGGCCAAGCTGAATCAACCAACAAAACCTTGAACAAAATTATTATGAAGGTGGTTAATGATATGGGAAAGGATTGACACACACACATTCCTTTTGCTTTATGGGCTTACCATACTAGTATTCATACCTCAACTGTGGCCACACCTTTTTCTCTGGTCTAAGGTATAGAGGTTGTCCTACCTCTCAAATTCTAGATTGTCTCTTCGTATTTCACTCAAAGAGATGCTTAACGATGATGAATTTCACCAGGACCGTTTGGCACAAATTGAGTTATTAGACGAATGTTGTCTTAATGCTCTTGATCATCTCCAAATATACCAAAAATGTATCGAATGTGCATACAACAAGCATGTCCATGAACAAACCTTTCAGGTCGGTGACCTCATCCTGAAGGAAAATCAACATGTAACCAAAGAGGAGAAAATTAAATGGGGAAAATTCACTCCTAATTGGCTTGGACCTTATATCGTTACTCATACCTATAGATCAGGTGTTTATCATTTTTCTTCACTCGAAGGTAAACTCGAACCTGAGCCCCTCAATGCCTTACATCTTAGACACTTTTACTATTGAATTAATTCCTATATCACCTCTTATCTATTAAACTCTCATCCCTTGAGCATCATTCACCTTCCATTTTACCTATCTTAAGGATCAACGACTAAACAAGATCATAAGATTACCCGTCACTTTTTCAGCCCTATCTTCAATATGAGTACCATGGCCCTACTCATGGCATGATTCTCATGGATAATTTTCATCTTTTTCAAGATAGAATGCCATGGTCCTTCATAATGTAAATTCTCTCTTCCATAGTTAGCCTCTGTGTGTTATGGTTTTGCCTTCAAACCAGGAGCCTATTTTTCTCTATAGTCTTGTCCATGACTTAAAAGTCCAAAAAGCAAAGCAATTTCAAAATTAAAATGGGATTCAACTCCTTGAGTCAAACTTCTAGCAAAAAGATGATTCCCTCAAAAAAGACATTTATTCTCTCTACTCTTGCTGCTATAAATAGGTTGCTCCCTCGAAGGAAAACTATACAAAGCTAGCCATATTGTACTTAGTCTCTCATCAAAAGAGGACTATTCTTGCAAAATAAAATAAAATATTTAGAAGCTTCCCACATCGATCAGATTCATGAAGACCTCAAGGAGATAATATAATCATCCCACACAGACTTCCAACATTGAGCAACCTATCAAAACAATAGCAAAAAGAAGAAAATGATAACTTTTTTGTCATGGACTTGCCTATTTTGATCTTAAGTCTCTTGCCAAGTAGGCATGATGTCTTACACCAGGTGATGCTAAACACCAACCATCTTCACCTCATTTCCTTTTTCACCCTAATTTCCTACCTTCTCAAGGGACTTTCCGCAAAAACAACATTTCGTGATCAGGTCACTTTCTTCATCCTTAGCATAGCCAATCATGTAACACCTTTAGGGTCTTATGTTCATAAGCCAATCTCTGGTATAGTAAACTTGTTATGGTCCTTATCAATTAGGTGGCTCTTTTTATCACCTCTTACAATTTACCTTCTTTATTACTTATTGATTAACCTATATAGGACTAGACCATCGATACCTACGTTTAAGGGATTCCCCTTTCACCAAAATCAATCATGCCTAAAATCAACCTACCTAAAATGACCAAACCCAACCCTACCTAAAATGACCTAAACCCAACCAAGCCTCAATGACCTAGACTCAATCATACCTAAAACCTACCCACCCATTCCACTACCTCATCTTAGTTTTCCATAGCTTTTAGAAGAACTACATCACCCTGAGGCCCATTTTCATTGGGGCTATGTAGGAAGCACTCTGATTGGCATGGGGCCCTTAGAGGTTAGCTCGGCCACTCTTTTCCCTAACCAAATTTCCCTCCCTTGATTTCCATTAACATTTCACCTTATTTAGTTTCCATTTTTTTACAAACACTTGGAAATTAAACAATTAACAAATGTAAATACCTGTCATTTTCTTAATAACATCATATCATACATCCATTATTTCACAATTCCATGATATAAAATATTTTGAAAATCTACACCATCACATACATATACCATCATCATTTATTTCCCATGTTACCACTAACTTGGAAATTAAATCAACAAAAACAAACCTTAACTCCACCATGCCTAACTCACCTAGAATCAATCATGCCTATACCTGACTCAACCATGCCTAAATGATCTAAACTTAACTATGCCTCTACCTGAATCAACCATGCATATACCAGACTCAACCATGCCTATTCATACACCAATGAAATTAAAACACAAGTACATCATCCATACCTAAGCTCAATCATGCCTATACCTGACTCAACCATGCCTAACTGACCTAAACTCAACCATGCCTAATAAACCTCAAACTCCATTATGCCTAACTGACCTAACTCAACCATGCCTACATGAACTTGACTCAAACATGCCTAATTTACCTATTTTCCATCACATACACAATAACAAAATCCTCCATAATATTAAAATCATCATCTATAACAATGAAATTTTGTGTATCAATATAAATGTACACCAATACAAATACATACAAGTATCTCAAAATCTCTCAGATACATCCTCACCATCTTTAGCATACAGGCTAGTATAAGATAAAAATCTCAAAACTTTCATGTACATCCTCACTATCATCGATACGCAAGACGATATATATTAAAACAAGACAACTAAAAAATCATATCAGGTGATTATTCATCACTCCATCTGATATCCATGTCTATCTCATATGTCTCCTCCTCCTCATCTCCAGCCTAGTGACTTACCAACATCTCTCCACCTAGCATGGGTTCTAGTCTAATCTCCGCCTAGCCCACAGCTGTGTCTGGCCTCTGTGAACTCATCACCTCACCCTGACCCTGTCTCTAGGCTCGCTGACTCCCCTGTGCTCTCTAAACTATGAGTGTGGGATCTAGTCCTCTCACTCACTACCAGCTATGCTCTGTACTTTGCATAAGAGGGGACATCTATCCCTACAGTCTTCAAATGATCCTGGTATTACCATGCCTCATTCAGGGCATTCCTGAACCTCATCATCAACACCATCTGAGGTGGTTGTATGGGTCTCACAACAAACCTGTGAGCTTTATCCTACTAGGGCCTATCTTAGACCTTATACTTGTGGTCCATGTCCTCCTCCCTGTACCTGGGGACCCTATCCTGTCACAAGATGCCTGTAGTATGGGACCCTGCCCCTGAGCCTGTGAAGGTGCTTACATTGTAAATTGGTCCTGTAAGGCCACAACTTTAGCTTTTGTAGTGGCCAACTGGCCCTGCAAACCTTCTACATGCACCTGTAAGATCGTAAAATTGTCCCCCATCTCCATCTCCACCCTGTGCGGGTGCCTATCCCTATGTAACCTGGGCATGTAGTGATAACACCTAACCTTGTAAAATGGCAACATGTGCCTCTAAACTTGTGAGCTGCCCCTGTAAAATTGTAATCTGTGCCTATAGGGTGGCCACTTGACCCTGCAAGGTATCCCTTTACACTATGATGGTGGCTAAGTCTTGTTACCTTGGCCTCAGGGGTGCTGCTCGCTCACAGTTATCTATCAGTGACCCCAACCATTGATGCCTATCTACTACCTTCTCCTCCTACCCTGTCAACACACTTGATCATGTTGGAGACATAGGTCCGTCCATGTCATCTCTCCTATACTAGAGGAAGGGTGACGAAACGTCCTGTGGCAACCCAAACTGTGATCTAGCCCTGTCTATAGGTATCATCTTGTGCTCACTGACATGATGCCCCTGTATCCACCTTAGTAGTTGTAACTCCTCTAACTCCTCTACCATATCCATGTATGAGGGATAGCCAAGAGAGGGCCTCCAAACAATATCCACACCAGATAATCCCTCCAGCACCCACCTGTAATATGAAACATCATGCATGATCCTATCCATCCTGTGTGGCCCACCAACTGGTACCCACCATCTATAGCTGACTCTGACCAAGCCACCCCCAAACCAATCAAGTTAGGGAAAACCAACTGGACATACACATACGATGTGCTCATATGCCTAGCAATGCAGAAGATAAGTGCAACACAAAATAAACCACCGTAACCTCCCATAGGCCTATAGCTCCCTATACAGATACACTAGGAATGTCTTTGCACATGCAAAAAAATCAGCTCCTCCACCATATCCTGGAGCACTCCCATCAATGCTTGTAGGAATCTACCACCCTCGGCATCTGGTAAGGTAAAACAACATACCACCTCCATCATCAAAACAACCAACCTCATCTCGTGAGGATGGGATGCATACATCTCTCCATAGATAAGGCTCACTCTATGGTACCTCAGTCTCACCCATCGCCTCTCCAAACACAACCATTATAGGCTCCATGGAGGCCTCTAAAGAAATAGAATACACTCGCTCACCCATAATTGGTAGCCACAAGATCTTGTATACATCCTTGAGGCTGACAGTAATCTCACCTGTCGGTAAATGAAAAGTATTGGTCATTGAATCCCATCTATCGATGAGTGTGAACATCAAACTAGGATCTCATGTTACATGCCTATAGCATCAAATCCCAATCAATCCAACATTCATTCATGTGCTCCCACTCCTCTGTAGTCACACTCGACCGCATATCTACCAAAAATGGTGGCACTCTGTTTTGCATACGTAGCTGGTCCCTAGCCTGCATCCAACAAAACACAACATTGTTAAGACCTCACTACCTCCAATTATGTCTTAACCCCAACACCATACCCAATCACACCAATCCTTGCTTACCCCATTTACCTAATTCAAATACCAACCTCCTACCCTTTACACTCATGACTCATTACCTTCACGTTATTTCACCTACTCACCTAACCCATCTAGCCAATGACCATATGTTACCCTTACCCCTCTATAACCAACATTACTTGCCCCTTTTTGACCTCTTTTTTCCATTTGAAACATAACCCTTCTTAACCCAGTCCCTCTTTCACCCTAAGTAGTGCTGGTCTCCTGGACTGTCACCGGTTCTCCTTGACCAACATCAGTTCTGATTAACTGGTTTTTTTCACCTTAGTCTTGACCAATTTCGGCTACAACCGATCGATGTCAGCCAAACCTTGATCAATGTCGGTCTCTTTCGCGACCCCCAAAACCAAAACCCCCTCATCTATTTCTTAAAAATTGACAAAAACTAACCTATAATCCTAATTAATCTTGAACACTTACACCCCACATTTATTTTCCCCCTACTTAACCTATATTTGACCTCCTCCCCTTAGATTTCATCTATTTTCACTCATATTTAAAAATTAACATTCCCGTCCAAAATTTCTTCATTGTAAAAATAATTTTGGAGCAAAAAAAATGAGGTAGAAAATGTCACCTACCTCATCTCGATGGCATCTACATTGTGGCACGTGTGGCCATTGAGAAGTCCACTCGACCCCTCTCCTACCTATGTCATACTAAAATCTACCTTGAACTATCTCCACCAATCAGACATATCTCCACCTTCTCTAGTGGACTTGTTTACCTAGCTTCTCTCAACACTTAGTCACCTCCACCTCATCCTAGTACAATATCTTGTCTTTTTTCTCCCCAAAAAATGCACAAGTCACTCAGCTCTATCATTTTCTCAAAGTCAACAACAACAATGATTCCATAAAATATGGAATTTTAACTTTATAACCCTAACTTGACATGACCGACGTTGGTCATAAAAAACCGATGTCAGTTACCTTATAACCAACATTGGTCATTTTCTAATACCATTTCCTCCACATTTTTCCTATTTTGACCTAACCTCATCACTACCATTTACCTTTTTACCAGTACCAACACCCATTGTACCCTACCCACAGTCCTAAACTACCCATCCAATTCCTTAATTGTGTTTAAGGATTTTTTCTTTTACTTATACCTTGGCCTTACCCATGCCATGACCTATTTACCTAGACCTAACCTACATTTTGTGACCATTGACCTTGTGTACTTGTTATACCTTGCGATGTTGTTACCTATGTTGTTTTAGCCTAACAACCATACCTTTCCTATTGTCGTGATGTTTATCCTTACCAAACTGATGGTGTACCAAATCATACTTAAACATTCCTACACCTAACCTACATTGTGTTTTCGGACCATATCCTATACCTTGGATACCTAAATAAATTTAACCTTGTTTGGATAAACCTATCGACCTTGGACGATGTAGAGTTTGTAATCTCTTCAAGCTGGTACCATGTTGCAGTCTATACATGTGTGCGTGTTTGATTAACATTACCCATTACTTGATTTGACCATTGTTCATTACCTATTACCTGATTTTACGATTACCCATTACCAAATTTGACCCTGGCCTATTACTTATTACCCGATTTAACAGTTATCCTTTCCCCAAAATAACCATACTCTTCCCCACCTACCTTAATTTGCACCAACTACACATTTATCAAACCACTCACCAACTTTGTATAACACCTCACCAGTTCTTGGTTTGAGGGGGATCACCTTCACCCACACTTGGGGCAACCCCACTCTCACCAATACATGGGGCAATCACTTCCTATTTTTTTCAGCATCACTTATCAATACAAGCTACACAATAAAAGGGGGTGAAATGTAGACACAAAAATTAGGTCATACTACCCTTATAACCTCGTTAATTAAATTAACCATACCTTACCTATTCATATCCCATAGTGCACATAATTAATTACTTTAATTATTTTAATTAACATCCTCACTTGACCACCTCACCCAGCCATCTCACTCCATGACTCACTCAAACCCCATCAATGACCTAAGAATAAGTATGTCTTATCCTAAAAAAATAGAACTTAGTCTAAACCTAGACTCAACTCCTATTAATAAACCTAAGAGTACTCTTACTCATTCTTCTGTCGTCTATCAATCAAGACTCGAAAGAAAATTGAAGACCACAAAAAAAAAATCGGGCTATTTTTGGCCAACCTAGATATTTCCATCTTAACTAACGTTGGTCCCCTAACTGTTGTTGGTTAGGTTAAATACATTTCAAAAATCCTTTGTTGAGGTTGATCATTTGATTCAAAATCTCATACGAAAAGAGATTTAGAAAACTCAAATTTCTGAAGCACTCAAGAAAAGGAAAGCACCCGGGAGCACTACCAACAACCATCAGTATCCATCACCTTCTTCACAATCATGGATTCACATGGAGAAGCACAGAGACTCGAGTTACCACGACATGTAAGTGATGTACCTTCTCTCTGGATCTCTACCATCATTATTTTCATCACCTACACTCTCTAGATCCATTCTTCAGTAAGTACCTAATATCTCTTAATTTATCTCTATTTGCTTTCAGTAATATTTATTATTCATCTTAGTAATTTATCCTTTTGTACATCCGCACACCTCCCTTCCTCCCACCAACTTATCGCCCTACCATACCTAGACCTTCCAACTATCTTCCCCCTATCCTAATCATCTGTGAACGACCTCACACCCACCATTTCTAGCCTCTGTACAATCAGAGACAGTCTAAAGACCATTTCTAAGAGATTTTTGTTAAATGCCACTACCGACACCGGTTAGCCAACTGACGTCGGTCATCCTGAAAAACCTCCATCGGTCACACAACTAATGTTGATTACTATGTTTGGAAACATACCTCAGACTAATGAGCTCATACCCATTCCCTAATAACCCAGAATAATTCCTAATCTTTACCAGACCTTACCCAGAACCTATACAAGACCTATAACCCAATACCAGCCCATCACCTTGTTTCACCTGATTCTTAGACATTTATTTGAATATTGATGAAAACGATAGGGTAACGGGCGTATGAGTAATACCTATTGAAATAATGGTTGATAGATTGTTGTGCTCATGTTGACTCATTGATCCAAAACTGATCGTGAGAGCTTCCTTTTAACTGGGAGGAACTACCTTAAATGGAACACAATACCACCAAATAAAAGTTAAGCGATATGTGTAGTGAACTGCCTAGTGTGTGCTAGATCTGGGAAGTGTGATACTTCTTAGATGGTTGTTAGTCCACTGCTTAAAACAATTTAATGCTGGTAATGAAGTAAATCCTATTGTAATTTGAAATGATTTAGGTATCTCACTTAAAACACAATAAGGAATATCTAATCTAACAGGCTAGGTTAATATAAGACCCGAAGGTCAAGTAGTTGGTTTTAGTTCTTTGCAGGTCTAATAGAGGTCTCAGATATGTCACAGGTGATTAAGGGTGATGCAGGGATAACTGGGTAGGTCACTATTAAGGGTTATATTGGTAAATATAGAGACTGATGCCAGTTAAGGGAGACCAAAGCTGGTTGGGGAGAACCAGTGCCGGTTAATGTGGAAGACTGGGAATGCCGAAAAATGAGATTTGGATCTCCCTTGTGATTAGACAAAGGGCTAGGTTGGTTGAAATGAGGTATTAAGTTGTTTTGGATGGGATTTGGCAAGGTTTTAATAGGGATATGGAGGGGTGAGTATTAATGGAGGTCAATGGGTGGCTAGGAGAATAAAAGATGAAGATATAATTATTAAATGAGTGAACCATAGGAGTAAACTATTTTGCTTACTTGAAATCTGGTTCTGGGCACCTGTGAGTGATGAATGAAGGTGTTGGTAAGAGGTTGAATGTTGTTGAGGATCACCAAACATTAGAAGTCTCCTGCATGGGCTGTATGTGCATTCCTTTTTTCTTGGTTGGGTCAAATTTGTGCTGGGTGGTTGCTGGATGAATGTTGGATGTCTGTGTAAGAGAAAATACTTGATCTCCTTCCTTGCATGCATGTTCTCACAGAATTTTTTTCTCAAAAGATGTGTTATCTCTCAAGAATCTTCCAACCTGTTTCCAACCTCGAAAATAAGGTTGTTTTGGGGATCAAAAGCTAACCAATGGTGGTTCCGGTTTAACCGGCGTCAGTTAGGGCGAGATTTCCTAGGTTTACTAACTAGGTAGATCCCCTTGATTTTTTGGGATCTCGTATTTTTAACCCACATATTAGACTAGAATCTTCCTTGTAACATGCAAGAATGTGGTTTGAGGGAATGTAGGCATTTATTTTTAGGGTTTGGGTAAGTCTTAGTTAGTTATGGCAACTTACTAAGAATAGGTCTTAGGGTGAAGTGGCTTGATGAGGTGGATGTGTGGGCATTATCTAAATTAAGATATTTAAATCATAAATATGGCGAGGATAATGAATTAATTAAATTAAATTAATATTTTTGGGGTGAATGTGGCCATGGTTAAGTGAATGTGATGAAGGTGTTTATTTGTCGAGGGACCAAAGGGGAGTGTGACCTAATTTTAGTGTCTACATTTTATCTATTTTGTTGCGTAGCTTGTATTGGTAAGTGATGCTAAAAAAATAAGATGTGGTTGCCCCATGTGTGGGTGGAGTTGATCCCCTCAAACCAGGAACTGACAAGGTAGAAGGAAGAGTTGGTGAGTGGTTTGATAAAAAGGTGAATGTGAGAAATGGAAAGATGGGGAATGAGGGGAAAAAGGAAAAAGGTATACTCGGGCAATCTAGGTAATGGGTCAGGGTCAAAGATAGTAACAGTCAAACGCACGCACACATATAAAATGCAGCATGCTATCGGGTTGAAGAGCACGCAAACTCTACATCGTTTAAGGTAGAGAGGTTTATCCAAACAAGGTTAAGGTGATTCCGGTATCCAAGGTATAGGATATGGTCAAGAAACATGACGTAGGTTAGGTGCACGTACGTTTAGGTATGTTCCGGTACACCAATGGTAGGGTCATGATAAATGGTCACGACAAGAGGCAAGGTAAGGGCATTAGGTCAATCAACATAGGTAACAGTGCTACAAAGTATAATGAACACATGAGGTCAAAGGTCACTAGCGATGGTCCAGGTCTAAATATCTAGGTCACGACACGGGTAAGGCCAAGGTATGGGTAAAATATCGAGTTCCCAAAGGAGGATGAGGTTAGGTAGTAAATGATGAGGTCAGGGGGGTGAGGTAAATGGTTTCGATAAAGGTTGGGAGTGGAAAAAAGAGTGACAGGCAGGGTAATAGGGTAAAATTTAGGGCAAGGTGCAAGTGAGGGTGGCTGATGCTGGTCAAGGGTAACTGATGCTAGTAGAGTGGAACCAATCATGGCAAGGTAGGGCACGTGACCAATGCAAGTGAAGGTAAAACCGGTGTCAGTTAGGTCGGGTTTTTTATGAAAAAAAAATCCATGTTTTTGTTATTCATTTGTCATTTAGCAAATTGAGAAAACGATAAAGGAGAGAAAAAAAAAGGGCAAAGTTTTCAGATGGAACAGAGTGGTGAGTTGGCAATATAAGTAGTGGGTGATTAGTTGTAGAGAGGAAGGTCCATAGGATCGGTGGGCATGATTCAATTGGTTGGAGATGCGGGTAGAGATTTTGTGATGGCAGAGGTCGGAGAGGGATCAGGTGGGCCACCGGTTCAGTTGCCAGACATGCCACCACAATGACAGAAGCAAGATGAGGAAAATGAGTTGGTAGGTTTTAGGAATGATTTGGGTTTAGGTCTATTAGGTGTGGGTGGGTTATAGGAAAATTGGTATAAGCGATGTCGATTGTGGCAAAAGAAAAGATTACCCCAAAGGTAAGAGTCGAGGAACAAGTCCTATATAAGGTAATCAAAACATAAATAAATATGGTTAAAAGATAAGAAGGGGAAATAAAGCCACCTGATTAGTTAGGATCATACCGAGTAGATCATACCTTGGAGGAGGTGATGAACGTAAGACCCTAAAGACATTACATGATTGAGTATTCTAAGGTGAAAAGTAGTCACATGATCACCAAATGTCTTGGTTTCCAAGAGGTCCCTTGAGGTGGTAGGAAAATGGGGGTGCAAATGGTGAGAGGGGTGGAAGGTGGGTAATTTTATATGATATGAGGTGGCATGCTCTTTGGGCAAGAGATTTGAGGTCACAATGGGAATGTCCATGACTAAAAAGTTGTCTATTTTGACTTGTATTTGGGATAGACTGGTCGATGTGGGAATTCTTTATGGGATGAGGAAATTAACTCCTTGAGGTCTTTGTGAAGCTGATTGATGCGGGAAGCTTCAGTCTCTCTCATTTTTTTAGAGCTTTACATAGTTTTCCTTTGAGGGAGCAATCTATTTATAGCAGCAGTTGCAGAGAGGAAGATGTCCTTTTGAGGGAGTCATCTTTTTAGTAGAAGTTTGACTCAAGGAGTTGGGTCCCACATGGGGTTTTGAATTCATGGACAAGACCAAGGTGAGGAAAAGGATTCTTGTTCAAAAAGTAGGGTGAAATGACCATGGGATCTCATGTAAAGGTAGAAAAAAATTATCCATGAGAATCATGCTATGTGCAGCACCGTTATACACATATGCGAGAGAAGATAACAAGTAACGGATACCCACATGATTCTTGTTTAATCATTGGTGAGGTGTAAGAACTGGAGAGCACTCAAGGGACGAGCATGGAAGGAGGAAAAAAGTTATGTAAGACTAAAATTCAACAATAGAATGGTCGAAGATGTAAGGTGTTAAGGGGATCAGGTTTAGGTTTACCATCGAGAGAAGATAAATGATAAGCACCTGATCCATAAGTATGGGTCATGATGTATGGTCCAAGCTCATTAGGAGAAAATTTTCCCCATTTAATTTTTTCTACTTTCGTTACATGTTGATTTTCTTTCAGGACAAGGTCACCGACTTGGAAGGTTTGTTCATGGACACGTTTTTCGTAGGAACGTTTGATAAATTTATCGTAAACTTGAAGGTGATCAAGAGCATTAAGACGATGTTTGTCTAATAACTAAAGTTGTGCTAAATGGTCTTGACGAAAGTCATCATCATTGAGCATGTCATGGAGAAAAATGTGGAGTGAGGGAATCTGGACTTTGAGAGGTAGAACAACCTTAGTACCATAGACCAGAGAAAATGGTGTGGCCACAGTGGAAGTGCAGATACTAGTGTGGTATGCCCCACCTGTATCTGCATAACAAGGCCACTAAAGTGAGATTCACATATGCCATCATGAACTTCCTTAATGGTATAAGGAATTTCAAAACTTGTGAGGCATCGTAAGAGAATACCATCAAAGCCATGCTTATAGATGAGGCCCCCCATAATGACGTAATGAGATATATTTTTAAGGAAGGCACGTTGTCCATTATAGGTGAGATCAGGAGGTAAGATGGAGAGATAAAGATAGTCGAAGTATTGTTTATACCAAAGGTCACTCGAGTCAGGGGTAGCGGTTCTAAAGGAGTAAATTTCATGAGGTAAATAAGAGGGTGATTAGAGTCATTGTATGGTGACAAAGATTTTAGAATCGGTGAGTGAAGTGGGTATTTGAGAAGCCAAGCAGGCCATGGTATCTGTAAATTTGTTGGTTGAATGGGAGATGGTTTGAAGGCCATAACGATCAAAGGTGGTCAAAAGTATGTTTACATGATGTTTATACTTTTGAATTATCTCATTACGACATTGGTATATACTATTGACTTGGTTTATGACCAATTGGGAATCACCAAAGATGTTGATTGATTTGACATATAGGGTGTAGGTGGCTTGGAGACCTAATACGAGCACTTCATATTCGGCAATTTTTTTTGTACAATCAAAATCTAGTTTGAAATAAAAAGGCATGGGTTCACCATCAAGTGGAATGAGGATAAAACTAGCCCCACCTCCACGCTGACACTTATAACCATCAAAGAAGAGTGTCACTTGGTAAGGGGGTTCGTCCAGGGAAAGGGTAGTAATGGACTCATTTGGAAAGTCAAAATTAGAGGGTTGATCCCCGGAAATAGGTGTGTCGGCCAATTTTTTGGTGATGGCTTGGCCCTTGATGGAATTTTGATGAATAAATTCGAGGTCGAGATCAGCTAAAAGCATAAGCCATCATGCAACACGTTGATTTTGATAAGGTTTGGCATACATGAAGTATAAGGGGTCCGTGTCAGTCACAACATAGGTTTTGTGGAAATGAAAACTAAGGCTAAGAAAAGTTTTTTGGGATGGGTGTATCGGGTTTCATAGTCTAAAAGAGTATGGATTATATAATAAACCACTTGCTCTCTGTGTTGTTCATCGTGATGAGTGAGCATGGCTCCCAAGGAATGATCGGTAGCTGAGATGTATAAGTAGAAAGGTTGATCATCTTTAGGTGGAATGAGTATGGGTGGTTGGAGAAGGTATTGTTTTAAGGCCTCAAAAGCTTTGTGGTAGTCATCATCCCATTTAAAGGAGACATATTTCTTGAGAAGATGATGAAATGGTTGACACCGATCAGATAATTGTGAAATGAAATGGTGAATATACTGCAACTTACCTTGTAGGCTACGGATTTTTCTAAGGTTAGTGGGTGGAGGCATTTCCAGAATGTCTTTGACTTTAGTAGGGTCAACTTCTATACCACGTAAGGAAATGATAAACCCCAGAATCTTTCTTGAGAGAACCACGAAGACACACTTCTTTGGCTGAAGGAAAACACAATATTTAATAAGGTGGTCAAAAATGATTTTGAGGACAGCGAGGTGCTCCGAGTGGTGTTTAGATTTGTTGAGGACGTCATCCATGTAATCTTACAATATATGATGTATGATATCATGGAAGATGTAAGTCATAGCCTGCTGATATGTGGCACCAACGTTTTTAAGGCCAAAGGGCATGACTCGGTAGCAGAAGGTCCCCTAAGGGGTGATGAATTGGGTTTTGAGTTGATCCTCTAGGGCAAGCAAGATTTGGTTATAACCTGAGAATCCATCCATGAGTGATATCATCTCATGACCAATGGTAAGGTCAACCAATTGGTCAATACTGGGTAGAGGGAAATCATCCTTTCAGCAGGAAAGGTTGAGGTCACAGAAGTCTGTGCAAATGCAGAGTCCCCCTATCACCTTAGTGATAAGGAAAATGTTAGAGATCCAACGAGGATAATCAATGGGTAATATGAAGGAAACCTAAAGAAGGCTCTGAAGTTCTTCTTTGACTAGAAGGGCAATGTAAGGGTGCATTTTCCTAAGCTTTTATTTGATGGGTTTGGCATCGGGAATGGTTATGATATTATGGACGAGTATGGTGGGATCAATACCAGGCATGTCTACAAAAGACCAAGTGAAGGTGTGGTTATGATCTTTGAGAAAATAATTGATGGCCTCCTATTCAAGAGCATGTAAATATTGACCAATCTTTATGATGTGTGGGTCATCTTGAGTATGAATGTTGATATTGATAGTTGATTCATTCAACATGGTTTGCATCTTAAAAGGTAATGAATGATGAATATATGATTCCTCTACACCAAGGTAGGTGAGTATAGATTCATCATCTTGACATTGAATGAAATTAATGGAAGGTGTATCGTCATCGATCATTTCAGTATATAGGAAGGGAAGAGAGGAAGGGGACTCGCCCTCACGTTGATAAGTCAAAGGCCCCAAGGAAATGGTGTTTATGAAATTTTTTTTAGGAGGGATAGATTATAGATCCATCAACTCCACCGGTTAAGGAGCTGATGAAGGTGGAGAGGGTGAAGAAGGTGGAGAAGGGCTGATATTCTCAGTGAGTTCAATGTGGGCATGTTTGGTAGGTGGTTCAGGAAAGCCAATACCACTATGGTCATTATGTTTGTGGGTGGTACATGGAATGATGGTATGGCTGAATTTCTTGTAAAATCCAAAACCAAAACCCTTCCAGGCACATCGGTGCAAGAAGGTGTGGGTGAAACGATGATTGGTGAGAGACTAGAAGTCAGTAGAAAAATGGGTGAGTTTGTGATGGCGGTTCAGGTGTGTAAGTGGTAGTATCAAGTCCCCCATAGGTGATACTGGTACGAAGGTGAGGAGGACCATAAAGGAGGTGTTCTCCTATGCAGTAATCATAGCGAGGGTGTTGGTGAAGAATTTCATACTCTTGTGGAGTAAGGAATGTGTTGACACTATATAAGCGATATTCTCCTAGAGTGAGGCATTGAAAAATGACTTCTAAGGGATCGGTGGTTGTTGTGTGGGTAGCAAGAATAGATGATGTGTCAGAGGTTGATGCAAAGGTAGAGGTAACGGATTGGGAGGCTGATGGGTTGGCTATGGAGGTTGTGGTTGTGGTAGGAGTGGAGGAGGTATGTGTGGTTGAGGTAGCAACTATATTGGTAAACGGGGGTGTGGGTATAGTGGTAGTGGTCGAGGAGGTAGATGCCTTAATGGGTATGAGCACGTCATTAGGTTGGTAGAGAATGTTGCATTTTTTAAAAGGTGATGGATCAGATGGAATGGTATAGGTGTGTCCTTCGTGTTGAAACTTTACACAACGATGCAAAGTGGAAGGAACACAACCCATGACACGAATCCATGATCTTACAAGCAACAGGTTATATTGAAATTCCCCCTCCAAGATGTAGAATAGCTCTGGAATAGTGTGGGGCCCACACGAACATGGAGAATGATAGTTCCTAGTGTAGAGGTGATATCATCATTGAATGAACGCAAAATGACAGGATGTTTATGCATGTAATTTTTGGGTATGTGCATTTTAGCAAGTGCATAGGATGAAATGATGTTAATACTAGCGCCCCCATCAATCAT
Source organism: Taxus chinensis (assembly GCA_019776745.2). Classification (NCBI taxonomy): domain Eukaryota; kingdom Viridiplantae; phylum Streptophyta; class Pinopsida; order Cupressales; family Taxaceae; genus Taxus; species Taxus chinensis. The sequence goes on from CM034148.1 coordinate 830,772,110, forward strand.
TACATGTCGTACATGTATATCATCGATGTGGACATAGATGAAGAGGGTTGGGTCTAGGTCATCTATTTGGTGTGGTGTAATCTCTTCCTCTGAGAAGCTAAGGGAGGCCACTTGGTGAGTAGGGTGAGGTGTGGATAAAGGTCGCAATTTGGTGAGAGAGGCTACATGATGGGGTGTGATAATGGAGGCTATGTGTGTAGGGTCATTGGGTAAAACCTCAATAGATTAAATAACCTCCATGAGATCTTGACAATGGGATTCTAAGGTTTGGATGAGGTCATATAGGGACATTTTGAGGGGAGATTGGTACAATTGTTTGAGCATGGTGTGATGTGTGACCCCATTAGAAATAGGGTATGTGGGTCCGTGGATAGTAATCTTAGGTGTGGGTGAAGATGGTATGTTGGGTATAGAATTTGTTGGTGGGTCAGTTTCCTTTTCCTTACCTTTATCCTTCTGAGTAGGGGTAGTAACGTGGATCATGTTGATCTGAGGGGAGTTGGCAAATAGAGAAGGTGTAGGGTGAGTGGTATATTGACATGACGGACAAAAACCTATTGGAGGAGAAAATATCTTTGAAGTGAGCTGGGTGCAATGACATTTAGGTAATGGTGTAGCAAGTTCTCTAATGCAAACCATGTTAATTTAAAATATTGGAGGTGGCTCTAGAAGCTGTGGGGGTGAAGGTCGTGGTTGTTGAGTGGGTAGTGTGGGAAGCACTGTGGGAATGGGTGTCGGTGAAGCAGGGTCCTCATCGAGAAGGTCGTCATCGTCAAAGTTGGCTTTAGGAGGACACAACTAGATAAGGACAGTTTTTAAAGCCTTATAGTTCTCCACATCGTGCCCTGGCACACGATGGTAGGCACAAATTTTAGTGTCATAAAACCCTTTTGGCTTGGGTTTGAGGGTGTCATAAGGTTTGAGTGATGATAATGTGATAATAGAAGTCTTAAGGAGGTTGGTTAATATTTTGGCATAGGACCCTACTAGTGGATCACAATGAGAAGTGAAAGTGGGTTTGGGTGTAGGTGTGGCTGATTATTGAGGAACAGTCCTTGCAGGAGGGGGAGTGGGTTGAGCCATGGTTTTGGGTGCTGAAGTGGTCTTGGGTGTTGGTCGTGTTTGTTTGGGTAGGGGTATGGTAGATGAATAAGAAGGAGGCTGTATGGTTGCTTTGACTACCTTATTGGAGGGTTATGGATTTTTTTTTGGGTTACACCTTCTTGGGTAAAGGTGACATGGGTGTACGCGATCTAGAGGGAAAAACGGATGGGGGAATAAGGTAAGTTATTGATGGGGATAACAAAGGTGTTGTGAAGGTAGATGAAGCAGGTTGAGTAGGGAGTGTGAGAGATAGAGACTGAAGTGTAGTGGGTAATGAAGAAGTTGCTGAGGGTATTGAAGGTATGGGTGGTAAAGATGCTGCAGGTGTAGGTGTAAGTCATGTCGGGAGCTTAGGTAGGTTAGAGGTTTGCAAGGAAGGAGTGGGCTATTGTGTTTTTGGTTTATTGATGGGTGGAAGTTTGTTGATTGTGTTGGGAGGTTGAGGTCCTAAAATGTATGGAATGGGTGAAGGTGATGCAGGTATGGTTGACGCAGCCAGGGTATGAGTTCTATGGGTTTGGTTCTTCTATTTGGGTGTTGGGGTAGGTTTGGTGTTGACTTTGGAGGATGTAGCTAAATCCAATTTGATAGGTGGATGAGTAAGGCTGGTGGTTGGGGTGACCCCTAAGGTAGTAATAGGTTTATTCGAGGAAGATGATGAATGTACGAGTTTGGATTTAGATGTATGTTGGGTTATGGGTAAGGGAGTATGTTGAGTGGTGTGGAGGGTTATGGAAGAAGTAGTGATAGAGGTGGTTGTGATCAGTTAAACTAGCTGTAATATTTTTGGGTAGATAGTGGAAGTATCAGCAAGTGACATCTACATTTGTGTTGAAATAGGAAGCAGAAGACACCCCCACAATAAAGCTCTAGCTTCAACTTCCGTGGGTATGAGAGCCGAAACTGTATGATCTTGGGTAGCTGATGGAGAATGTTGTCCTAGAGACAAAGGCATATCTACTAGATCTTTGATAGGTGGAGGATAAAATGGGTGCTCCTCTATATGTGGAGAAAATGATGGGTGCTTCTTTGTGGGTGGAGGAGATGATGCGTACTCCTCTTTGGGTGGAGGAGATAAATGAATATATTCCATGGACTGAAGAAGTACTATGGGAGACGATTCCCTAGGTGGAGAAGAAAAAGGTGAAATGGTCTTGATATTAGCGAAGGGATCCTCCACGGGTGAGGAAGGAGGTGAAAGGTGTTCCTCTATGGGTGGAGGAATAGGTGAGGTAGGTTCCAATGTAGAAGGAGGATTTCAGGCTAGAATCTCCTCTATGGAAGGAATATGGGGTAAATGGGAAGCAACAGGTATGTCACTAAAAATATCATGGACCTCGTGGGTATGGCTACCATGAGTTGAGGTCTCACCAGTTTGATCAGACGAAGGGGCATGATTGGGAAAGGGTTTATTGAAGATATGTAGGTTTTGATTGGTAGGTGTGTTAGGATTATCCATGGTTAACTCACCTTTTTTTATTCTTGGAAAATGTTTTTGAAAGTGATGCAATTGCTGTCGCTATGACCCTTTACTTGATGATAGTTACAAAATTCATGTTCTTTATAACATGTGGGCATGGGGTGAGAAGGGTCAAAACTAGTGTGTGGTTTTATAGGTAGAAGGGCGATGGCCCCAGCTTTGATGAGATTTTCTAAGATAGAAGAGTGAGGCTCCCCAATTAGGGTGTATTTCTATTGTTCTCATCTGAATTGAAAAGTATGGATGGGTGAGAGATTAGATGAGGGGGTAGCCTGATTTGATAGATGATCCGGACCAGCTTTGAGTACCACTGCATTAGAGGTGCCCTTAGCTTTTGAATAATTACTCTGTGGTTTGGAAGAAGAAGAGGTATTATTCGACTTGAATGCCAAATTCTTATTGTGTAATTGAATTTTCTTCTCTTTAATGGAATGAATCTCTAACTTTCATGCCATGGTGAATGCTTCATCAAATGTTCAGAAAGTATGAACCTATAGGGTCGGTGAGATGTGTCTAGCACAAGCCTGCGTGAAGAGTTCGATGAGTTTAGTTTGCGGTAGTTGGAAGGTGAGTTGATTGATCAGGCTACACCAACGAGCAACAAAATTTGTGATAGATTCATCACCATATTGACACGTGGATTATAGGTCAATCATGGTAACCTTCTTGATGATATTGATGGAGAAGTGATCCAAGAAGGCTTGGGCTACCTGATTAAATGAAAATATAGAGTTTCTAGGTAACCCACTATACCAATCTAATGCAGCTCCAATTAGAGACATGGGAAAGGTACTTAAGAGCAAAGCATCATCATGGGTGATTAGGTAGAACCCATGTTTGAATGACCATAAATGTTGTTGCGGGTCTTCCTTGCTATTGAAATGGTTGAATTTAGGCATTTCCCAATGCATGGGGTATGGGTGAATATGAATGGATGGGTGGATAGGCTCGTTGTAAATTTCATCATAGGTGAGGGTGTTGCGGGAGCCAGAAACCGACGCTTCCAATGTCTACATCTTGTCCATCATTAATTTGATTAGGTTTTTGGTAGGTTGTGATGGTTGGGTGCCTCCTGTAACATAAGAGGGTTGGTGTTGGGCATGTAATAAGGGTGACATTCGAGTATATGGTGCTACCATGTAGGTTGAGAAGGAGGTAGTGAAATAGGGGGGTACATACCTAGAATGAATAATAAATGAAACAGAAGGTTGCTGATAGTATGTATATGGAGGTGGAAGGGTTGTGGTGACCTAGTGGTAATGGGGGCTAATGATTGGGGAATAGAAAGGACCACATTTTGAAAGGGGGTAGGGGTCACCAACATGGGAGTGGTTGTGTAGCCATGGGTATATGCAAGACAATAGGGGTGGATGAGGTTGGGTTTTGAGTGGTTGTTAAAGGTATGGTGGATGTGGCGGGTGCAATAGATGTAGTAGACGATGCAGTCATAGCAGGTATAGGACCTACGTATGAAACAACTAGGGGTAAGGTAGATGTGGGCAGCACGGAGCCAGATGGGGCTAATGAAGGAGTGGGAGTGAGAGTCGGGGGGATAGATACGGGCATGCCATATATCAACTGACCCGAGGCATCTCGAGTAGATGAGTGGGAACGGTAAAACTGCAAGGTGGTAGGGTTTTGGTCAAGGAGTCGTGCGAACTCCTCATCTTCGGTGGCGATAGTGATAGGTTAGATAGGATCCATGGCGGGTGATAAAATGGAAGGTGGCAAAGGGCTAGGTGGGAGTGGTTGACAAATGACATGGAATATGAGGGCACTAGCTTGTCGATGCGTCAGTTTCATGTGAATAAGTACTGATTAGGTTGGGCTGCTTCTCTGTAAATGAGATAGAAAAACAACAGGAACAGGTGAAATAGGCAGTAAAAAGTGGATTAGGTACCGAATGTCAGCTAGAAAGTGACACAGGATAACTGATGCCAGTCAAGGTAAACTAATGACGGTTAGTGGTAACCGCTGCCGGTCACTGTGGGTAATGGACAGTTGGTCAAAAACAAGGTATAAGGCCAAATCTGACAGGTATGCCAAATACTGATGAGATTTACTAGGTCAATGGGAATGATGATAGTGACAGAGACTCTGAATAGTCAAAGAAGGTGAATAAGTGTCCTTTTGGTTGGGTTCACCAAAATGATAGTGAACCAATGCTAGTTGGGTATAACCAATGATGGTCAGGGGGTAACCGACAATGGTTCTTGGACCAACACCGGTCACTGTGAAATTGAAATAGTGATGAAAGAAAAGTGGTTGCGAATTAAAATTTGATGTGGAATAAAACCCAGGATTCTGAGAATGATGATAATGTGGTCCAGGCACACTCAGAAGAAGCTAGAATACACCAACTATGATGAGGAGCGTGCAAGGAGAAACAAGAACAATGAAGAATGTGACCTCTCACCTCAAAACATAAGCCAAGCAAAAACACTAAGAAAAATGCAATCCTAAGAGTGCCTTTTCTATTATGTTTGTTTAGCATATGCTATTTAAGGAACGAATCATGAACTTTAGAGTAGAATTTTTTGGTGAGGATGGCTTCCTACAAAGAAGGAGATCTAAATGGTGAGGTTTCAGGTATGTTATGGTAGGGGCGGGCTTCGCTCTGAAGTATGGCTCGATAGAGCAGTGAGTTGGGGAGTTCCTGCCAATCCTTAGATTAGTGTGATCATTAAAAAGCATTCCTGAGAAAGATGTTGTTTAAGAATATGTATTTGTTTTAAATTTGTGCAATTGGGCAAGACTCAGAGAGAGAGAGAGAGGTTTGCTTTCTACGATTGATTTGTTAATCATCAACTTGGAATGACTTCCAGCGTATAGGTTGCCCTCAATTAATGTGAGCTAATGCAATAAATTAGAATGAGATGTAATGATTTTTAAGCCCAAATCGAAATATGAAGTTCGATGACACAAATAGATGAAGAGGAGGAGGGATGATCTTTCACTAAAATGCAGAAAACAAGAAGAAATGGTTCTTTTTAAGTACACCAAAAGAAAGGTTTCTTTTAGAGAAAATAGAAAGAAAAAGAAGGTTACCAAGGAAGAAAATTAATGTGTATGCTTTTTAGAAGGGAAACAAACACACAAATTTTCCTAGGAATGAATAAAAATGCAAGGAACCCTGAATGGGACCCACTAGGCATGCCAAAATGTTTCACCTAATTCTTATATGTTCTTTGAATATTGACGAAATAGATAGGGTAACGAGTGTAGGAGGAATACCTATTGAAATGATGGTTGATAAGTTGTACATGTGTTGACTCCTTGATCCACAGCTGATCGTGAGAGCTTCCTTTTGGCTGGGAGGAACTACCTAAAATGGAACACAAGACCACCAAATAAAAGTTAAGCGATATGTGCAATGAATTGCCTAGCGTGTGCTAGATCCGGGTAGTGTGATACTTCCTAGACATCTATCAGTCCACTATTTAAAACAATTTAATGTTGGTAATGAAGTAAATCCTAATGTAATTTGAAATGATTTAGGTATCTCACTTAAAACACAATAAGGAAGATCTAATCTAACAAGCTAGGTTAAAATAAGATTTGAAGGTCAAGTAGTTGGTTCTGGTTCTTTGCAGGTTTCACAGAGGTCTCAAGCAGGTCACAAGTGATTAAGGATGATGTTGGGATAGGTGGGTAGGTCACTATTAAGGGTTATATTGGTAAATATAGAGACTGATGCTGGTTAATGGTGACCGATTCTGGTAGGGGAGGACTGGTGCCGGTTACTGTGGAAGACTGGGAATTCCACATAATGAGATTTGGATCTCCCTTGTGATTGCAGAAAGGGCTAGGTTGGTTGAAATGAGGTATTAATTTGTTTTGGATGGTATTTGACAAGGTTTTAATAAGGATATGGAGGGTTGAGTATTAATGGAGGTCAATGGGTGGCTAGGATAACAAAGGATGAAGATACAATGATTAAATGAATGAACTAGAGGAGTAAACTATTCTACTTGAAATTTGGTTTTGGGTGCCTGTGAGTGATGAATGAAGGTGCTAGTAAGAGGTTGAATAATGTTGAGGATTACCACATGTTAGAAGGATATTGCATGGGTTGCATGTGCATTACTTTTTTCTTGGTTGGGTCAAATCTATGCTAGGTGGTTGTTGGATGAATGCTGGATGTCTGTGGAAGAGAAAATACTTGATCTCCTTCCTTGCATGCGTGTTCTCATGGAAACTTGTTCTCAAAAGATGTGTTATCTCTCAAGAATCTGCCAACCTCTTTCCAACCTCGAAAATAAGGTTGTTTTGGGGATTAGAAGGTGACCGACGGCAGTTCCGGTTTAACCAGCAGTGGTTAAGGGTAACCGACGTTAGTTAGGGTGGGATTTCCTAGGTTTACTAAACTAAACAGATCCCCTTGATTTTCTGGGATCTCGTGTTGTTAACCTGTGGATTAGACTGGAAGCTTCCTTTTAACATGTGGGAATATGGTTAGATGGAATGTAGGCATTGATTTTTAGGGTTTGGGTAAGTCTTATTTAGTTATGGCAACTTACTAAGAATAGGTCTTAATGTGAGGTGGCTTGATGAGGTGTCTAGGTGAGGTGGATGCGTGGGCATTATCTTAATTAAGATATTTAAATAATAAATATGGTGAGGATAATGAATTAATTAAATTAAATTAATATTAGTGGGGTGAATGGGGCCATGGTTATGTGAATGTGATCAAGGTGTTTATTTGTTAAGGGACCAAAGGGGAGTGTGACCTAATTTTAGTGTCTACACACCTAACCCATTTTGAGCTCAATCACCTTTTATCTAACCTTTATTATTTGTTTTGTATGAGATACCTAAATATTTTCAATTCCAATAAGATTGTTATTTCATGTTTGTTTTAGATAGCAATAATACTGTTATTTAAAAATTTGATTGACAACCTGTTCATGAAACATCATGCTTCCCAGATCTAGCTTCTGCTAGGCAGTCCACTTGTTTTATTTAACTCTATCTGGTGGTATTGTTTTGCATTTTACATGTAGTTCCTCCTAGCCAAAAGGGAGTATTTGCAATAAACATTAGATCAAGAAATCAGAATGCATGCAAAACCTTCAACTAACATCAAAAACATGTATTCGTCCATGTCCTATCACACTCTATCTGTTTCATTAATTTATCAAGAACCTGGTGAAACAGTTGGTGTCCAGACCTAGAAAGGATGAAGAATTGAAAGTTATACTGGCAAGTAGGGTGTGTAAGACCAAGAAGAAAACCAAAAAGAAAGCAAAGAGGCCAAAGAGAGTGGTTAATTATCACTTTTCACGTTTAGGAATCATATGAACGTAAGTATATGATTATGAGCTAAAAGTGTACCCAAGTGTGTGATTTTGTGTCTACAATTTCAGGATTGGAATGGGAAGGGAAATATATTGACTACTTACTATTTTATGGTTTCTATCTTTCAATTTATATTTTCTGAACTATATAACCATATAAATAAGGTGTGATATTTGTAGAAACTGACATGCATTCTTATATTAATGTTTATGATTCAATGGTGATTGATTTCCCATCTTGGTTATGCATTTCATTATAACATTTTATGTTTTGTACATATGTGGAAGAATCTAAAACCCCTTTATTCAACGTACCATGAAAATGAGGGAGTAACTAAGTGCTTTATCAAACATGGTATGTAGAATGCATTGTCTTGTATTAGTCATTCCCTAGATGAGGACTATGTGAAATCATGGAGTTATGAAGTGGAGATAAAAAGGTTTATTAGAAGAGTGGAAATGTATATCAACTTCCCCCAAAGTTTGAATCTGGATAAAAAATCAAATCCAAATCAGATAATGTCATTTCTCCTCATTAAAAACATATTGAATCCTTATCTGAAATTAATTTTATTTACATATACACATGGTCATGCATACTAATGAATAGTACAAGTATTGTTTACATTTTCACACACGGTCATGCAATTATTTTACAACTAAAATAAAAAAATGTCTAAACGATAGTCAAATTTAACCCCATTCATCTAATGATTTATGTGATCAGCCACTTCAAAGGAATGCATTGTGCAACCATAATATGGGATGAAATTTGATCGTTGACTCCACTCGTCAAACCAAAAAATTGTGATGTTAATTGGTTTTAAACAACACGTCCATCTCTGTTAAATACATTTTTTTATTTTTAAAAATATATATTTTAGTTGTATTTACAAAAAATGTTTTTAGTAAAATGTGCTATTTAAATATCTATGTAATACCGCACTTATATTTACATTAAATGTGTTTATAGTGATAATGACAGTTTTACCAAAATATTTCATATCAAACAGGGATGGGTTGACTATTTTTCAAAGTGTAAAATAGAGTTAAAATAGGAAAAAATGCCTAGGACAGGCGTCAAATATCAACTCTAAGGTCCATAAGTAGAGTCAAACATTGATTACAAATATTAAACCATGATTTAAACAAAACCAACACATTAAATGTGCTACGTGATGTGTCTCGACCTGCAAAGTTGTAGAGTGAGGAAGAATTTAAAAAGATGGTTTTTAAATATTCTTTTAATTAATTCACCCATTATAGTATGTAGAGGAAACTAAAGCATGTCTGAAACAGTTTCAAGGGCTTTTGCTTGTGGGTGTTTAAACTCTTTTCTCGTTCACATTTTGTCGAAGTTGGTAACATTTAGCACTTAAATTGAGGGAAGGAGCCAAAATCCAAGCTAAATTTCAGCGGTGTGAGCTTAAAATATTATGGACACCCCTGTGTTGGGAAATTTGCAAGATGGGAGACACAGATTTCATGCTATGGAAGGTAGGGTTTCTGTACTACATTTCAAATTAAGTTATTCATTTTGTAGACGCTAAATTTTGGTATCAACCCACATTTTCTCTCCTTCAGCATGCTTACCCATGTGAATCCCATTTCCCCCTAAAAATTCATATTCAATTAATTAATCTTATAACTTAATTAATCTCATGTCACATGCCAAAACTGCATTATGTGCTAAATAATCTATTATTCCAATTAAGTCATATCATCCTATTTCAAAATCAATTCCCACCTGAAAATTCCACATAATGCATTTTTGGCATGTGACATGAGATTAATTAAATTATAAGATTAATTAATTGACTATGAATTTTTAGGGGGAAATGGGATTCACACGAGTAAGATTGCTGAAGGAGAGAAAATGCGGGGTGATGCCAAAATTTAGTGTCTACAAAATGGATAACTTAATTTGAAATGTAGTACAGAAATCTTGCCTTCCATAGCATGAAATCCGTGTCTCCCATCTTGCAAGCTACCCAGCACAAGGGTGTCCATAATCATTTAAGCTCACACCACTGAAATTTAGCTTGGATTTTGGCTCCTTCCCTCAATTTAAGTGCTAAATTTTACCAAATTTGACAAAATGTGAACGGGAAAAGAGTTTAAACACCCACAAGAAAAGTCCCTAAAACTGTTTCAGACATGATTTAGTTTCCTCTACATACTATAATGGGTGAATTAATTAAAAGCATATTTAAAAACTGTCTTTTTAAATTCTTCCTCACTCTACAACTTTGCAAGTCAAGTCACATCACGTAGCACATTTAATGTGCTGGTTTTATTTAAATCATGGTTTAATATTTGTAATCACTGTTTGAATCTACTTATGGACCTTAGAGTTGATATTTGATGCCTGTCCCAGGTGTTTTTGCCTATTTTAACTGTATTTTACACTTTGAAAAATAGTCATCCCGTCCTGTGTTTGATATGAAAGATATTTGGTAAAACTGTCATTATCACTATAAACACATTCAATGTAAATATAAGTGCGGTATTACATAGATATTTAAATAACACATTTTACTTAATTTTTTTTTGTAAATACAGCTAAAATATATATTTTTAAAAATAAAAAAATGTATTTAACAGAGATGGACTGTGTTGTTTAAAACTAATTAACATCACAATTTTTTGGTTTGATGAGTGGAGTCAACGATCAAATTTCATCCCATCTTAGGGTTGCACAATGCATTCCTTGGAAGTGATTGATCACATAAATCGTTGCATGAATGAGGTTGAATTTGACAGACTTTTTAGACATTTTTGTGATTTTAGTTGTAAAATAATTGCATGACCATGTGTGAAAATGTAAACAATGTTTGTACTATTCATTAGTATACATGACCGTGTGTATATGTAAATAAAATTAATTTCAAATAAGGATTCAATATGTTTTTAATGAGGAGAAATGACATTATCTGATTTAGATTTGATTTTTATCAAGATACAAACTTTGGGGGAAGTTGATATACATTTCCACTCTTCTAAGAAACATTTTTATCTCCACTTCATAACTCCATGATTGCATATAGTCCTCATTTGAGGCATGGCTAATAAAAGACAATGCATTCTACATACCATGTTTGATAAAGTGCTTAGTTACTACCTCGTTGTCATGGTACACTCAATAAAAGGGTTTTTAGATTCTTCCACATATGTACAAAACATAAAATGTTATAATGAAATGCATAACCAAGATGGGAAATCAATCACCATTGAAGCATAAACATTACTATCATGAATGCATGTCAGTTTCTACAAATATCACACCTTGTTTATATGGGTATATAGTCCACACATTATAAATTGAAAGATAGAAACCATAAAATAGTAAGTAGTCAATATATTTCCCTTCCCATTCCAATCCTGAAATTGTAGACATAAAATCACACACTTGGGTACATTTCTAGGTCCTAATCATATACTTGCATTCATATGATTCATAAACATGAAAAGTGCTAATTAACCACTATCTTTGGCCTCTTTGCTTTCTTTTTGTTTTTTCTTCTTGGTCTTACACGCCCCACTTGCTAGTATAACTTTCGATACTTCATCCTTTCTAGGCCTGGACACTAGCTATTTCACCAGATTCTTGATAAATTAATGAAATAGATAGGGTGTGATAGGACATGGAGGAATACATGCGCGTGATGTTCGGCTGAAGGTTGTGTGCATGCATTCTGATTTCATGATCCAATGCTTGATTGCAAATACTCCATTTTGGCTAGGAGGAACTACATGTAAAATGCAAAAAAATGCCACCAAATAGAGTTAAATAAAACAACAAGTGGACTGCCTAGCAGAATCTAGATCTGGGAAGCTTGATGTTTCCTGAACAGGTTGTCAATTAACTTTTTAAATAACAGTATTATTGTTATCCAAAAGAAACATGAAATAACAATCTTATTGGAATTGAAAAGATTTAGGTATCTTGTACAAAACAAATAAGAAAGGTCAGATAAAAGGTGATTGAGGTCAAAATGGGTCAGGTGATGGGCTAGTATTGGGTTATAGGTCTGGTACAGGATCTGGGTAAGGTCTGGTAAAGATTAGGAATGATTCTGGGTTGTTAGGGAATGGGTATGAGCTTGTTGGTCTGAGGTATGCTGCCAGACACAGTAATCGGCATCAACTATGTGACTGATGCAGGTTTTTTAGGATGACTGACGTCAGTTGGCTAAAAATTCAATTCCCAAATGTTCCCCACTTAATTCAAAATCAATTCTCACCTATAACTTCAATTCCCCAAAATTATTAATTCATGAACCCAACCCATGAATTCAATAATTCAAAATCCCAACATCTGAAAACAAATCCAAAAATCAATAGTGTAAAGTAATGCACATGGCTTCAATATTACACCTAATCATGTCCCCACTCCACATCACACCTTTTCTTTTTCTAACATCATGAACCCCACAGTCAAATCAACTCTTCATCATATCCCATTAAGCAAGGTTGTTTTTATGAATATGAGTTATTTTCTAACCTTAGATTGTAATCCAAATTAAAGTTATAAATATGACCCTTTGTCCCCCATCTACATATATGATTTGTTTTGAAAATTCTCAAGCTTGAAATAAAAAAATTCTTCCAAATTATTTGTGAAGTTTTGAAGCATATTTTGGAGTGTTTGGAGGCAAAAATCTTCTAGTCTCGTAATGCCACTTTGACAATAATTTTATTACTATATCAAAATACCAGCTCGGTGTCATCTTCATTTCATTCATTCAGAATATTGAAAATATCTTTATTTTTTGGCATGTCATTTTATCGTTTGAAACTTACTTCTTATCTTGTGAACATGGGGATTGAAAACCATTGTGTAAGTGAATTCTTCTTAGATCCCCTCCGTTGAGCAGCCCCCACATGAAAGTATCTCAACTATTTTTATCCTAGTGTCTGTGAGTTTAGGTTCCTTGAGATCATGGCGAGAAGATCATCATCAATTTGGTGCCCCCATCTGCCATCATCTCTAAGGCACTAAGCCCTTGCATGTTTGAGGTTGTTTGGTGTTTTGTTGAAGTCTTGTAATACTAATATGAACAAGGAAATCTGATCAACATATTTGGCATGCCTGGTGGGAACAAATCCGAGATCTGGTTGTTTCTTTTGTTTTGTTCTTTTTATCGTTTCATGCATGTAATGTAGATATACCGAGTATCATCGTTTCTAGATCTCTGTGACAATTCTTCCGTATTTTGAACGTACTCATGTGTAAGGATTGGAGTTATCTCTGTCAATATCTGTGGTCTGTGTCATTGTCGAGGTAAATAATCTTCTTATTTTTTACTGGCTTGGCCATGGATTTATTTATAGTTGGTATCAAGCTTCTATTTAATTAAAAAAATACAATAAAATATAAAACAGAAAAGAAACAAAAAAAATAGCTTCTCTTTTCTTGATCTATTTCCCACGCCCACCGAACTTCCTCCTAACTCCGCATAGCTCTCAACCCGCACCACTCCATCTGATCTTTCTCTATATAATCCTCCTTGCTCATCTGTCTCCCATGCACCTGGCCAATATTGTTCACAAATAATTGCTATAACCAGTTATATATTTCTCATTTAAATTTGTTGTGATTATCATGATCGTTGTAATTTCTAAATAAATTATTTGCAATTCTCATTATATATCATAACATATTTATTATTTAAATTTTTGGTGATTTCCATGAAGAGCCACGTCTGAAGTCATCGTAGCCAAGTAAATATTTATTGTTTGTAGATATATCAATCGACCTACACTTCTTTTCATACACAGCGCCCTTTTCCATCCTTCCATACACGGATGGTATTTCAATATACCTCATCATATAATTATTGTTTTGCATATTTCCATACACGATGCCCTTAAGAAAATAATTAAAATTTAATAAAAATACAGTCATTGTTGGCATGTAGAAACAATGCTTTTTGCAAAAAATACCTATTCAAATAGTCCATGATTTCACAATCTTTCAATAATGTTTGGCTTACAAACAACCCGTTTAGTGCCATAGCCAATGATATATTTCTTGTCTAATTTTTTTTTGTGTGTCATTGTATACATAAAAAATAAAAAGCCATGTTTCCAAATTCTAGCACGCTTTTGTACTCAGCAACTTACAAAATGTTGTTTTGACAATTCTTGAACAGGTCTTACTCCTAAATGACACCTGGTAATATTAAATTTGGATTGCATAGTATTCTTTTAGCACACAAAATTTATATTTTCTGCTGATAACATGCATATACATATTTATATTTTCTGTGATTACCATTATGTGAAGAGCCACGTCCAGGCATAACATCTCATTGTATATGAAAATAGTCACTCCCTGGATTCATTCACACGACTTTTATTACTCGATCAATTGATTCGTAATTCTCTAACATGTTGTGTAGATAATGAATATACGGTCTATGTAGTGCCCACTTCCCTTCAACACTTTTTGTTATTGATTATGATACTATCGACTATACTTATGGATGTTATTGTAGCTTTTGATATGGCATGATGTTAGACGTTAAAGATCATGGATTATTGTTGATTTCCATTCGTATATGATGCATGTGGATTATTGGAGACTTCTTATATTGATGTTGATATGCTGATTAACATGGTTATATATATCTATGTGTGTGTGTGTGTGTGTGTGTGTCTCGGACATGTGTTATTTCATCATATTGAGCAGACATAGATGATTGAACTAATTTTATGATCATATGGTTATTGAAAAAATTATACATGATGTCGTTACTTGCTTGATGATGTTTTGATTTTTATATAGATGACTTTGGAGTTTTATTGTATATTTATTTTGGATGATTTGATGTGGCCAAAAGACCGAAGGAGGTATTCATGTTTTGCAGGTAAACATGTCACAACAAACATCGGAGAATTGGAGACCAACCACAGTGGAATTCTAGATGAGTTCAACAAGAGTCACCATGACAACATGTATTTGTTTGGTTTATTGTTAGGGGTTCCCATGGGGAGGGGATCACCTTTAAATGTGACCAAGGGGTTATGCGTATTCTTTTATTTAGTTTCTTTTGTTTAAATTTTAGTATGTGGACTTTAATGATGTATTTTTCCCCTTTATTATTTATTTTATTTTTGTCTAGATTAGTGAGTAATCATGTTGTTAAATAAATTAAAATGGGTCAAAGAATGCATTTATTAGAGCTGATGGATCTTGGATTATGTGTTGTAAGTAATGTGTAAGGAGCTTTGAGTGTGAAATACTCCACCTTCCTTTTGAAATTCGGATCTATCCTTAGGGGCTGATTTTGGAGGCTTGTGGGACAAGTTAAATTTTTCCCAAACCTCTTAAATTGTTACACCAACCCTACCTATGGGTTGGGGGTTCAAAATTAGGACTTATTATGTATTTTGGGAAGACAATTTGTAATTTTTTATTGCACCTTCCTGCATGAAATTAATTTTGGTCCTTAAGGGATGTGGTCTTGGATTGTGTGTGAAAGTAAAATGTCATTTATTCACCCACTTATTAATTATGCTTTGGAGTTTGAAGTTGAATTGTGAGGTGGAGTTGAGGATGAGTGATGTGGCATCTTGCATTGAGCCACCTCATCCTCCTCTCTCCCTTTTCTATTTATTCGAATTCTTTTGTTGTTTTGGGGGTTACTTCATGTTGGTCTCGTGCTCTTGAAATTGGAGAGAGTTAGAGGATTTCAAATGCTTGTGGATTTTTTTATGTTTTGGGATTGTTTGAATTTGAAGAAGCTTTTTATTGAGCTTATAGACCAAGCCCTATCATGGAGAGGTGGGATCTTGACTATTGTAGAAAGGTTTTCTTCCTGTATTGTGCTTATGTGAATATTTTTGAATGCTTGGTATGTTTGTTGGTTGGTTGGGTAGATTGCTTAGGTGTGGTGTAGGAGAATACAATGGGGATCTTATGTGGGAAGGCATAAGAGTTTTGGGAAGGTATAAGGTTTGTGGGGAGGCATAAGAGTTATTTGTGGAGGGAGTTTGGGTTGGGTGTTCCACCTTGGACGAGAAATATCTTACATTTCTTACTTTTGGGGAAGGCATAAGAGAATGGGGAGGCATAAGAGGTACTTAGGGGAGGCATAAGAGTATGTAGGGATTTGAGATGAATATTTTGGGGGGTTTTTAAGGAGGTTACCTATTCCCCATTGGGAGGTATAAGAATCTTCCCCCATAGATATTTATCTTTTGGCCTTTGTGTGATGAGGCCTTGTATATTTTTTTGCTGTCCTTCTTCTGACTATAACTGCATTTTTATTTTGGACTGTGATATGATTGTGAAATATTTTTTGTGTTGTGGAATATTTTCTTGTTGCCATGATTTTAATCCATTTATTATTGTAACATGGTTGGGTCTCAAGGGCCAATGAGGAGGATGGCTTCTCCTCTTCACTGGAATTCTGGTTAGGTGGAGAGCATTACCTCTCCCCTTGTTTTTGTTGTGACCAATTTGAAGCATGGTGGATCTCCCTTGTTATTGTACGGGGAACTTGTGTGAAGACAAATTTTATAGTTCTCCTTGGGTCCCTTGTTGTGAAATCCCCACTTTAAGTGTATGACATTGTAATAATAATTGTGGTGAAAATCTGCTATGTTTTGACTATGAAGTTTACATTCGAATGAGAAAGATATATTAGGTAATCTATTGTGATGAAGGGAAACGAAATTTGTAAAAGGAGTGATTATTATTTCATTCAATGGAAGTTGACTATTTTCTACAAAATGGTGTTACTCTTGTTTGAAATATTACTGAAAAATCTATGTTTGAAGACTGGAAAAAAATGTATTAAGAAGTATTATGTTCTGTGTTATTTGAAATGCATGGTTGAAAAGAAATAGGATTACATTCTTGATTTTCACGTATTGATTGAAGGAAAGTTGAACATTGTAAACTTAGAATGGAATAAACTTAAATGTTTAAAGTATGGAAAATGAAATACATAAATTTCCAGTTTGAAATACGTAGATCTCTATTAGTTTGTTTCAAACCTACAAATCAATATTAGAAAACCATATAGAGTACCCTACAATAATGAAAGACAAATGAAAATTTAAAATGAACTAAGGATGAACAAAGCACATCATGAAAAAACTGCATTGCCCTAGTAATTTATTCAGAACTCTAGTAATTGGGAAAGAGGCATAATAATATAGTTTCATAGAGAAGAAAATAAATTCATATTGTAATCTCAACAATTAATTAGTTAATCCTTGCAATCCATTCAAATACATTTCTCCACACCTTTTTGGTGTGTTGAAGAAGAAATAATAGCAATTTAGACCAATTCTAGCAGTTAAAAAAGTTTAGTTCACATTTTAATGGAAGAAAAGATGTTTTCTTAAAATTCACCCATTTAAGCTAGTTGGAAATAATATTTTGTTCTCTCTATGCAAAGAGGAGATCGATCCCTTTCCAAAAAGTCCTTAATTTAGCAAATCCGAGCTTCCAGTCAAAAATTATGGCATTTTGAAGTTTTTACTTCGTTTGGTTCCAAAAATAAACTAATTGTAAAAAAAAAGGGAAAATTTTTGTAAATCGGATCCACGGGCCCAAAAATTACTTAGGGAAATTTTTGCAAAAAATGCAAAAATCACAAGTTCTCTCGTGGCTCCACAAGTCTGATCTTTCCCTTTGGCAATATATATATACATACATACATACATACATACATATATATATATACACTTCCGTGGGTTCGCAGGCCCGCACCTTCAAACTTTTCTTTTCAAAAAATTGGTGTAAAATATTAAGTCTCCCCACCAGTCTACTTCCCCACCCATCACTATGGGTCTGACATGTGGCTTCTTTAGGCGTCGGTGGAGGCACGTATTGTTTTATACCTTATTGCTTTTGGAAATGATTGGCAAAAATTCCTAAGTTTCCCCGCCAACCCGCCTTCCTGCAGGTCACTGTTGGACTGACACATGGCTTCGCTAGGCATTGGCGAATGTGCGGGTTGTTTTTAACCTTCATGCTTTTAAACACAAAAGACAACATTTCTAAGTTTTCCCCGACGGTCCGCTTTCCTGCTTGTAGCTTCTGGGCTTGACATGTGGCATCACTAGGCATTGGCGGAGGCACGAATCTTTTTAAACCTTTCTGCCCTTTCAAACAAAAGAGTTAAAATCCAAATTACCTCTGATGATCCACCTTCCCTCATTGGCTTAAAAACGTACCATGTGTCCCTTGTGGCTTGGGGAAAATTTTCTTTCCTTGGCACGAAGCCCCGCCACGGGCTCGGGGGAACGCAAATGAAAATTATGCTTTTTAGCTAAAGGCACAAAGCGCCAAATGTCTCCCCAGGTCTTCCAGTCTGAAACCTTCCCTGGGAAAAATGTTTTCTCTAGGCCCGCAGGCTTGCCTTTGGGAAAATTTTCTTCCCCAAGCCCGCAGGCCCACCTTTGGGAAAAATTTCTTCCCCAGGCCTGTAGGCCCGTCTTTAGGAAAAATTCATCCTCAGGCCCGCCAACCTGTAACTTAAAAAATACAAGGAGTTAGGAGGACTTCTTTATAATATTGGAAATGCGAAGAAATTTCCTATCAAATGAAAATGTTTTTAGGAGACCTTAAGTGCGTTAAATGTGTGAAAATTTTGGTTGAAGTGAAAAGATGAGTCTTAGAGTGGGTAAGTGGGAATTTTCCCCTTTTTAACTTAAATGTGTGAGTCTAAGAGAATGGGTTGACCTTTTTAAGGGGTCACATTAGGGGATAAGAGAATGTTTTTCTATCCCATGTAAATTAGAACCTTGGTTATTGTTTAGACCTAGTGAAATTAAAAACCTTGGGCATTTAATTGCTTTGGCCCCTTTGACCGTTTTAAATTAATTAAGGAATATTTAACTATAGCGTTAATTTAATTATTTATTAAATTAACACCTAAGAGAAATTTAACTATATTTGGATTGATTATACTCATTAATTTTGTAATGTGGATATAATGTTTGTTACAATGGGAAAATTTTATTTATTAAATTATAATTGACCTTGAATCTTTGTTATGGCAACTATTGCTTGAAGCTTGGTAGTGGTCACGCTTTTCAAAGAAAACATTATTCCATAATTTTTATATCTAAACCTAGGTTGTTCTTGGGTCTCGAGTGGTCGTTTTAGTGGGCATTACAGTCTATGTATAACGACTAGTTCACATTTTGTTACAACACATTTATAAGTTGTGTTGTGCTAAGTAATGTTGCAGTATAGTATTAATTATGTAGTTTCCTTATAGTAATTGAATTAGAATTATTTATACCACATTTATCTTTAATACACAATCCCAATGAAATTTAATTACACAATTTTTATTATAATAATCAACTTATAATTCTTTAGACCATATTTATAAACCGTTGTCTGCGCAATAATGTCAATGAAATTTAATTATACAGTCTATTTTTAACAGCGGCTCACAATTATTTATAGTGAATAGATGTGTAATATAGTGATTTCACAATCTCTTTGTAGCAATTAACTTATAATCCTTTACACATTATAATAAATACCACCCATAAAACCGTAGTTAATTTCATATGTCCCATTCATTTTTTACAATTTGCATAGTGCATGTGAAGGACCTATTATGAAGCATCTAAAGTGAACGAATTTGTTGTCAAGAAAGAAGTCAGATAAGATATTTCTTTGTCCCTAAAATATTTTTTTTTGTTAATAAACATTTGTTTATGAAATTTGATAGACAGCTAAATAAATGCAACATACATAGTCACATGATTTTTGATAACCTAGTTTACCATTTAGGAGATTAAATGTTATTGTATTAATCTCTCGTTTATTTTTATAGTCTAAAGTTGGTTTGTCATTTGTATAGTGCATGTCGTAATTTATTATTTTGAATGCATTCTCACATTATATTGATTATCGTTATGTGTTATGATTTACATTGAATATTTATTTGGGAGTTATCTAGTTATTATTTCATTATTTAATCATATTTATTTAATTGTTTAGTTTATAATTTATTTTGCATTCGACTAGTTTTGATAATTTGTTTATTCTAATTAACATACATATAGGAAAAAATTGTTTTAGATTAATATCCTATGCGTAGGATTTTCGTTTGCATATAAATATTATAATTTTTTGTTTTATTTAACTTTTATTTTTTTACTTATATCCACTAATTGTCGTATTTGCTTTTTGTAGGAAAAGTCTAAATTACGCTGTCAAATACTAACATTGAAAAAAAAAATCCTAGACACTAATCATCACTCCCAAATATGCCATTATCAAGTATAATAAAGTAACGGGGGAAGTGATATGCAAATATTTTTTCATTTTTTTGCCTATTTTATCCTTTCTATATTGTAATGTCCCTTTCCGAAGTGATTGTTCTCATTAATAGTCCACACCTCATTTTGGTTTAAAAATAACTTGTGTATACTGCTTTCTTACATAGCCCGAAAGCCCTTAATTGTGTTAATCCACTCCATTAATGGATCGTATTACACCTACATCATGTCATATCAACTCTATCCCTACCTCATCTAAAATACCCATACAATCATCACAATTCACCAGCATACACACTTCATGTATGTACTAATAATCAAATATGTTAATCTAACCTCAAGAATCTTATCAAACATCTCTTTTAGCTTTAACATACCAAGATTCCTTATATCCTTATCCATCCACTCCTTGTGTTGTACAACCAAGACCATCCAATACCTATCCTACACCCACATTAACCATAACTACAACCTCCATGCCTATCACATCAATTACTGTTACTCCTTAGACATCTAGCACAATCAATACCTCGTGTTTGCCTCCTTCTAGCCCCAACATTACAAAACCTCCCAATCAATTTGATCTCCAATCTTAGATATCTTCTAACAAAACTTCCCAAATCCACCATCAAAGAATCCATTTCTACGTTCTACATCACACGATTTTTATCCTTAATCAATTAATATTGTACTGTTATCCAAAAATGAGCCCCTGCTTATTTTGGCTAACTTGTCTTCATTCTTTCCTTCCTTGTACTTCAAATTAAATTTTCACACATTGCAAGCACTCAAAATATTTTGGAAATGGATTCATCAGATAGGATTTTTCTTCCCCTTTCCAGAAAGGTAAAGAAGTCCTCCTAACTTCTTGTATTTTTTGAGTTATGCTTTGGTGAAGTTTGGAAGGGAAATTTTCCTAAGGTGTGCCCGCAAAGCTTGGGAGAGTTTTGTGCCAAAGAGGCTTGAGCCGGCGGAGCAGAGAAGGAAAATTTTCCAAGTAATTTGGTGAGTTGGTGGAGGCATGGAGATAAATTCACAACTTAGCCTTTTGGGGAAAAAGGGTTAAAGTCAAAATTTGGCCTACAAGCCCACAAAGGAGAATGGAAGGAAAATGGTCAAGGCTCTGCTCTAATAAGAAATCGACACATCATCAAAGGGGGAAGCAGGACGCGGAAGGAAATAAGGAATTTCTCCCTCTTTTTTCTAAAAACTTAAGGGTTTGAATTCGGTCACACCCCCACATCAAATCATATGATGACACATGGCAACCAGCGCCAAGGCCGGCAGTCGAAGAAACAAAGGAAAATTTTCCCTTTTGCTGAAAAAGCCGAAGGAGAAAAAATAAACCAAGGTTCCACATCCAATAGAAAAGTGCCACGTGTCATGTGGACTTGGGGGGCTGCGGAGATTTTTGGGAAATTTTTCCAAAAGGGAAAAATTTAAAGTTTGACCCCGCCGATCCCAATTTTGACTCTGTTTTTTACCAGTTTTGCCCTAAATCTTTAGAGGGCCATATCTTTAAAATTGGAGCTCATTTTTCATGATTTTTGTGTCACTAGAAATATGTTGACATCATCTACATGATGGATCCCCAATTTTGAATTTTTATGGATTTTTATGTGAGACAATTGAAGAAATGTCCCTGGCATGGGAAAAATGAAGAATCGACCCCCAACCACCAAAATTAATGAAGTATGGCGCTCGTTTCTTCTCCAGCACGGCTAAATGCATCGAAAAATGATTTTTTGAGGGTGACCTTACTGTTTTAATGAATCTTGTTGGTGGTTAGAGTTTTAAAATCAATTTTCCCCATTTTCTCATTTCCTTCTTTCTGTTCGAGTGATAAAAAGCCAGATTTGGCTCATTTGTAAAAAGTTGTTCATCCTTCTTCTCTGCCTCTCCCTTATTTTCTTCCCCAGGGTCAAAAATGGAGTTTGAACCTCCTCCCCTACTCTGTAATGGCATTTTTTCCTGTTACCCATGAAATGATGCACTGTGTAAATTCTGAGAAATAAAAAATGTGTTTTTGTGATGCATTTGTCCATCCTTGGCTCATTTTCTTTGTTGTTTTCCTTACCTCTCTTCATTACAGGGTATTTGTGCATGTTTGGATGTTCATTGTAGGTTTTAGAGCTATGTTCATGAAGTTTTGGAACATTTTTTGTGTGAAATCTATCTTTGGTCTGTGATGCACTTGCCCATCCTTTCCATTGCTCAACTCTTCTTGTTCCATAGCAGTTTTGATAGATAATCAACATTTTCCTTCTCTAGTGTATCACCGTTTTAGTGTAGGCTCTATTTTTCCTTGTTTTCTTCCTCTGCTGGTCTCCTTGGAAGTTAGATTAGGTTATATTAGCTTTCTTTCATTGGAATAGCTTGTGGTAAGTAGTTTAGGAAGAGGAACCAACCTTCTCTAGAGATATTTACCCATTTGCAAAGGTCCCACACTTTATGGAAATCTCAATGTTGTGTAATCACACCAAATGAATTTGCCTTAGAAAATTAGATCCATAAGTCATTTAGGGGTGCTGTGATTTTGAAGTAACAATTTTGGCATGCCCGGTGGGACCAAGAGGTCTTCCACTTAATTTTTTGTAGGTTGATGTGTTCCTGTTTAAAATTTTAGCCTTTGGAGGTAATTGCAAACACATCTGGTGACTCCATCTGGTCAACAACCCATCTCTGAAGTTGTAGACCTTCTTTCCATTCATTTTCATTCATTTTTCATTCCATCTCTTCATTCTTCTTTCATTCCATGAAGTTGTACAATCATGACTTCATTTCCCTCATGGAATTTGCATTTACAACAACAACAATGTTTCCCATCTCGAACATGTTTTTCAAATCCTCCAGATCAGCATTTTGGTCAAATTCAAACCCAATATGCATACCCATTTGAGCAATGCTAAAGTCATTTTAGCTATGAAGCATGTCAAACACAAGGGTACGTAGATTGTGAGGGAAGTCAAGAAGAAAATGCATATTTGTTGGAGAAAATCCAAAAAATGGAGATTGGCGTGGTGCAATCAAGAGCAACAACTCAAATGAAGGATTTTAGAATTGGTTGCAGGGCACCTTGTCCATGGGTTGGCCTTATTCCAAGACACTTTAGCCCTTAGGAGAAGCTGGATTTCATGGTGGAGATGTTGCCCCAACTTGCAAAATGGACTAAAGGGATAGAGGTGTATGAGAGGTGTATTCAACAACCTTGTCAATGGGTAAGCACACCACCTCATACTGTTTCTTTTCCCCCTTTTCAATTTGTATCATTTCAGCAGTGTCAAGTTTCAAGCTTCCCATCTACTGTCCCAAATGTTGATTCCATTTCTCCATTCCCTAGTCTTCCACCTCATCTCAGTTCTTCTATCATTTTCCCTTCCAAACAGTCATCCCCTCCAAACAAATAATAAGTTCCACCTCCCTTCACACCACAAACAATTACAAATCTGGTTGAATCCCAACCCACCACTTCTCTTGCTTTCCCAAGCCCATGTTGGGAAGAGACTCAAGAATCCAGTCAAGGAGGACAACAAGAAGAGGACCCCAATAGAAAAGAAATGACAAACAATCTAAAGACTTGGGCTATCAAATTTGGGTTTACAAAGATCCGCTTGATGGTCAAACCAATGGAGGAGGTTAGAGTTTAAGAAACAATGGTGGTTGAGGCTGAGTTTGCAGCAGAAGAAGACCAAGAACAAGAGGAAAATAATTAACAGTCTATTGCTACTTTATTTGAAGAAAATGCTAATCTAATCCAAGCTGCAAAACCAGTCAACAAGGAGGAAGAACAATTAGCTACAAGTCCCATTAAAGAGGAGTAGCTAGAAGAAATCAAATCAGAATTGGAACTAGATGAAGGAAGCATTATTGAATATTTTTTTCTTTCATTTAAAGGGCCTAATTTGATTAATGAATCTATTATGGAGGTGACCAAAACAAATTCATAGGCACTGAATCATGAGTAGGTTGTACAAGAAGTTACAGATTTCCCTCCCACTTCATCTCTCCAAAAATATGAGTTTTTGGATGATTTCAAGCTGACAAGCTTCATGTTTGAAGATGAAGCTCCACATGGTGAAAAAAATGTAGATTTGAAGGTCACCATACAAAAGAGAGAGACCTTGCTGTAGCAAGACATTGAAGAGTTTGATTTGCTATGAGGCTTAGAAGAATGTTTTGATGAGAAGGATCCTGTAGAAATTGTAACTTTTCCTTCTTCATCATTCATTCTTCAACCACAAGAACCTGCTTCCATGGAAGAGAACATGCAAGCACCACCTGTAGTTTGCAACATGCCTCTTGAATCAAAGTTGGAATAATTTGATCTTCCAAAAGCTAACAGTTTTGGCACACTCGGTGGGACAATGGGGTTAGATATTTCATCTTCTCTTAGTGTCTCATGTAAAAAACAACAAATCCAACACCACCGTGTGCCACTAATAGTTTTGGCATGCCTGGTGGGACAAGAGGTCTCCCATTTCATTTTTTGTAGGTTGGTGTGTTCCTATGAATATTTCAGCCTTTGGAGGAAATTATAAACACATTTGGCAACTCCATATGGTCAACAACCCATCTCTGAAGTTACATACATTCCTTTTCATTCATTTCCATTCCTTTTTCATTAATTCTTCTTTCCATCCCTTTCACTCTTTTCCATTCCATGAAGTTGTCCAATCATGACTTCATTTTCCTCATGGAATTCACATTTACAACAGCAGTACATTCCATTTCCAATTTGTTTTACAACTCATCCAAATCAACATTTTTAAAAAATTCAAAATCATCATGCTTACTCATATGAGCAATACCAAAATCAGTTTGGTTATGAAACATATCAAGAGCAAGGGTACGCATACAATGAAGAAAATCAAATGCAATATGATAGTCTGTTGGATAAGATCCAAAAAAATGGAGATTGACATGGTGCAATCTAGGGCTCAAGCACAAATGAAAGCATTTGGAATTGGTTGTAGGGAACCTTGTCTATGGTTGGGACCTTTTCCAAGGCATTATATCCCACAAGAAAAACTTGAATTCATTGTTGCAATGCTTCCATTGCTTGCAAAGTGGACTGACGGAATAGGGGTGTATGAGAGGAGTATTCAAAAACCTTGTCAATGGGTAAGCACACCATCTCATGCTTTTTATTTTCCTCTTTCCCAATCTATTTTATCTCAATAGTGTTAAGTTTCAAGTTTCCCATCTTTTGTCCCAAAAGTTAATTCCATTTCTCCATATCCTAGTCTTCCATCCCATTTCAGTTCTTCTATCCTTTTCCCTTCCAAACAGTCATCCTATCCAAACAAACAAGAAGTTCCACCTCCCTCTCGACCACAAACAATTTCAAAGTTGGTTGAATCCCAACCTGCCACTTCTCTTGCTTTCCCAAATCCATGTTGGGAAGAAAACAATCAAAAATCCAGTCAAGGAGAACAACAAAAGAAAGAGCCAAACAAAGAAGAAAAAATCCTAAGTTTAGTAAGCTTGGCTCTCAAATTTAGGATAACAAAGATCTCCTTGATGGTTAATCCTTCAGAGGAGATTAAATTTGAAGAGTCAGTGGTGGCCTGTCATCACCAATCCGGAACTATGATAATTCTTTACCGGGAACTCCTCGTGCTATGATTATTTACTAATGCACAACTTTTAGTTTGGTAGATGGAATCTGGAAACACAACAAACATAACACAAGAATACCATAGACTATGATAATAAGGAATGATGATAAATCTGAAATATAAGTGTAAATTATAATATCAACATGAAATTGTTACAATCTCACCCATGAGGTACTTCAAGTGTTACTGACTTCACTTGCCTTCCAACAATAACTATGGAAGAAACTTCACAATTACACCTCTTAATAGATTATTTAACACACCTTCAAAATGGTGGCACACTTACTCATACAATATTTCTCACTACTTATTTCTATGCTAAATGAGGGGGGTGGCCTCTCTATTTATAGAACTTCCAGGCTTATCCATCTTATCTCTAAGATAGGATAAGAAATCTACTTTGGCGAATCATATTCCATACCTTAACTCTTATCTGTACATGTAAGCTTATCTTTTAAGATAAGATAAACCTAATCATTTCACATGGGTTCCACATTTTTAGACTTTTTACAAATAAAATACACAAAATATTTATGACCTCACTCCTTGTCCTTATTACCAATATACTATTTCTAATTCCTAATCATGTAGACCCTACTTCTGTACTTACCCTAACTTTGACATTTTAACATTACCGGACCACTTACGACAAATATTTACTTTTTACCACAACATTCCTAATGTACTTTTGACTATTACCATACTATACATTATTGGCGACGTCGTACCGGTAGCGCCATTATCTTCTATTAGACGCTACTTATAATTATACTTAACAACATCCTATTCCTAATACATGCATTAATGAAATAGAAATTACGAAGGAAAGTTTTAGTGTCGACATCTTCCCCCTGTTTCGCGCAAAATTTCTAGTTCCAGAATAGAGTTACTTCTATCTGTTCATTCTCTTGAGAAACAAATAAGGGTTAGGGCTAGGAGGAATATCTGTTGAGTGTTGGGAAGGTGTGCACGTACCGTAGAGAGATCAAACCGATTATGAAGAGCTCCTTTTTGTCTGGTAAGGACTACCTGTAAATAAGAACGCAAGGCCACCAGATTTTTGTTAAACAATAAGTGAGGGGACTGCCTTAGGCCTAGGAAATATTAGACTTCCTTTCGAAGGTGGTCAGTTCCCCTTTTAATACGAATTAAAGCAAATGATAACAAGGAACTGCAAGATACTACTTACTAGTTCCTGATGAAGATACAGGTCCAAGGAATATTGTGGCGATAGTAAGGCTTAGTTGGGATGATTCGGTATTGGAAAGCGAGCTGATGAGGCTATCCTCGATCTTTTCTAATGCTTGGATGAGTGTGACAGTGATCCAGTTGCTTAGTTACAGTCTTGGGCTCGATCCTCTTCTCTGCAACTCTTCTACCTGTTTCACTTCTCTTTCTCCTGCCAAATGAATTCCGCATCTTCACTTTTTGGTTGGGGGAGGTCATTAACAGGGAACTGATGGCGGTTATGTAACCGATGGCGGTCGAGTAGTAACCGATGTCGGTTAGGTCAAAGTGGCTATTTTTAGTGAAATAGCCATCTTTCCCTCCTTTTCTCTCGAGGGATCAGTTGTGGGCTTGGTCAAGTCATTATTAAGCTCATTTTGGTGCAGGTGAGGGGTAATGAGTCATGGGCATGGGTCTGGACCAAGTCATAGGTCTTAATTAGGTTGGTTTAGGGTTAGGGCTAGGTCACGGTGAGGTGGCGAGATGAGGTGGCGGGGTTGGAGATGTGGATTTATTAATTATAAGGTAATTAATAAATTATTAGGTGTGTAAGGTTTAGGTGGTGAGGTAGGGTTAGGTTGTGGGATGAGATATGGGGTACAGGGCGTCGTAAGACCCAAATTTGGTGTCTACATTTGCCCCTTATTGTCATGTGGCTTGTATTTTAAAGCTGCACTAACAATAATAAAAAGTGGTTGCCCCAGTTAAGGGTATAGGTAATCCCCCTCAAGTCTATCATAGATGGAGGCGACATGAAATCAGGGATAGGGTTGATAAAGGGTAAATGATGGGGAGATGCAGGTAAGATGGTGGGGTAAGTACAAGGAAGCCGACGCATGTTAAAATGTAGTAGTGTGACTAGGGTACATGGTTGGAAGAGCCAACAAGCAATTCACAGGAAAAGGTCGATAATTTATCCAAACGAGGATGATATAATCCTGGTATCCAAGGCATAGGAAGTAGCTCCAGAGAATATAACATGGAAGGTACCGAAATGTTTAAGCATGTTCGGCAGTACCAAATGGTTGGTTTGGTTGAGATAAACATCACGGTCTCGGTCTAAGCAAAGTTGGGTGGCGGATCAATTCAAGTATCCTAGTCATGCTAAAACACGAACAGGTGAGCTCGATTGAACAAACAGTTACATTATGGGAGGATAGAATCGTAATTTGCGGGCTTCGGTTGAGGTACTTAAATGGTGCGGCCGTGGGTCGGGCCGATTGGTTGGTTGCGGCCTTGGGTTGGGCCAATTGGTTTGTTGCGGCCTTGGGTCGGGCCGAGTGATTGGTTGCGGCCTTGGGTCGGGCCGATTGGTTCGGTGCGTCTGTGGTTCGGGCTGATTGGTTGGTTGCGGCCTTGGGTCGGGCTAATTGGTTTAGTGTGGCCTTGGGTCGGGCCGAGTGGTTGGTTGCGGCCTTGGGTCAGGATGATTGGTTCAGTGCAGCCTTGGGTCGGACCGATTGATTTGGTGCGGCCTTGGGTTGGGCCGATTGGTTGGTTGCGGCCTTGGGTCTGGCCAATTGGTTTGTTGCGGCCTTGGGTCGGGCCGAGTGGTTGGTTATGGCCTTGGGTTGGGCCGATTGGTTCGGTGCGGCCTTGGGTCGGGCCGATTGGTTAGGTGCGGCCTTGGGTCGGGCCGATTGGTTAGGTGCAGCCTTACGTCGGACCGATTGGTTAGGTGTGGCCTTGGGTCGGGCCGATGAATTCAAAATAAGGCTATTGAGAAAAGGCTGGGGGTAGGCGATGTGGTGAAAAATAGAGTTTGGTGGAGAAGAGCAGGAGTTAGGGTAAACTAGGCAGGTAACCGATATCGGTTAGTACTGACCGGTATTGGTTAGAAGACCGATACCAGTTTCCTAGGGTGCGCCATAACCGATATCGGTTAGAGGTCAAAACCTATAAAAAGAAAAAAAATATGGCGTGTCATTTTCACATTGTGAATTTGAGTGCCAACCTATTTCTTGTCTGAGTTTTGAATTGATTGAGTTACGTATTTGAGCTGAGTTGACACTAGTTGAGTGGGGAAGTGAGTTATTGGTAGGCCCCAGAGATCAAGAGGCAGAGTTTGATTGGTTGAGGACCCTTCTGAGGAGATTTGGAGCTATGGCACAGCCTAGAGGAGCAAGAGGTGCTGGAGGAGCTGGACCACCACCACCTATCCCATGACGATGACGACGTGTAGTTGTACCGGTAGGCTCTAAATCTCTCTTTGTGTGAAGTTGATGCATTTAGCTAGGATGTGGATTTTGGGGTAGGAATCTAAAATTTGAGAAAATAATGAATAAATGAAGGTAAATCGTAAAATGGAGTGGGTAGATATGTTAGGTGAGTCAAAACGGCAGGGTGGGTGAGTTTTTAGGAAATTGGGCTGGGTAGATGGGTAGAAATAGGAAGAAAGGGGATTTGGGTTCCATTTTCGATCCGGCCCCGAAATCCTATAGTGACCGATGTTGGTCACTAAGCGACTGACATCGGTCACCACGCAAGCAGTTGAGATTTTGTGGGTTTAGAGACCGGCGTCGATCATGTGTTGACCGACGTCAGTGCATAAAAGCAGGGTATAAATAAGGGGTGGGGGACCGATGGCGGTCGAGGGTGACCGGTACCGGTCACCATGGGTAGGAGAAAAGGGTGTGAAATTTTTTGTGTTAGTTTGTTGTAGGTAGGTAGGATAGATTTGTGGGGTGAAAGGGGAAAAGGTAGAGTTGGTAGGAAAGGTTATTGGGGATATTGTAGGTGTTTTTTTGGGTGGGGTTAGTGATTTTGGGTTTATTGGGTAGTTGTTTTGGAAAGGGTAGGCCTGATGGAGTGGGTTGTTTTTGCAGGCACGCCAGCAGCTGACGATGTGGGATCATATGCCACCTCTACTGGGGCAAATGCGGCCACATGTGACTGCAGTGCAGTGGGCAGTCATGTGGGAGGTTGGATTCAGTGGAGTCTAGACATATAGGGCTATGGATAGGGACCATAACCTGATGGTTGCCCTCATCGAGAGATGGGATCTGGAAACCAATGTATTCCATCTCCCGACTTGAGAGATGACAGTCACACTAGAGGATGTGTATCGCATCCTAAGACTACTGATCATAGGGGAGGCGGTGTTCCAGGTGGATGCTGAGACAACGATGGATAGCATCCTATAGGTATTCGGGGATACAGCCCCATTGATTATGTACCATAGTATGAGCATCTGCTACGGCGATATGTATCACGCACATCGATAGGAGACACAACTTGCCGTGTTGATGATGATTGACATCACCTGCTTCGCCCTCCCAGACTCAGAGGGAGGTCACTTGCCACGGGCACTGATGGGAGTATTGCATGAGATGGTGGAGGAGCACACCTGCTATGCATGGGCACCCGTGTATTTGGTGTAGCTATACAGAGAGCTCTGGGGCTATCGCCATATGAGGCGATTCGGGATATGCTTGACATTCTTGCTACACTGCTGGGCCTACGAGCACATTGTGTGTTTATGACCTATAGGGCTGCCCTAGCAGCCAAGGCCCTAGGAAGTGTATAGGTATGGGTTTCAGAGGTGGTTGGGGGTCGTGGGCCAGCCACGAGTGGTTATTGCAGGGCAAGATGTCGCGTACTACAGGCATATGTTAGAGGGCCTGACTGCACTAGATATTATATAGAGGCCTTACAGAGACCATCAGCCTCGTGGAGGAGCCTGAGCATAGCTACGATGGATCCAGTACATCTTCTGGATAGCTGGACGGAGACCTGGGGAGCATGAGTGGATTCCCCTAGAGAGGGTATGCCAACAGTTGGGCCTACGACAGGATGATTCACCTCCCTTCCCACAGTATCAAAGGGAGGATGTAGAGGCACCACTACCTCTTCCATAGCCATTGGACCCAGTCTGGGTCACGAAGAGACCGACGGATGATACGGTGGATGACGCCGGTGTTACAGGTGCACTTTTGGTTTGGTGGGCAGGGCAGAGGGCAGCCATGAGAGCATAGCCTGCACAGCCAGATTTGGCAGCTGTTATAGTAGAGAGGGACCGTCCCTTGGGCCAGGTGCAGTTATTACAGGGGCAGCTTGTTGTTGTACAGGCACAGATTGGGGTGCTACAGGGGCAGTTGGCCCAAGCACAGGTACATGTAAAGCCTCAGGCACAGGTACTGGTACAGCCTCAGGCACAGGGCATATAGGTAGGTTAGGGTCCACTTCTATTAGGAGCCGGGGGACCAGCCCCACCAGCCATGGTGGCACGGGCCCGATATATGGAGACGAGAGCAGAGGCCTGATATTATCAGGATGTACTAGATGGTACCGGGGCCGACTATCAGCCATATGCAACTCACAGAGCCGAGACGTCCCAGAGTCATAGGTCACAGGGGGCGCAGCCATAGCTGGCGGGTCAGTGACAGGTAGGAGGCAAGATCCGGCACAGGGGCCAGCAGAGAGACGAGCCGAGGGAGGGGGAGAGAGCTGAATCCCCCCAGGAGCAGAGATGGGTTTTTTTAATAGAGACACTGGTCCGCAAACCGAGTGTGTATATAGAGGCCTGCGTGCCCTCATAGGATTGATGTATTCATGTTTGTTATATATACCAGCTTGCGAGCCGAGTACATGTTGTATAGTTGATACCGGCCTGCAAGCCGAGTATATTTATGACATGAGAGGCCGGCTTGCGAGCTGAGTCTAGATTTTTATAGAGATAGTGGCCTGTGTGCCAACTTTGTATTTTTTGTTTGTATGATAGAAGCCCCATGCAGGGAAATTTGTATATTGTAACATTGTTTTGATGATATATATAGATGATGAGGTTGATCCATATGGTGTGTGTAATTGTGGATTTGGTGCATATATTATAATGCTTTATGTTTTTGTGTTGATGGTATTGGAATGTTTGTGATGTATATATAAATGATGTTGGATGATGTTTTAATGATATGCATATGTTTTGAAATATTGATGTTTAGTATGATGATGGATGTAGATAGTGATGTCATTATGCAGGGAAAAGAGGCGGGCGCCGCCAAAATTTTGTAAAAAACAAAGAGAAGGCCTGGATATAATCAAAATAGTTATAGGTTGACCGATATCGGTTAGATAACCGATGTCAGTTACTATTGACCGATACCGGTTACATAACCGACATCGGTTATGTTAAAACAAGCTTTTCTAAAAATAGAAAATCTGGGGAGGTAATTTTAGATTCTTAATTTTAGAGCCATGCAACATGTTAAATATGAGGATGCGAGGTTGTTGTCATCCATACAGGGTAGTTGCATGGGAGAATTGAGTGATAAGGAGGAAAGTGACAGGTAAAGTGATCATGAGCTTAGAGAAAGAAGGTGTAAAGGCAAGTAATAGTGAAGAGGGTGGTGAACATGGCTGAACAAGGAGAAGCATCCAGCAGGTAGAGAGGAGAGGGAAGACATGTTCTACCTCAAACTACCTGCATCCTACGAGGTATATATGATTTTTGGTTGGAGTTAAATTTTTGCATGCATATGAATAGAATGTGAGAAGGTAAGTGGGTAGAGATGAAAAAGAAAGGTGATAAGAAAAAGGTTTGGGATGGGGTGAGTGTTGTAGGGTAAGTAATCAAATGTTGGAGATATGTGCGTAGGTACAGAGAGGGGAAAATGAGCGCAGAAGTTATCATAGGTGGTGTTTTTTTTTTTGAGCGGGGTGATTGGAATTGATAGTGACCGATATCATTTAATAATAACCGGTATCAGTTAGGTAACTAGTATCGGTTGTCTATAACTGATATCGGTTACTGTGTAAATTTGTGGATTGTGATAAAAAAACACGTTGGAAGTTATTTGTTGATTTGTTGTTTGTTGGTTTAATGTGTGCAGGCACAGGTAGGGTTGAGGATGAATGATAGGGTGCCAAATTTGTTGTCACGGGTTCCGAGCGGATGTAACACCAACTGAGTGGGCATTAATAAACCATGTGGGGTTAAGCAGAATCCTCTATTATTCACGGATCGCACGCAATCATGCCATGTTGCAGGCGCTGATTGAGAGATGGAATCCTGAAAAGAATACCTTTTATCTGCCAACAGGGGAGATGAAAGTGACATTAGAAGATGTGTTCCGAATTTTGAGACTCCCAATTATAGGAAGACTAGTGTATCAGGGAGGGCCTAACGCGGCGTGGGCAGCGATAACAGAAGTATTTGGTCCAGCCGCATGAGATTTGACACAACGAGGTTTGACATTCACTTATGGTATAATGTTTACGGCACACCCTGAGGCAACAAGGTTGGTAGTGGTATTAATGATAGCGGTGGGGTATTATGCATTACCTAGAGCGGACGGGGGAAGATTTCTGAAATCATTGATGTGTATTATTTGTGAGATGATAGAAGGTAGCGTTACTTTCACATGGGCACCTGCATATCTTACGGAGCTATACAGGGGTTTATGGGCATGCAGGTAAAATCACAGGACTACATTGGATTGTGCATACTTATTACATTGTTGGGCCTATGAGCACATTATGTGTGTGTGACCAATAGGCCAACCAATCCAGGGAGGAGAGACAGGAGTGCAGAGGTTGGGATTCAAATGATGGGTCCAGACAGAGCAAGAGGCAAGAGCCAAAACTGTGATAGATGACACCGAGTATTATAGGCAGATGTGGGAGATGGTGATGATTGTGGATATCCGTTAGAGACCGTATGGGAACTACATGGTGATGGTGAACATAGCTGAGGATTTGAGGGGTGTAGAGCGATTAAGGTGGATCACGGGACACAGGCCAGGTGAGTACGAGAGGATTCCTCTAGATCACGTGTGGTGATAATTTGGATTTGTTCAGGATATACCCATGGCTCATATACCATATAGGAGGATTGATGCCGAGGCACCCTTCTCACTGCCACGACCGACACTTCCAGAAGGACCAGAGGAGACAACAGTCGATCGCAGGGTAATGGATGCAGGAGTGACAGAGTCTTATAGATTATGGTGGGTAGCAGAGCTGCGAGGTGTACATGAGAGGGCCGATCATCCTGACATAGCTGTGGTTATAGCAGAGAGAGACCACCTACAGGGTTTAGTTCACCAGCTTCAAACACAGGTGAATGAGACAATGAGATTATTAGAGGTTTCGTAGTCACGAGTGGAGAGACTAGAGGCAAGATTCCTCCACGCGAGAGGGCATATTTGTATATTACAGGAGATATTAGCGGATCAATGGGAGGAACCAATAGCAGTGGCCCCTTTGAGGATGGAGAGGCCAGGTGAGCGGCGTCAAAGATCACCATCACTACCTGGTTCGGGATGAGGTGCGTGGGCCTACGTGAATTTCATAGGGGTAGAAGAATAAATAAGGATGCCGACCTGCGCATCGATGATAGAGAAGATGTATTTGTTTAACATCTAAATAAAACTGAATATGTATGTTGATTTTGAGGTTATGACAATAATAAGAAATGTTTGTGGTTTGAATGTTTGGATTGGTAAAGGACAAAGGTGAGTGTTATCAATATAAATATGCGAAAACATTTATATTTTTAAGCAAAACACCACACATGATAGGTTATGGTAGGGGATGGTCGAGCTAACCTTGGGAGACCCCATGTCTCCTAAGTGCTGCCTACATAGCCCATTGCACAAAGCAAGAAGGGGCCTCAGACCGATGTAGTTCTCCCTTAGGACTAGGGAGAGGTGAATTCAGGTAATTTGGTTGTGGTTAGGCAATTTGTTGGTTGGTAAAAATTTTGATATTGGTAGGGTAAGGTTGTTGGAGTTGGTAAGGTATAGGTGAAGTGAGGGTTAGCTTACCCAAGCATTAGGGAACCGTGTCCTAATTAAGGTCAACACATAATCCCAGATTCAGGTAAAAGAGGCAAAAATGTCCCATAGTTGGAAAGAGCTAAACAAACCACGTATTATCATAGGATGAGCTTGAATCCCTAGGTACCTTGCATAGGCGAGAAGTCGATAGGTGAAAAGAGTTGTATAATCACAATATATCGGATATACGTCACGTCCCTTGAGTTTTGTTGTTGTGAAGAATGGTGAGGTGAGGTGGATGGTATAGCTGGGGCGTAGAGGACTTGTTATAAGGTGATTATTCTGACGAAATAGATCCAAACCTAAATAGATGATTCCATGACTCAAAAGTGCTTTTGAATACTGCTTTTATTTTTTTGAATATAGACTGATCGATGCGGGAAGTCTATATGGGATATGCATTTTGTTGTTTCTTGAGGTCTTCACGAAGCTGATCAATGCGAGAAGCTTCTGATAGAGGCTGACTTTGTATAGTTGTCCTTCAAGGGAGCAGTCTACTTATAGTAGCATGATGCGGCTTTGCACATAGCTGTCCTTTGAGGGAGCAGTCTAGTGTATAATAGCAGATGCAACTTTGCACATAGCTGTCCTTCGAGGGAGCAGTCTAGTTTAGAGCATAGTAGGTCTAGATGTCCATTTGGCATGAAGCATCTAGTTTTGCAGGAAGTTTGACTCAAGAATATCCCAGAATCATATAATTGAGAACTTGTTATTTTGATACTTTTAAGTCATGGACTAGACTAAAAAGGGGAAGGCATCTTTAAGAGGAGGTGATGATCAAACCATGTGAGCTTGATTCCATTTTGAGATGCACGAAACAAGGTGTATGAGGTGGTAAATGAGCTCAAGGGACGAGCGCAAGGTAGATAAGAAGTGATGTAACACTAAATTCAACAGTAGAATGGTCGGAGATGCAAGGCATTAAGGGGTTCAGGCTCAGGTTTACCATTAAGCGAAGCTAAACGATAAGTACCTGATCCATAGGTGTGAGTGATAATGTAAGGCCCAATCCAATTAGGAGTAAATTTTCCACGTTTACTCTTTTCTAGTTTGGTTACATGTTGATTCTCTTTGAGGACAAGATCACCAATCTTAAAGGTACGCTCATGAATTCACTTATCATAAGCACGCTTAATGTGCTTTTGATAAATTTGCAGGTGGTCAAGAGCTGTAAGACGACGCTCATGTCAAGAAGCTCTAATTGGGCTAACTGCTCTTGGCGGAAGTCATCATTGGCGAGAATATCCTGAAGAGATATTCTGAGAGAAGGGATTTGTATTTCGAGAGGCAAGACAGCCTCGGTACCATACACTAGAGAGAATGGTGTGGCATTAGTGGAAGTACGAATGCTGGTATGATAAGCCCAAAGGGCAAAGGGGATGTGATCATGCCAGTTTTTTCCAGAATTGTTAACGACTTTCATGAGAATTTTGATTAAGGTTTTGTTAGAAGATTCAACTTGTCCATTTGCTTGTGGATAGTAGGGTGATGAGAAGCTAAGTTTGATACCAAAGTTGTCACAAAGGTCTTGTAACAACTTATTTTTGAAATATTTTCCATTATCTGTTATCAGGTGATGAGGAACACCAAAACGACAGATAATGTGATGATTGATGAACTCAACGATTTTTTCTTTTTTGGTTGAAATGAGTGGAATGGCCTCCACCCATTTAGTGTAATATTCGGTTGCCGTGATGATCCAACGGTGATGCTGTGAAGAAGGTGGGTGAATCTCGCCAATAAGGTCTAAACCCCATTGTGAGAAAGGCCAAAGATCTCGTGCGACCTATAATGGGTGGCTAGGAGTATGTTGAAGGTTGGCATGTTGTTGACACATAACACAATGCTTAACATATTTGCAGCAGTCTTTATTGATAGTAGGCCAATAATATCCTAGGTGAAGGATCCACTTGGCCATGGCGAGGCCACTAAAGTGTCCGCCACAAAGTCCGTCATGGATTTGTTGGGTGGTATGAGCGACTTCAGCGCCAGTTAGACAGCGAAGGAGGATACCATCGAAGCCACGTTTATAGAGGAGTCCCCCCATGATGACATAACGAGAAACACTTTTAAGAAAAGCACGTTTGCCATTACTAGTAAGGTCAGGTGGTAGAACAGAGGTTGTAAGGTAGTCGTGAAACTGGTGATACCAGGTATCCTGTGAATCAACAGATACATTATTTACCATACAAACATCCGGAACTAAGTAAGATGGGGCAAAGAGTTGTTGGACCAAGACAAATATGTCTGAGTCAGTTGGTGAGGCCAGAATTTGTGAGGCCAAGCAAGCCATAGTATCAGCAAATTTATTAGTTGAGCGGGGAATGGTTTGGATAGAATAATGAGAAAATAAGGTCAAAAGTGAATCCACGTAATGTTTGTACTTTTGAAGTTCCTCATTTTTACATTGGTAGATGCCAGTAACTTGATTTACTACCAATTGAGAGTCACCGAAAATATTAATAGACTTCACACCTAAGTGTAACGCAACATGGAGACCCAAAACAAGGGCCTCGTATTCCGCTGTATTGTTAGTGCAGGGGAAATCGAGCCTGAATGAAAGAGGCATAGGTTCACCTTCAAGAGGAATGAGAACAATGCCTGCCCCTCCACCATGGTGGCATTTAGATCCATCGAAGAAGAGGGTCATTGGATACGACACATCACTGAGTGAAAGAGTTGCGATGAGCTCATCAGGGAAAGTAAAATTGGTAAATTATTTCCCAGGTAGAGGGGCTTCCACGAGTTGGTCTATGATAGTTTGTCCTTTGACTGATTTCTGGTGTACAAACTCAAGGTCGAGGTCGGCGAGGAGCATAAGCCATCGGGCGATGCGTTGGTTTAGATGAGGTTTGGCGTACATATAATGTATGGGGTCAGCATTGGTGATGACAAAAGTTTTGTGATTCAGGAGGTAATGTCGGAGTTTGGTGGCCACAAATGATAGGGCTAGGCACAAATTTTCTACGTGTGTATACCTAGTCTCGTAATCCACAAGAGTACGGCTTATGTAATAAACTGCTTGTTCTCGATGCTCAGAGTCATGATGTGTGAGCATGGCTCCTACAGCATGATCGGTGGCAGAAAGGTAAAGGTAGAAAGGGTGATCATCCTGAGGTGGGACAAGCACGGGTGGCTGCAAGAGATAAGCTTTAAGAGCCTCAAAGGCTTGGTGGCACTCCTCGCTCCATTGAAAGACAATGTCCTTTTTAAGGAGATGATGGAAAGGTTGACATCGATCTGAGAGTTGTGAAATGAAACGCCGGATAGATTGGAGTTTTCCTTGCAAACTATGTAATTGTTTGAGGTTAGTGGGTGGGGGAATTTCTAGGATAGCTTTGACTTTAGCTGGGTTGACCTCAATGCCACGCAAAGAGACGATAAAGCCAAGGAGTTTTCCCAAAAGGACGCCAAAGACACATTTCTTTGGTTGAAGACGAACACAGTATTGTAACAGGCGATCGAAAATAATGGTTAAAACATCGAGATGTTCACTGCGATGTTTGGATTTTCCAAGAAGATCATCGACATAATCCTCGAGGATAGTGTGCATAATGTCATGAAAAATATAAGTCATAGCCCGCTAATATGTCGCACCAGCATTCTTAAGGCCGAATGGCATGACACGATAGCAGAAGGTCCCCCAGGGGGTAATGAAGGTGGTTTTATGTTGATCGGCCGGGGCTACCAAATATTTGATTGTATCTCGAGAAGCCATCCATGAGAGAAAGCATCTCATGGCCCGCAGTGAGATCAACAAGTTGATCAATGCTAGGTAAGGGGAAGTCATCCTTTGGGCAAGCGAGGTTAAGGTCCCGAAAATCTGTGCATATCTGAAGTCCCCCCATCGCTTTAGTGACAGGTACGACATTAGAAATCCATTGCGGATAGTCAATAGGTAAGATGAAAGAAACAGAAAGGAGGCGTTGAAGCTCTTCTTTCACCAAGAGGGCAATGCGTGGATGCATTTTTCTTAGTTTCTGTTTAACTGGTTTAGCGTCTGGTTTCAGAGTGATGTTATGGACAGCAATGTCAGGATCGATTCCTGGCATGTCGGTGTAGGACCAAGAAAAAGCTTGATTACGGGCACGGAGGAAGGTAGTGAAGGCAGGCTTGTTCTAATGCGTCGAGAGATTGTCCGATCTTTAAAATGTGAGGATCGTCCTCATGTGTGGATGTTGATTTCTATAGTCGATTCATTCAACATAGTTTGGGTGTCCGATGGTAAGGCACGTTGAATATAAGAGTCGTCCGCACCAAGGTAGGTGAGGATGGAGTCATCATCCTAGCACTCCACAACATTAATTGAAGGTGAATCTTCTTCAATCATATCTGGATACAAAAGGGGGAGAGAAGATGGGTCCTCACTATCACGTTGATAAGTGAGAGGACCCAGGAAGATAGCATTCACGAAAAAAAAAAGTTAGGAGGGATAGATTCCGGGTCTATTGATTCTGTGGGTGAAGATGGAAAAATGGGCGATGATGGTTCAGAAGGGGTGACTTCATTGTTTTCCTAGATACAATTGACATGAGGTTTCTTCGGTGTAGGTGGTTCAAAAAATCCAAGACCACGACGATCTTTGTGTTTGCGGGTAGTTACGGGAATAATCATATGTCGGCCTTGTTCATAAAGACCGAAACCAAAACCCTTCTAAGCACAGCGCGTCAGGAAGGTGAGGGCGAAACGACGGTTGGTTAGATATCGAAAATCAGATTGGAAGGGAACCACACCAAGGGGAGGTTCAGGAGTGACAGAGGATGTGTCGACACCCCCATATGTTAAGTTGGTGTGGAAATTAGGTGGTCCGTAGGAGATCACCTCCCCCACACGACGGTCGTAGGTAGGATGTGCATGTAACTGTCTGTACTCCTGTGGGGTATGGAAGGTGCTAACATTGTATAGACAGTATTCCCCTAGCGTAAGGCATTGAAAAACATCTACCAAGGGATCTGAAGTTGGGATGTTGTCCGCGGGGAAGGAAGTGGTATTCGCGGTGGTGGATTCATTAGTCGAAGGTGCGAGTGTGGTTAAGGTGGATGGTTGAGGCGTGGTTGAAGTAGATGGTTGGGCTGGATCAATGGGTGCCTTGACTGGTACAAGCACATCATTAGGGTGATATAACATATTGCAGGTTTTGAAAGGGGAAGCGTCAGCTTTGACGGTGTAAGACTTCCCCTCATACTTGAATTTGATGCATCTATGTAAGGTGGAGGGAACGCATCCCATAGCCCGGATCCAAGGGTGGCCTAACAATATGTTGTATTGGAATTCTCCCTCAAGGACATAGAAGAGTTCGGGTAAGGTACGTGGCCCTACACGAATGTTAAGGATCACGGTGCCTAAGGTAGAAGTAATAGCATCGTTGAATGAACACAACATGGTGGGGTTGGCACACATGCAGCTAGGAGGGATATTCAACTGTTGGAAGGCTTTGGAAGAGACGATGTTTAGGCTAGCACCCCCGTCGATCATAACACGACGTACCCAGATGTCCCAGACGTAAGCCGAGATGAAAAGAGCTGGATCAGGATCTTCTGCACCAAAGACGACAATTTCTTCTTCGGAAAAACTGACAGCAGCGGTTTGTTGTACAGGGACAGAAGTGGTTGTGGAGGTAGGTTGTTTGGTGAGAGAAGCGACATGGTTGGGTGTTAAAATGGAGGCGACAGGAAAGGTTTCATTAGGTAGGACCTCTATCCCTTGAAGGATCTCAATTAAAGCTTGTCGATGCGATTCAGATGTTTGAATGAGATCATAGAGTGTCATTTTGACAGGAGATTGGTGAAGTTGTTTGATCATGGTGCGGTGGGAAACTCCATCAGAGACGGGATAGGCAGGTCCACGAATGACCACTTTAGGTGGTGGTGTGATCGGGATGGCAGAAGGAGAAAGAGAGGCCGCAGGTGTGCTTTCTTTAGCTTTTCCATTGTTTTTTCTGACCTCGAGTAGCAATGTTAATCATGTTGATCTCGTGAATACGAGAGGAGGAAGATGGCAAGGATAAGTCATTGCTCTCGAGAGGTGGGGTTGCAATGATGATAGATTTTGGCGAGGCGGGGACAGGTGGTATAGGAGAAGGGATCGAAGCTAAGGGCTTCTCTCTCCGTAAATTATCTTTCTTAGGTTGTCTATCCGAGATAGGTGACTGGCGAAGGATGGCTTTCAAAGCTTTGCATCCTTCTACATCGTGTCCTGGTGTGCGATGGTAAGCACAAATTTTAGATTCATCATAACCTATAGGTCGAGGCTTAGATGGATCATAGAATCTGAGTGGGGGTAGGGAAATGGTCGCATCCCCTACCAACATATCAAGGATCTTGGAGTAAGATCCTTTGAGCGGGTCAAATTCAGATGAAGATGAGGTTGTTGATTGAGTAGGTGAGATTTTTGATTGTTTTGGTAATGGTTGGGTACGAGTGGTTTGTATGGGTGGTGATTTAGGCAAGGGAATTTGATGATTGGTTTTAACGAGGCATGGTTTCTTCTGCGTAGAAGTTATGTTTAGCTGGTTAGATGATGAGGCCCCAGCTGACGTGGTGGCAGGAAACAACCACGGGGAGAGAGGAGCGACAACAAACAAGTCCTTCGATGATCGAGTTTGCTTAGGGTTGGAAAGTAGGCAAGATACTTGGGGCGATGGTGTTGAGACGCCCGTGAGTGTCTGTAGGGGTGCAAAAGGTATAGGTCATGTTAAAGAAGATGTGGGAGGCAAGGTGTATTGAGGCAAGGTGGAGGGGTGAGGCCCTAATATAGAAGGTAGGTGTGATGGTGAAGGCTGAAGTCATGCCTGCTGTATCGGTGTGATCGGGGGCAAGGGTTTTAGTTGTGGCAGAGGCATGGATTAGACTCGAGGAGATTGGGTCTGTCTCCTAGGTGGATTGACGGCAGTATTTTTGGATAAATCTAACCGTTTAGGTGGGTGTGTCAGGTTGGGAATTGGTGAAGTTCCAAGTGTAAGTGAAGGTTTGGTTAGGTTGATAGAGGTGGCTGAGGGATTCGATAGAGATGAGGGGGGTGAAGGTGAGGACATAGGCATTTTGAGCTTTTGTAAACACCTCGGGTATATGGTAGAGGTGTCTGGATTAGTCACCTGCATTTGAGTAGAGTATGGTGTACTCAAACGCTCCCATAAGGCTCATCTATCTTCTGAGGGATGACACTCTTCACGTGTGAACAGGAACTTTGGTATGGAAGAGAGATGGGTTGTGATTCCGGTCCACTGTGGGTGTGATAAAGGGGGTAAATGAGGCACTGTATCAATGGGTGTTAAGAGGTCAACCGGTCGCTGGAAAGATTTAGGTGATGAAGAACTAATAGGTAGGAGGGCATGTTCGAGGGGATCCGTCATGATTGAGGAGTTTGGTGATGTAGGCTCAAGGGGTTTCTCCTCTAAGGGTGACAGAAAAAATTGGCAAGCCTTCTTCTGTTGCAGCAAGAGTGGTGGAAGGAGATGTTTGGGAAATAGATAAGTTAGATAACATCTGCTCACAATCTTGTAGGTATGTGGTGTAAGAAGGTTCATTTGTGAGAAGAGAACTCTGGGCAGTTAATTCCTTTATGGGTAAAGGAATAG
Source organism: Taxus chinensis (assembly GCA_019776745.2). Taxonomy (NCBI): domain Eukaryota; kingdom Viridiplantae; phylum Streptophyta; class Pinopsida; order Cupressales; family Taxaceae; genus Taxus; species Taxus chinensis. Next base: position 830,814,448 of record CM034148.1, read on the forward strand.
CGGGACTGTCCTCTTGTCCTGATGAAGGAGAAGGGGGTGAGAATCCCTGCATTGGTGAAGAAGCTTGATTCAGAATTTCCTCAATGGAAGCCCTAGGTTGGGAGTTGAAAATCACATGGATCTCATGCACACTCTTCTCCTCGGCTGAGGTGTCTTGGTTTGTGTTACTGTTAGATGCATGGTTTGGAAATGGTTTGTTGAAGATTTTTAAATTTTGATTAGCGGGGGCATTAGGATTATCGAGAGTTATATCCCCTGCATCAACCATTTCCTGCACTATGTTTTTCAACATCTTGTAGTTTTCGTGACTATGTCCCTTCACACGATGGAAGTTACAGAAGTCATTTTCTTTATACCAAGAAGGAATAGCGCGGGTGGAATCAAACCCGGAGTGAGGTTTAACAGGAGGCAAGGTGATAGCTCCTGCTTTAAGCAATTTGTCTAAGATCACACCATAAGTTTCTCCCAAGGGAGTGTAGTTGATGGGCTCGGCTTTATACTTATAGGTGGCTTTCGGCTGGGTATTAGACAGTGCTTGAGATTTGACTGTCACTGCATGTACTGCACCCTTTGATTTCGAAGCAACCGATGCGTGAGAGTTGGTGGTGTTGGATTTGGTGGTAGAGTCTTGGGTCTAGAAATTTGAGCTTTTGTTGCGTAACCTCAATTTCTCCTCCTCTAAGGCTCGAATCTCTAGTTTCCGAGCCATAGTAAAGGCCTCATCAAAGGTGCAGAAAGTTTGAATTTGGAGGGTGGGAGAAATGTGTTTAGCGCAGGCCCGCGTAAAGAGTTTGATGAGCTCGGCCTGAGGTAAGGCGTAAGTAAGTTGGTTGATGAGGCCCCGCCATCGTCCAACGAAATCTGCGATAGACTCGTCTTCAAATTGTCGGATGGCATAGAGGTCGGTAATGGATACTTTCTTGGCAATATTGATGGAGAAGTGATCCAAGAAAGATTGGGCTAACTAGTTAAAGGAGAAGATTGAGTGCTGGGCTAAAGCACTGTACCACTCCAAAGCAGGTCCTGATAAGGACATGGGAAAGGTACGGAGTAGTAAGGCATTGTCATGAGCAATCAGATAGCAGGCATGTCTAAACGATCGCAAGTGTTGTTGAGGGTCCTCCTTACTATTAAAGCGAGTAAATTTCGGTAATTCCCATTGAGGAGGATATGTATGAAGGGGGACAAGAAGGATGAATAGGCTCCCGACAAAATTGCTCGTATGTCAGGGTGCTACGACTTCCTGAAATAGAAGCCTCAAGATTTTGCATCTTGTCCATCATCTGTTTGATTAAATCATTGGTTGGGTTAGATGATGGTGTTGTCGTTGTAAACAGAGGAGGATTGGTCCAAGAGCCACTACTAGACAGTGGTGGGATTGAATGTTGATAAGATAATGGTGATGAATGTGTTGGGGCAGCTGAATAAGGGTGTCCTATATAAGAGGTTGAGGCCACCGGATGAATTTGTGGAAATGAAAAGGTGGGCGGAGCTTGTGAGGGAAAGCTCGTGTGTATAGGTGGCAGAGAGCAAGTTATAAAAGAGACAGTCTGTGAGAGAGATGAGGTAGGGTCAGTGGACGGTATTGACATGTGGGGCCCCAGATTAATGAAAGGAAAGCCAATTGGTGCAGTATGAACCACCGAAGCTACTGAGCTGGGAGACGGGGCTAAGGATGAAGACAGTGAGGCAGAGTTATTAGGTGGGGAAGGGGCTAAGTGAGCGGCGATACTAATAGGCATACCAATGAGGAGCTGACCATTGGGTGCACGGTCAGGGGTATGAGACAAATAATATTGTACGGAACTAGGATTAGCATCCAAAAATTTGGCAAATTCCTTATCTCCTACAGGGATCGTGGGAAAATTACTGGTATCCGTAGGATTCCCCATAGGATGTGAAGGGGGTGATTCAGGAAAAGGCACGGAACAGGCATGTGAAACCATGGCTGTAGCTTGTTTCCGGGTGATAACAACCATGGACAAGAGGACACAGCAGGGATTTAATCAATCCGGAACAGAAAACAGCAACAAAATGTTGGAATTGATAGGTTGTTGGTTTGTCAAGAACTGTTAAACACAGTAACCGATATCGGTCAGATAACCGATGTCGGTCAAAATGTAGCCGGCGTCGGTCAGTTAACCGATGTCGGTAGTATAGGACCGGTGTCGGTCACTGTAAAAGCAAAGAGAGGATGTAGGAAGCTGCTGGTTTGGGGATAACAATGCTTAATATACCTACCAAACTGTCTTGAAGTGATCAATGAAACAGTGTATGACAGAGAAACAAAACTACAAAACAAGCAAGATGCACAAGCAAATCAAGAGACTAACCCTAGGATTAGTTTTAATCACTTTGGGCTTATGCCTTAGACGCCAGATGATGTCAATCCTAAACAAGAGACCTAAGGGAGATGTCAAGTTTGTTTTGGCTCATAAGGCTACCTCAATCGGGCGGAGGAATACCGCGGGAAGGGGGGATGTTTGAGCTTGTTGTGTTGATTATGATGTGATTTGGTATGTGTTGTGCAGTGAGAGTAAGATTAATTTCTTGTCAATACCATGGATATCACCCCCACGTGTACGACCTGTTACTTAATCTACGTTCACTAGAATTAAAAACAGCAAGCAAGAATGTGATGCACGTGTTTTAAACCCAAATCGAAAATGATATTCGATGAAGCAAAGAAGATGAATTTTACCAATGCAAAGATGTGAAAGAAAAACAAATTCTTTTACCAAAATGACAAAATATTTTGTGAATATTTAGAAGAAAGAAACAACAAGTGTGCTCCCTATATGAAAGCAAGCAAGAAAGAAAGAAACCCGAAAAGGGTCCCACCGGGAGTGCCAAAATTTTTCACACAGAATTTCTACTTCCAGAATAGAGTTACTTCTATCTGTTCATTCTCTTGAGAAACAAATAAGGGTTAGGGCTAGGAGGAATACCTGTTGAGTGTTGGAAGGTGTGTGCGTACCGTAGAGAGATCAGATTGATTATGAAGAGCTCATTTTTGTCTGGGAAGGACTACCTCTAAATAAGAATGCAAGACCACCAGATTTTTGTTAAACAATAAGTGAGGGAACTTCCTTAGGCCCAAGAAATATTAGACTTCCTTTCGAAGGTGGTCAGTTCCCCTTTTAATACGAATTAAAGCAAATGATAACAAGGAACTACAAGATACTACTTACTAGTTCCTGATGAAGATACAGGTCCAAGGAATATGGTGGCGACAGTAAGGCTTAGCTGGGATGATCCGGTATTGGAAAGTGAGCTGATGAGGCTAGCCTCGGTCTTTTCCAATGCTTGGACGAGTGTGACAGTGATCCAGTTGCTCAGTTACAGTCTTGAGCTTGATCCTCTTCTCTGTAACTCTTCTACCTGTTTCACTTCTCTTTCTCCTACCAAATGAATTCCGGATCCTCACTTTTTGGTTGGGGGATGTCATTAATAAGTAACCGATGACGGTTACGTAACCGACGATGGTTGAGTAGGAACCGATGTTGGTTATGTCAAAGTGACTATTTTTAGTGAAATAGCCATCTTTCCCTCCTTTTCTCCCAAGGGATCAGTTGTGGGCTTGGTCAAGTCATTATTAAGTTTGTTTTGGTGCAGGTGAGGGGTAATGAGTCATGGGCATGGGTCTTGACCAAATCATAGGTCTTAATTAGGTTGGTTTAGGGTTAGGGCTAGGTCACGGTGAGGTGGCAAGATGAGGTGGCGGGGTTGGAGAGGTGGATTTATTAATTATAAGGTAATTAATAAAATTAGGTGTGTAAGGTTTAGGTGGTGAGGTAGGGTTAGGTTGCGGGACGAGATACGAGGTACAGGGCATCGTAAGACCCAAATTTGGTGTCTACACCCCCTTCCTAGCTTCTACCCCTGTCCTCGGAGTAGACTATTCCAGTGCTTGGAAAATATTTAACTTGTCGTGGTTGACCCATTTTGTAATGGAAGTGCCATCCAATTCCTGCAGTTGGTATGTACCATTTTCATGTATAGCTACTATTTTGTAGGGCCCCATCCATTTTGGAAGAAATTTTCTCTATCTTCTTTTTTTGTATCTGGAATCATATACTAGAATCAAGTCATTCACATGAAATGGAGATCAACGGATCTTTTGATCAAAGTATTTCTTCTGCTTCATTTTCTTTTTATATCTTGTATCCTTCACTATTTCCCTCATTTCCTCTATAAAATGAAGATGTACCAAACTTTCTTTTACTGAATCACTTTCATCCATCCCTTTCATTTTTCATAACTCTCACAGTGGGAATATCAAACTCAATAGGAAGAACTGGATCAATGCCATAGCCCAACTAAAATGGGGAGTATCATGTTGTTGACTTTGATGTTGCCCTATATGCCCACAATGCTGCATGAATCCTTTTATCCCACTTATGTACCTACAAGGCTGCATCTTTTGCTATAATTTGATACAACACAAAATTTTTCCATTCCACTTGTCCATTTGTGCTTGGCTTGTATGCTGTTGTCTTCCTGTTCTTAATAGAAAACTTATTGACTAGGACTTCTACCACCTCATTAATGAAGTGGCTTCCTTGATCTATTACAATTTCTAATGGACAACCAAATCTAGTGACAATGCGTTCATATATGAACCTTGCCACTTCATCCATGGAAGATGTTTTCAATGGCCTAGCTTCAAACCACTTGGTTAAATAATCTGTGGAAAATACAATATACTTATTTTCACATGGGGTAGTTGGAAATGGACCTATAATATATATTCCCCAATTTTCAAAGGGACCAAGTGAAAGAATAGGTCATAATGGAGCTGATGAAGTTTTACGGTTACTATGTGTTTGACAAATATCACATGTCTTACAATAATTATAACAATCTCTAAAAAGAGTGGGCCAGTGATAACTTACATCCAAGATCATTTTTGTTGTAAGTTGTCCAGAGAAGTGTCCTCCACATGTACTATTGTGGAATTCTTCTATTAGCTCCTTCCCTTGATCACATCCAACTACCCTCTTGTACTGTCCATCAGGTATTATTCGAAATAATACTCCATGCAGAATAGAATATGGACGATTGACTTGAGTAATCTTCCTCTTAGTCTTTACATTGGCACCATCAGGAAACTTGAATTCATTCAGATAATTCCAAATATCTATGTATTCACTAGGGATTGTGTTAAGGGATAACAATGTTGGATCTAGGAAATCATCATCATTACAAGATGAACCTAACCCATCATAGGCTTGAGAGAGTGCATCTGCATTGACATGCTTCTTTCCTGGCCTATCTATAATATCAAATTCAAATTCTTGTAGCAAAATTATCCATCTTTCTATCCTCCCTGATGGGTTAGGCTTATTTATAATATATTTTAGAGCCTGATGATCTGTTACAACTATAAATTTCTGCCCCACCAAGAAATTTCTAAACTTCTTTATAGCAAAAATGATAGCTAGATCATCTTTTTCAGTTTACAGTATAATTTACCTCAGCATTGCTCATTTGTCTGCTCCCAAAGTAAATTGGATGATCATTCCCATTTTCATCCTTTTGGCTTAGAGTAATTCCTAGTGATGTATCTGAGGCATCAGTATACACAATGAATGGCTTGCTCCAATCTGGATTCTTTAAAATAGGTGAAGACACCATGGCTTCCTTCAGTTGTTCAAAAGCTTCATGTGCCTTATTTCTTGGTTCATAAGTAACATCCTTCTTCAAGAACTGGGTTAGTGGCTATGCAATCTTTGAGAAATTCTTGATGAACCTTCTATAGTAACCCACATGGCCTAAAAATGATCTCAACTTACTTCTATTCATAGGAAATGGTAACTCTTTGATTTTTGAAAATTTATCAGGATCAATACCAATACCATCTCTGGATACAACATGCCCTAACAAAATGCCTTTAGAACATCCAAAGACACACTTTTTAGGGTTTAGTGAAGCTTTTTCTTCATCTAACATTTTAAATGCTGTCCCCATCTGGTGCAGGTAGTCCATCTTGCTCCCATAGATGTAAAAATCATCCATAAATACTCTGATGAAGTTCCCAATGTAGGGTTCAAACACCCTATTCATCAAACGCTGGAACGTTTCTAGAGCATTACACAAATAAAAAGGCATAACTCTATAAGCAAATGTTCCCCAAGGAGTGGTGAACGTGGTCTTCAACTGATCTTTCTCCGCTATACGAACTTGGTTTGCATCCGCTATATCCATCAGCAAAACTATAGCACTTCTATCCAACTACTTCGTCCAAGATCTGATCTAAGAATGGAAGAGGGTAATGATCCTTCTTTGTTGCCTTATTTAGCTTCTTATAATCAACACAAATGCGTAGCTTCCCATTCATTTTTATTGAGATCACAATGGGAGAAACCCATTCTGAATTCTCCACGGTAAATATGAATCCTGAATTAAGCAACTTATCTATTTCTTCTTTTTATAGTCTTGGAAAAATTAGGATTCATTCTATATGGCATTTGCTTTATGGGCTTAGCACCATCTACCAACTCAATAGAATGTTCTACCCAACTTACTTGATGGAGTTCCTTATAATCAAAAGTGAATAGGTGTATGTACCTTCAAAATAGCTAGAGGTAGGACTCCTTCTCACTCTCCATCACAACATCACCAATCTTTATTTGTTGGAGATGATCATCAATTTCTTCTTCAGATAATTTTATGGGTTCATGATTCAGTGTGATTGGAAGGATATCCATGACCGAAACATCAACCTCACTTTCTTCATATTCTGTGTCCACTTCACTGGTACTAGAGTAATCAGAGGATGTCCAATCATCAGTTTCATCACTTGAATCCACAAGTTCTGTCTTATGATGCCAAGGGATCATGTTTATCTTCACCCTCTCTCTACCACATCCAAGTGTCATGAAGCCTTCATTCCAGTAGTTTCTGGCATGAAATATCCTTAGCCATGGTCTTCCCAACCACATTGGGTACACAACAGTACCAATTTTCATCACCTAAAAGTCTACCACACATACAACATCCATAACAAATATTGCCACATTTGAAACAACACCTTCTGGTTTAGTTTTTCCCTTATTTAATGAACTTAACAGAAGTGTTGAGGGGAGATCAATTTTTAAACCCAACATATTTATTATAGACTCGGTCATTACATTAACTGCAGCACCTCCATCAACTAAGACATCATGAATTGAAAATACCATTACATAATACCTCGGCTTGTGGAGTGTAGGGATCCGCCTCTGCCACCAAAATAGGGACCTCAACCTCCTTCCTTCGTCGAGAATTGAGTCCACTTCGCATCTCCCGCCTCGTCTCAGAAGACATAGCCAAGAGTTGACAATATGTAATATTTGCAGGCCTTTTGGATAGATCTTCTAAGATGGAGTATGGTCCTTGTCCCTGTGAAATCAGAAAATCCTGCACACCCAAATTTCTTCTCCTATGTTTGTTACTAGTTTATCCTTTCATCTTCTTCAGATCATTTCCATCTTGGTTACCTTTTTCTTTCTTTCTTTTTGTTACAAACACATCTACTTCATTATTTATGCTCTTATATAATACATCAAAACAATTCATAGGTGCTTTTCCTTTATCATTATCTCTTGTACCGGATGTAGAAGCTCTATCTGGACAATTATACTTATAATGACCCTTTTTATAACAACAATAACATACGACTTCAGAAATATTTCTTTTTGGACCTCTATCTCCTCCCTAAGAACTAAATTCTTTTCCTTGAAGAAGATTAATAGTTAACTGGCCCATCTTCCTGAGCAGATCTTCATACTCAGTAGATGTACTAGGAGAAAGATTTGTGCTCATTGAGAGTGGTTGTGGATTCTGGACCAAAGGTGCTAGTGTAGGCTTTACTTTAGCAACAATTTCTTTGGGCTTCTCTTCCATGCTTTCTTCTTGCCTTCTTGCAATCTTCTTTACTTGTTCAATGGTAGTTGGGTGGTCATACTTCACTCATTGTCTGATCTCTGGCTTCATCCCAAGAATGAAGTGCTTACAGAGGAGATTATCTACGCCATTCATCAACCCATCCACTAATCCTTCCTTCCAGATCTGGGCATCGAGCTTCCTCCTTAGCTCTAGAACACGAGCATGATAATCCCTTATCTTCTCCTTGGGATAGCTTTGCGATATCGATCATGAGATCTGTATATTTCTGTTGTTCACCAAATTCTTCAAGAAAACTTTCAGTTAATAAATCCCATGAGTTTTCCACATTATCACCTAGTGTTTCAAACCACCTAAGGGTTGAACCATCCAAAAAGGTAGGAAAAAATTCAGTCCATTGTTCCCTTCTTATAAGGCCATTATAAATACAAGATTGTTTAAACTCTTGAATGAAAGAGGAAACATCTTCATCAGATTGGGCTGAAAAAAACAGGAATCTTCCCCATTTTCAAAAGTAACCATAGTGAAATACCAACCCACAAGTACAATCAACAAGACTTATGTGCACAAATAATTGGAATCACTATAATAGAAACTAGAAATGACCAAGGTAAACTATGGTAAAACTTGACTTACTATGGTAAAAACTGACTTTACTGTGGTAAACACTATTCACAATAAAAAGTGAAATTACTGCAGTAAATACTATTCATGGTAAAAAGTGACTTTACTGTGGTAAATACTATTCATGGAAAAAAGTGACTTTACCATGGTAACTACTATGCACAATAAAAACAAGGTTACCCTCCAAATGTTTTCTAACTAAGTGGGAATATCTCTCCAGAAAATTCACCAACGAGGAATGTATCCTGGCAATGGAACCAAAATGTCATCACCAATCCGGCACTATGATAATTATTTACTGGGAACTCCTCGTGCTATGATTATTTACTAATGCATAGCTTTTAGTTTGGTGAATGGAATCTGGAAACACAACAACAAACATAACACAAGAATACCATAGACTATGATAAGAAGGAATGATGATAAATCTGAAATATAAGTGTACATTATAATATCAACATGAAATTATTACAACCTCACCCATGAGGTACTTCAAGTGTTACTGAATTCACTTGCCTTCCAACAATAACTATGGGAGAATTTTCACAATTACACCTCTTAATGGCTTCTTTAACACACCTTCAAAATGATGGCACACTTACTCATACAATATTTCTCACTACTTCTTTCGATGCTAAATGAGGGGGGTGGCCTCTCTATTTATAGAACTTCTAGGCTTATCCATCTTATCTCTAAGATAGGATAAGAAATCTACTCTGATGAATCATATTCCATACCTTAACTCTTATCTGTACATGTAAGCTTATCTTTTAAGATAAGATAAACCTTATCATTTCACATGGGTTCCACATTTTTAGACTTTTTACAAATAAAATACACAAAATATTTATGACCTCACTCCTTGTCCTTATTACCAATATAATATTTATAATTCCTAATCTTGTAGACCCTACTTCTATACTTACCCTAACTTTGACATTTTAACATTACCGGACCACTTATGACAAATATTTACTTTTTACCACAACATTCCTATTGTACTTTTGACTATTACCGTACTATACATTATTGGTGGCATCGTACCAGCAGTGCCATTATCTTCTATTAGACGCTACTACTATTATACTTAACAACATCCTATTCCTAATACATACATTAATGAAATAGAAATTACGGAGGAAAATTTTAGTGTCGACATGCCAAGGCTAATTTTATAACAACAGTGGAGAAAGAAGACCAAAAACTTGTTTGTTCTAAGTATAGTGTCCATGTTGGCACTCTATTTGAAGAAAATGCTGGTCCAATTCAAGTTGCACAATCATTCATGGGAGATTAAGGAAAATCATCTCAAAGTCCCATTGGAAAGGAGTAGCTGGGAGGGATCAAATCAGTGTTGAGGCCACTCAATGAAGAAGGCATCATTGAATATTTTTTCTTTCATTTCAAGGGCCTGATTTGATTGATGAACCCATGATGGAGGAGGACCATATAGTTTTAGAGGCTCAAAGTGTGGAGCATGCTACAAAAGAACCTTTAATTATTCCTCCCACTTCATCCCCTTCAAGCTCTGATGTTTAAAAAGAGTTTGATCTTTCAAACTTCATCTTTGAGAATGAAGATAACCATGGTGATCAAGTTGCAGATCAAAAGAACACCATGGAAGAGGTTGAGAATTTGCAATAGGACAACAAGGAGGAAGTTTATCTATTAGATTTGGAGGATTGTTTTGATGGAGAGGAACCAATTGAAATCACATTGTTTTCTCCTTCATCATCCATCTTCCAAACACAAGAACCTGCTTCCATGAAGGAGAGCATTCATTTGCAGCAACCTGCATTTTATAGCAGCTCTTTGGAATCAAAGTTGGAAGAATTTGATCTTCCAAAAGCTATAATGGCAGGAACTCCAGAGTGAATAATGTATTGCAGCAGGTTACAATAATGCAAAAGCAACTTCATTGGATTTTGCAATCAATAATGATGAGCTGCATATTATAGAAGAGTTCCATACTGCCATGAAGGAAGGAAAAGAGCATGAGGATTCCATCATCTCTCTCACATCATCCATCTAGGAAGGTCTGCAAAATGATTCCATTTTTGGAGTGGAAAATTAGAGCTATGTGCATATCAAACGGATTAGACCTTGCTCAATCAGGTACTTAGCTTCATTGGAGCCAAAGGAGAAGCCACAACTAGTCATTCTTGCCTCCAAGCATGAGGATGATATGTAAAGTGCCAAGGGTCAGCTACCATACCTCTTCAATCCAAATGTGGAGCAACTAAAAGAGGTATCTAATTTTTTTCAGTTGAAACCTTGCTAATTTGGATGGAGGACTGGCCTCTTGTCAGTTTTTCACTCATACAAGAAGCCATATTCAGCTCCAAATCAATTACATGGCTGCCATTTTTGAGGAAGGGAAGCTATTTCTCCCTGTCAGTTGCAAGATTTGTTTGAGCTCCCTTTGCTCTTGGTTAGAGTAGTGTAGGTAGGTTTTATTTCAGTAGAAGAAGTGATTTTTCACACTCTACATGTTCCATTTGGAGCATGTATGATTTTCAGTTTGTACATAGCTTTTGGTGCTGCTTTGGTTGCTCTTGCATAGTGCATTCAGTGGCTTTTGGTGAAGATCAACTCCAAGTTTCAGTGGATTTCCAAGTGGCTCAGAGGTCAATTTTTCATAGTTCAGATCAAATTTGGTTATCAGGATTGACCCCATGCCTAATGGATGCAAAAAAGGCCACTGATCATTCATCTAGCATGCAGATGATCCCTTTGAGTCACCAAAATTGTTATCCAAAATGAGCCCATGCTTATTTTGGCTAAATTTCCTTCATTCTTTCCTTCCTTGAGCTTCAACTTCAATTTTCACACATTGAAAGCACTCAAAAGATTCTAGAAATAGCTTCATCATATAGGATTTTTTTTTCCCTTTCCAAAAAGGTAAAGAATTCCTCCTAGCTCCTTGTATTTTTTGAGTTATGGCTCGACGAAGTTTGGAGGGAAAATTTTCCTAAAGCGGGCCCGTGGAGCTTAGGAGAGTTTTGTGCCAAAGAGACTCAGGCCGACAGAGCAGAGAAGGAAAATTTTCCAAGGAATTTGGTAAGTTGGCACAAGCATGGAGAGAAATTATCCACTTAGCCTTTTGAGGCAAAAGGGTTAAAGTAAAAATCTGCCCAGCAAATCTGTAAAGGAGAATGGAAGGAAAATGGTCAAGGCTCCGCTCTAATTAGAAATCAACACGTCATCAAAAGGGGAAGTAGGACATAGAAGGAAACAAGGAATTTCACCCTCTTTTGTCTAAAAACTTAAGGGTTCGAATTCGGCTGCACCCCTACATCAAATTAGATGATGACACATGGAAACCAGTGCCAAGGCGGGTAGTCAGAGAAATAAAGGAAATTTTTCCCTTTTTCCAAAAAAGCCGAACGAACAAAAATAAACCAAGGTTCTGCATCCAATAGAAAAGTGGCACATGTCATGTGGACTTAAGGGGTCATGGAGATTTTTGGGAAACTTTTCCAAAAGGGAAAAATTTAAAGTTTGACCCCGCTGACCCCAATTTTGACTTTGTTTTTTACCAGTTTTTCCCTAAATCTTCAGAGGGCCATATCTTTCAAACTAGAGCTTAGTTTTTCATGATTTTGGTATCATTGGAAAGATGTTGACATCCTCTACATGATGGAACCCTTAATTTCGAATTTTGAAAGAGTTTGATGGGAGAAAATTGAAGAAATGTCCCTGGTATGAGAAAAAATGTAGAACCGACCCCCAACCACCAAAATTGATGAAGAATGGCGCTCGTTTCTTCTCCAGCATGACCAAATGCATAAAAAAATGGATTTTTGAGGGTGCCCTTTCTATTTTAATGAATCTTGTCTGTGGTTGGAGTTTTAAAATTGATTTTCCCATGTTTTCTCATTTCCTTCATTCTGTTGGAGTGATAAAAAGCCAGTTTTGGCTCATTTATAAAAAGTTGTTCATCCTTCTTCTCTGCCTCTCCCTTCTTTTCTTCCTTAGGGTTGAAAATGGAGTTTTAACCTCCTCCCCTACTCTGTAATGGCATTGTTTCCTCTTACCCATGAAATGATGCACCGTGTAAATTATGAGCAATAAAAAACATGTTTTTGTGATGCATTTGTCCATCCTTGGCTCATTTTCTTTGTTGTTTTCCTTACCTCTCTTCATTATAGGGTATTTTTGCATGCATGGATGGTCATTGTAGGTTTTAGAGCTATGTTCATGGAGTTTTGGAACATTTTCTGTGTGAAATCCATCTTTGGTATGTGATGCACTTGTCCATCCTTTCTATTGCTGACCTTTTCTTGTCCCATGGCAGTTTTGATAGATAATCAACATTTTCCTTATCTAGTGTATCACCATTTTAGTGGAGGCTCTGTTTTTCTTGTTTTCTTCCTCTCCTTATCTCCTTGGAAGTTAGATTAGGTTAGATTAGCTTACATGTACTGGAATAGCTTGTGGCAGGTAGTTTAGGAAGAGGAACCATCTTTATCTGGAGAGCTTTTCCCATTTGCAAAGGTCCCACACTTTGGGAAATCTCAATGTTGTGCAATCACACCAAATGACTTTTCCTTAGAAAAGTAGATCCATAACTCATTTAGGGGTGTTGTGATTTTGCACTAACATATATATCTAGCACCTCTTTCAACACCCATACCCACATCCACTGTTGATTCCACACTTGAATAAACCTCATCCACTCCATCATCCACATCTATTCCATCTTTACCCATAATACCAACCATAGATCCAATCCTAGTTCCTGCATCTACCGCATCAGTCATTGAGACCACATCCACATCATCCTCCACTCCTATATTTTTTGAAGAACCTTTGAAAGAACTTTAACTTAATTCAACTTCAAATGATCTTTCTACCTCATTAGTATAACCAAATCAACCTTCACCTTCCTTAGATTCCATCAAAAAAATACTAGTTCTTATGCCTATATCAGCACCACCTCTGGATCTTCCGCTGGAAATTATTATTGCTCATCGTAAGGATGCAACCTCTAAAATAGAATTCATAACCACTAAAAAATAATCCAAAAAATCCCTTATACAGGAAATTAATATTCCTTCCTCTAAACAATCGAACCCGACACCCCTTCAAATAAAACCAAAATCATCCAACACTATGCATACCAATACCAAAACTGAATTCAGACCATTAAGACATCAACATGCTGAAAATTTATCCTCAACATCCAGATTATCTCAAACATCCACTTATTCTTCGAATATTAAGATATTCCACATAGAAAAACATCTCCTAACACTGTGGTTGAATAATGTATGGAGATCTTCTGACACTTGTTACAAGTTTATACAATCACCCTTCCCCCTAGTAGGGCCTTTCACCCTAATAATGAGAAACCATCATGGTTTAATTCCACCCTTGTTTTTGCATATCATAGTACTAATGGACATGATATTGGAAATTCCAGAGCATTTCAATCCATTTTTCATGACTTCATTAAGGAAGGATACCTCCTTCCCAAACTAAACAAATATGTTCCTTCCACTTCAACATCTACACCTTTGACCTCATCTATCCAAATACAAATTTCCCCTCATTCTTCACAAACTTCCACAACCATGTCAAATCCAAATGAAGAATATTTTAAAGAGGATCATTCATTGTACATCAAAGTTATTCAAGTGACCACTTAGTCCGGTCCACATGACCCTGAATCATCAACCAACAGTAAAATTGAGACCAAAACACTGAAACCACAATGTGATCTACCCACATCCTCAACATCCAAATCAGATCATGTATCAACGTCCCAAACTTCGACGTCTAAATCAAAGCCAAAACATAATCTTAAAACCCATAAGAGTTATCCTCTGTTTGACACTTCGATCGGGTCATACAAAAATATCCTTAGACATCTAATTTAAACATATATGATAAAACTTCCTCCCATCAAATCCTTTATCCCTCATAATAAGAATCCACCGTAGTTCAATCCCAATTACCTTTTCACCTATCACCATGTTATGGGACACAACATTGAGCAGTGTAAGGAATTTCAGACAATCGTCCATGACCTTATTGAGAAAGATGATTTCCTCATTTAGGGGGAACACCCTTCTCCATCCACAACTGATACCACTCATATTTCTACATTCCCATCCATCAGGTTCCCTAAGACTCTCCCATCCACATCTAATATTATTTTACCTATCATGTCATCTATAGATTTTATCCAGGTTCCTCTTTCCACACTTCTACCTATGCCAATCACATCGACTAGTGTGATTATTACCACATAATCCTCTTCTTTCACATCATTTGAAGAATATTGGAAAGCACTTCAACTTGCAGCAACTTCAAATACCCATACTATTTCATCTACATATGCTTCCACAACAAACCAACCTTCATAAAAAATCACCATGAAAACACTAATCCTTCCATCTGTATCAACTACGACACAACCTTTACACCTTCCGGCTGAAATCAATGTCATCCCTTCCAAGAATGTTCCTTTGTAATATAAATCCAATATTCTTGGTATACTTCCACAACGATCTCTTATGTGTCCCTAAAAGAAGATAGACATTTCTCCAACAAATACCGAATCTACATCATCTATTTTGATGCAACATCAATCTATCCTAGGGCCACCTTCTCCATCTAAGGCATCACAATCACTCCACCACCAAAAATAAAAACTATCCACCATTCCTTCAGAATCTGAATCTTCCTCTAAATCTTCAAGTGTCACTAAAACATAATCAAAATTGTGGAATGACATGACTCAATCCTCCAAGAAAGCACAAAAAACTACATCCCAAGCATTTGCATCCAAATCCAAGTCTAAAGATTCTAAAGAAAATACATACACTAATGTATAAATTAAATCTTGTAGGGAAGCCCTTCAACAATTTTTACAAATTTCTGCCATCACACTCCCACTTGTCAAGGAATTTAACCCAAATAGTAAGAAGCCATTGTGGTTTGATCACCACCTAATTTTTGCCTACCATCATGCCCTATGTCTTAACATTGAATGTTGTAAGGCCCTTCACACTGTTATCCATGATCTCATTGAAAGAAATGACCTTTTCTAGGATTGTCCCTCTACCAATTTATCCAAAATTAGGTCCACATCTCTTGAAGTCTATAAGTCCCTTCCTCTATCCCATATTAACATTTATCCTTTGCATATTATTCATCATATAGAGGATCATACCTTACTCATCAAAATTCTTTTTCTATGATCCCTAACTTATCTACCTAATCCTGGAAGTATAAAGTTATCACCAACATCCAATCTCTTTCGAAATCCATTACTTCATCCACATCTAATTTTCCATGAAGATCATGATGAAAGTAGATTCCTACTACTAGAGCACGAAATCTGTAAGAATGTGTCTTGATATTCCAATATTTGCACCTCTACTACACATGACACCAAGGATTATAGATTAATTGACTAGATGCATGATGTCATTGATATGGGTGTGTGCCAGACCAACATTACAAACAATTCCAAGGATGATGGTCATCATTATGAATGGAAGGAAGATGGAGGAGGTCATGGATGAGGCTTCCGTGGAGGATTTCAAGGTCGTGGAAACCACAGAGGCAAGAGGAGTGAATTCCTACATGGGACTTGCTACAACTATGGATCTACAAAGAACTATAAGTGTTAATGCATGGATCTATTGCAATGCTCTTGGTGTGGAAAGAAGCACGAGTATGAGGAGTGCCCAAAGTTGTTTAAACACATGATCCATCAACAATGGAAAGAAAAAGGCACCAGGATAGTAAGCATGAAGAAAGTAGACTCACAATAGATGCCAAGAGGCACGTAAGTTGGAATTAGAACCTTTTCTACTAACAATGTGAGATGAGGTTACACATTCTAGGGAGGTACTAAAGAAAAATTTGTTGGTTACTAGAGAAGAGGTAATACACTGAAAGTATCCAGACCCTACTAATCAAAAAGAGATTTATTAGGAGACCATGGATGTAATCTGAAGCCTGCAAGGAGAGATATAGTGCCTAAAGGAGTAGTCGAGGTAGTTAGAGAAAAGGAAGAGTGTTGAGGCTCCATAAAAAGATCTAGATGAAGTGAGGGAAGTATGAAAAATTCTAAGGCTATAGAACATCATCCCTCTGCTATGGGAAAGGTTACGGGAAAAAGTACCATGCACTAAAGGAGAGTGCAAACGACATGTCTTGTATGCTAACATTCCCCCTCACACCATTGATTATGATAAAGAGATTACCTTGAATGCTGTTGTTGATGGATGGCTTTTGAGAAACATTTTGATAGACACGGGTGTAGAAGTTAATGTTCTCACCCTAGAAGCATGATATCAAATGTGAAGGCCCCCATTAAAACCATCTTCAAATGTGTTGTATATGGATAACAAGACAAATGTGATGCCCATTGATGTCTTTGAAGGATGCTGCTACCACTATCCAAGGGGGAAAATTCACTGGGGACTTCGAAGTCTTGATGCTAGCCAAGGTGGACAACTTTCCAGCATTACTTGGGTGCCCCTGGTGTTATAAGAACATTGTTGACCTACAGTTCAATAAGGGGTACATAAGCTTTGAGAACAAGGAAGAACAGGTTATCATCCCCTTGACCGATGGGAATTCAATGCCCTATATTGAGTCCTTGGGATAAGAAGTCCTTAAAAAAATCTATGTGTGCTCTATCAGGGACCCTAAGGTGATTCACCCTATAGACGAAGTTATTCAATTTGAAGACGCTCAATATTTGAGTGATACCACTAGTATAGCATGTGATAATTGGGCGCATGGAACTTATGAGTTAATTGGGAGGAATTTTAGAGGCTCCATTACAATATTATCGAAGGCATTTTCACTTAGGAACCTAAAGGTAAAATAGTTACCAGAATACATAGGAGAAGACAACCCTGATGTTTTCCTACGAGCCATAAAAGCCCAGTCGAGATGTGATATTGAAAGAAGGAGCATGCTTGTCTAAAATTTGCGCAGAACCGCAACATGTTGGTGGGCTACACACTAGGAAAATCTTCTTAGGTAGTGTGAGGTAAGGATTGCACTCTCAGTTAGATTCTTTCAGAGAAAAGCACCCACTAAAATTTGTGCCTATGATGGAAAGTGACCTGCCTCATATCATGTCTAGGAATGTGATAAAACGTGGATGGGAGGTACATAATATTTACCACCTTCCATATGGATGCACAAGTTCTAATCAAAACTAAAGGGTTGTGTGCACATATGATACATTCATTCAGAACTATGCTGTCAGACAAGGAACTGGTGGGAGTTGACAGATGAATTGATTGAAACCTTTGAGTATCAAATTACTAAGTCATTGGTGAACGAGACGTTACAAGTTGTCAAGCACATAACTATGGGGGATAGTGTAATAGATGAGGATAAAATTCTAGAATTATTGGGAGAACTTGAGTTGGAGGCACGTTTTAATATTGAAGAACCAGAGGAGATAAAAATTGAGCGTTCCTGCATGGAGAAAGAAAAGGGAAAGTTAGTCTATGTGATAGATGGCGAGGAAGTGGAGAACTTAGATGATAGCCATACTATGGGTAAGCGAAAGGTAGTGGATAGTGCTGATGAAAAAGCACACGCATACCATGAACCTCGATAAATAAATAAGGTTAAAATTGGTTCAGATTCAAAACCTAAGGAGGCTACTATTGGGGACTATTATTCAGAAAAGGAGGTTTCAAAGACCATTGATCTACTGCGTGAGTTTCAAGATTTATTCCTATGCGGGTACTATGAGCTTAAGGGAGTTAAAAAATCTTTAGGAGAGATGTGGATCAAGCTAAAGGAAGGAGAGTACCCAATTCAAAAGAGATCCTACCAAATGAATCCAAATTTACAACGTTCGGGTTAAGGAAGAGATAGACAAGATGATTGCATTAAGTATCATTGAAGATGTGGAGGAATCAAAATGGATAAGCCCCAGGATCATAAAACTTAAAAAGGATGGAAAGATAAGGATCTATGTTGACTATAGGGACCTAAATGTGGTATGTGTAATTGATCCTTTTCCAACCCATTTTATCAAGGAAATCCTGGAGGGAGTAGTTGGGGGCGAGATCTATTCCTTCACAGATGGATTTTTAGGATATCATCAAGTTAGGATTACAAAAGAGGACCAAGAAAATACAACTTTCACCATTGAATGGGGAAATTTTTCCTATACAGTCATGCCTTTTGGACTAAAGAATGCACCTATTTTGTTTTCACGCATAGTGGTCCAGACATTTCATGATTTTATCCATAATTTTATTTAGGTCTACCTTGATGACCGAACAATGTATGGACTATTAAAAATCATTGTGACAATATACGGTTGATGTTCGATAGATGTCAATAGTTACACATATACCTCAACATCAAGAAATTTATTTTCTCTACTCCATTTGGGACCCTGTTGGGGCACATTATATTTAAGGAAGACTTACTGGTGGATCCTTCCAAGGTTTCCATCATTGTAGGATTGGGAGAACCCATCAACCATAATGTAGTGCGTGGATTCCTTGGGCATATGGGGTACTACCAAAATTTTATTAGAGGTTATGGAAAAATATTCATACCACTGGAAGGATTCCTGAAGCATGGATGTACATTTAATTAGGGAGAGGCACAACTGATAACATTTGATACATTTAAGAATAAGCTTATCACTCTGCCCATCTCATGCTTTCCTTCTTGGGAAAAACCTTTTCATGTACATGTTGATGCCTCAGGGATTTCCATTGGAGTTGTGTTAGAACAGCTCGGTGAGGGGATTGTTGATCACCCCCTTTGTTTTGCAAGTAGGAAGTTGACACCAGCATAACAAAACTATACTACTATCGAGCACGAGACATTATCAATGATATACATGCACCATAAACTAAAGTAGTATCTACTAGAAACACCCTTTATATTCTACATAGATCACATGGAATTAAAATACTTGGTAAAAAATATCATTTTGTAAGGGCGTATATGCCTATGGGTCCTATTATTTCAAGAGTTTGATTTTATGGTTGTTGTAAAATGGGTAAGAGTAATTTCAAGAATTGATTACGGGGATGAAGCGCAAAGCATTGAGGATAAAATTTCAGATGCACAACTATTTAGAATATGATGAGAACCATCTGAATTAACATATACTATTGTGCTTCTCAAAATGGGTGTGGTGCAGAGGAAATGAGGACTTTGGAAAGAAAATAGTTAGCTATACGCTCTGTGCCCTACATGTTAATTGGTGGATACTTATACAAGTTAGGTCGTGATGAGATTCTACACCGATGCGTGTTAGAACATGAGCGCATTTCCATTATGGAAGAAGCA
Organism: Taxus chinensis; assembly: GCA_019776745.2. Classification (NCBI taxonomy): domain Eukaryota; kingdom Viridiplantae; phylum Streptophyta; class Pinopsida; order Cupressales; family Taxaceae; genus Taxus; species Taxus chinensis. Next base: position 830,834,263 of record CM034148.1, read on the forward strand.
CGTGGTGGAATTGCAAGAGGACATTATGCAAAAAATTCAGCCATGTGCAAGATTCTACTTGCAGGGCTTTTTTGGGAAAACATCGACTAGGATTGTATTGATTTTTTACCTATCTCGTGAAGGACTGGTTTGTTCTACATCACTACTTTCACTAATTACTTAACAAGGTGGGCATAGATAGTGCCTATGAAGGATTGCACAACAACCACAGTTGTAAAATTCTTATGGGAGAACATTATTAACAGGTATGGATGTCCTTTAAGCTTGACTAGTGATAGGGGTACATATTTTTTGAATGAAACGGTCAAGATTTTGTTGGTAAATTTTATGGTTGCCCATCACAAGACCACCCCTCATCACCCTCAAGCTAATGGAACCAATGAGGCATTTAACAAGATACTAAGTCACACACTAACCAAATTTTTTGATTTGAGAAGACAAGATTGGGATGAAAAAGTCTCATTCATACTATGGACTTATCAAAAAACCTATAAGAGATTGAACAAGGCCACACCATTTCAATTGGTGTTTGGCACAAAAGCTATTTTACAAGTATAGTTTATGGTAACATCTCTGCATATTATGTGTGTTGGAGGATTAGCTAACGAACAATCACAAAAAAAGTACATGGAGAAGTTAATGCAATTAGATGAAAGGTGACCACTTACTAGATGGAGTTAGAAGACGGAGAAGGAATGACAAAAATCATGGCATGATCGTCATATAAAAAAATAATTCAAGGTTGGGCAGATGGTCTTACTTTATGACTCTAAATTTCTACGCCATCATGGGAAACTAAAATTCCATTGATTGGGACCATACATCATCTCATACATCATCAATTTAGGCACGTGCTAGTTACAAGCATTAGATGGGATGAGGTTACCAAGTTAGTTCAATGGGAGTAGGTTGAAGCCCTATTATAAATAAGGCTTATGTGTAGGAAAAAATAAGGTAGTATTTCCAATTAGTTTAGATTTCCATTAGTGTTTTTTTTGTTTCCTTTGTCTTCATTTTTGGCTTTTTATTGCACATTGGTGTGCCATAGCTAATTACATTATAAGAGGTTTTATGTGCAAGGGACCATGCATGCATTTTATGTGGGTGAAGTAGCAACTATGTTGCAAACGAAGGAAAAGATTCTTCGACATTAGTATATTGTTGGGAAAAATTAGCACAAAGACAGAAGAAAGAGTGATGGGGTGGAAAAGGTGCATAAGTTCATGTGGTTACGAAGGTGGGTTGAGAGTTTGAAGATCACAAGGAAAGGATTGTGAAGTATAACATGAGGTAGGCAAAACCATGGGGAACTACTTAATAGATGGCACAAAGGTTGTGTACTTCAGAATGATGATGCACATGAAGGAGGTTTGTGGAATTTTGGTAGTATTGGAGTGCTAGAAGGTTATATTTGTGAAGTGTAAGAGGAATTTTCAGAAGTTTCTTCAAGTGAAATAAATTGGTCTATCAAAAATCAATGTTAAGACACGTGGTCGGAAGAACTATAAGGCACCAATAAAGTATAAATAATAGTTAAGGATAGTCATTTCGACAACTAGGGGATAAGGGATTCACCCATGGGGAGAAGAAGAAAATAACAAAGCGTAAAGCTAAAAGGAAGAAGTGGAAACCTGTGTCCCCATATATGGACTTCATAGATGACCCCAAGAAGGTCCTACACTCAAGGTTTCAAGCCACCCTCCCACTAGAAAAGTTGCATGGTTGGGAATTGATGGATCAGGATGGGGGTGCGCCTAAGACCAGGAAGATGGTAAGATGGACTATGCACTTCCATGGTGAGGAACCTGAGTTCGAGGTCAACGATCATGCAATCGAGACTATTCACCTGAAGAAGAAGGGGAGAGATACATACAAGGTGGTGGATCCTAACCACCTTACAGATTTGCAGGCATGTAATGCCTTGCAAAAGATGGTTTTAGACATGATACATCACAGTATGGATAAAAGGGCCACTTTTTAGACCCTGATCATGAAGAAAAAGAGAAAGGAGAAGGAAATAGATAGGTTTCTCCAGGGGTTAAGGGGAGAGAAGGTATAAATTAAGGAGGCGTATGAATGAACTGGTGCCCTCGTGAAAAGCATTCTAAGACAATGTTCGACATTGGTAAGCCAGGTCAGGATAGATTATAGGGATGAGATGGAGTATCTTGAAGACCTCATGGGGATGTTACTCATTAACATAAATGATGGTATGGGCCCAATGGATATAGAGCTCACAAAATAAAATGATCCACCGGGTCACCGAGTTGGAAGACTTTCTCTCCCAACTCAAGGAGGCAGATATACTAGGAGATAGGGGCTTCAACAACTTCAGGTGATAGAGGAGGAGGTGAACCTCAAATTTTTGCAAGAGACCATCCCCTCCAAAATGGCCAAGTGTACAAAACTATTCGTTAACACCACAACCCAGAAAGAGAAAACCAAGACAAAGCACAAGAATCTAGATTTAAAATTTGACAAACTCCGGGACTCCATCACTAAATGGATGAATGATTTCAAGAGTGTTTGTATGGAGTTAGGGGTGGCCATCAGTGCATTAAAGGGAAAGGTGGAGGAAATAATCCCATACTAGGTGCCTAGTATTGTGGATGATGTGTCGAGGAAGGCCTTATCAAAGTTGAAGGCCTAGGAAAAATGAAGGACGAGATAAATGTAGAATTCCTTGAGCTCCTTCAATTTGTTCTATAACACTCCACCCCTCTAATATTTAATTATTTACTCAGATTCTTTCTCTACCACTATTATTTATTCTTTTTAGTAGAATCATTACAATAATGGGTTTTGGTTGACAAGATTTGTGTTCAGGAAGTGCAAAGGGATGTCAGGGCGGAAACCTGTTTAGTGTGGGGTGATGTTAGAACCCTAAAAGTTAACTAATTACCTAAGGCATGAACTGCTGTGGTGCATAGAAGTACGGAAAAAAGGTGCGTGCATAAGTAGTCCTTATAGAGGTGAGAAGGCTCACGCCAGTGAAGCATGGATTTGGGACTTAGTAAGTTTTACATAGAAAAATACGTTCATAAGGAGTGAATAGGAAAGTGAACGGATAAATATGTGGATAAGTTATGGAAACTTATGATTCAAGAAAAGGATATTCCAGGAAATTATTGCGGTTATCATAAAAGGATAAGGAGTCAAGGTTGTTAAGGATTAGCTAGCACATGCATGCTAAAGACACTCGATTGAGGGAAGCTCATGGTGACATCTGGAAGATTTCTTGGTACTGGTAGATAATTGATGAGAGGATTCCATCAGACGTTTGTAGGTAATGATGGATGGTTAAGAGAATATTCATTGGGATTCTTGATCTAAAGAGTCTTTCTAGATAAATAATGAGAGTTAGAAAAAAAGGGATGCGAGAGGTGGTTAAGGGGGAGAAGAAAGAATGGGACTGAGTGACAGAGATAGAGGTATTGTGCAATGTATTTAACAAAAATATATGTGATGTAAATAAATCTCTGCTACTCTGAGCATTTACATGGATGTGAGGTTTTGATGTAATCTTGGCTACTGTTTTTGGTTTAACAATATAATGAAGCAATTTTGCAACAATCTCTCAATGGATCTTGATCTATGTTTTCCCTTTATGTTTGTATGTGTGTGTTACTGGTTTCGTCAAGGTTATTCCATGGTGGATTCTACTTTTAATTAATCATGTTAAATCTGTGTTAGGAATTTTTCAACTAGGAGTAAAATTTTACATCTAAAATCCTAAGAAGAATACTCAATGCCTTGGAATATGTAGATCTCAAAGATGTTGGATTATAATCTATTTGGGAATTCATATTGTTAAATTCCTTCCAACAATGATCAACAAAAAAACAATAAAACTTACACGTATTTGGTTTTTCTTCTTTGATTTTAACCCTAAGTACCAATATATGGTATATTATATAGTGATTCTACTTAAAACCAATTTTCCTTATTTATCTAAGTTTCTTCAACTTTCCCAAGTATAAACAATTGAAATTGGATTGAAGTGCATTAATGTCGTGGGTTGGTCACTTGGTAATAAATGTTCAAAACATTTGCTATCATGGGATTCCAAATATTACCCCTTATTTTACAATTGACCACTACGTCCTGTTTTTCTACCAATACTATGATACAAAATCTATACATAAAAATTACCAGGCTATACAATTGCACACGGTATGTGTCATCAAAAACAAGGTTAACCCCACCCCCCAAGTGATTAATCTAGGGGATATATTTGATTCTCTACCATACCTTTCATTAATTTTTTTTTTACGATTTACTCTCTAATATTGACCTTCACGTGATAGTTGATTTTAAATTTTGAGAGTCATTTTTTAGTTTATATAATTTATATGTCTTGTATTGGATTAATAATGATCTCATATATAGATGTAAATTGACAAAATTTAAATATAACCTGTTGCATATAATATGACATTTGAAAGTAATTTTTGTTATGAAATTTATTGGGTATAAACGTTGTGGTAGATCTTGGTAACATTCTAAAGAGGACATCAAATGTTTGAATTGGACAATGCAACTTATGTATTCTTCTACAGTCTCTCTTCCCTATTAAGCTCATAATTAAATTATTAGTGATGTTTACTCAATCTTTAAAATATTGTACAAGATTTTTTGGGTTTTATGTGTTAAAAGTTTTTGGTCTAGGTTTGATTTGAAAATTAGATAGCTCTAACACCATATATATATATAGTAGATTTCAAGAAGGACCTCATGAAGCTATCTAATTAAAATTTTAGCTTGGTCAACTCAATATTATTGTTTACTAGATAGTAAGCTAATTTTTTAGATATTAAAGTGTTTACTAGCTTGGTCATTAATGGTGTAATCACATTTGTATGTTAATTTTTTTTGTAAATTTTGGTGTACTCACATGTGTATGTTTATGGAGACAGATCATGATGCACAACATTATGCTGAAGTGATAAATTTTTTTATGGAATTACTTCCCAAGAAAAATTGGTGAAGATGGATTTACAAAAATTAAAAGAATTTTCCCAACAAGAACCACTATCATGAAAGAAAACAACAAAAAGTGTAGAGATAATATATGGTGAATTTGTAATTTGACTAAAGTTGCTAGAGCACATTTGTTGGTTACATTCTTGAATCATGTTGATATGAGGGAAACATAAGAATTTTTGGGTGTTGATTTTGGACGGAAAAATTCAAAACGTGTAGAAGAAGAATTTGTTGGGAATGTTTCAAATGGAATAAATTCTTTCGGTACAAAAACTAGGTCTGCTAATAAGAGTATTTCTTGTAGAGCAATATTAACTTCAGTTGTAAGTGAAGATATGAAAAATAATCGTCATGTTACTGCCATTGCCAAGGAATTTGGTTTATCTAGAAACATGGTCAACAGGTATGCAAAGAGGTGGAAGACATAGGATGACTCTACTATGGAAGGAAATTGGGAACTAATGTGTAGAAATCCATGTTCTAATAAAATAGAGGATAATATTGTGAAGATAGTTTCTAATTTTTGGACTGAGAGGACTCGTCCTTCTCTAAATGTGAGGGATGTTTTAAAACATAGGATAACTCGCAATACCTATGTTGAACATATAAAACATTGGCTTGAAATAACTCAACATGAGATGTACATAAAGTTTACAGAAGAAAATCCAGATGTTAATATTGGACAATGAATGTTTCAAAATTTGAAGCCTTGTTATGTGTGAGATGATAAAGTCCTTGACACATGTTGTTGCTGCTATCACGTTGAGTTTGATTATCCACTATCAGGTACAAAAAAAATTATAGATCATGTATATATATTTTGAAGTGTGCAGTTTCATTTATATCTATATATTTGAAAAAAAATTAAATATAATTTTTTGAGATGTGATTTAAAATTAATGAATTTCAAAATCTATGTTTTTTCAGGTGTATAAAAAGTTACTGCGAAGAAAATGCCCCACCTACATGTGTCAGTGAATTCAGAACTTCAATTATTTACAAAATATCCGAATGATCATGTCGATGATCGTATGACTTGCATCAAAGGTGTCTGTGACAAGTGTGGGGACTTAAAATTATTTCCAAAAACAAATGAAGATTTGGACATAGTGAAAATGGTTATTTGCAAGAGGTGATATATATATATATATATATATATATATATATATATATATATGTGTGTGTATATGTGTGTGTGTGTTTAAATTTGGATGTTAGATTTTATTTTGATTTTTATGTTTACTGCAAATGAATACATGACAATTCAAGTCCATTATGAATTGATTTTGTAGGTTTAAATACATAAAATATTCAACAAGGTTTGGAAAAGATGCAACCAGGTTGAATTTGGTAGAAGAGGAAATCCCCATTGCTACATTCATGTAAATTTTCTGAAGTTTAATTAGTCCCGTACATCAAACATTCTCACTATTCAAAGTGGCAGGCTATATAATTCAAGACTAATAGAGACACATTCCCTATTGGTTCCATATTATTCCATGGTTGATCTTTTGCTGAGAATTACTCATTTTATCATCAAAAAGAATTTTAGACATGGTATTATAATACTTACCAGGTTACTATCATGGTTCAAGTATTTTATAGGCATGCACAATTGGATTTTTGATGGGGTTGAAAGTACATATGTGAAGCAAATGATCAAAAATGAGTATCACTTCTATATAAGTGATGACAAGGAACATGACACCCACTTTGTGTAACATTGTTTTGGTTTGTTCCTTTCAATATCTTCATCAGTGAGGAATACAAATAGATCAACATTATGTTTTGGTTAGATGGTTGCGCATCACAATTCAAATCCTGTCACCCTTTCTTTGCACTCATTCATTATCATCGTCATCACAAAATTCCTCATTTATGGAGTTTTTTTTAGAGTGGTCATGGGAAGGGAGAACATGATGGTGCGGGTGCATGCATCAAACATGCTCTAAAGAAACAAAGCTTTGATTATGAGGGAGATTGATTGATTGATGCCCACACCGTTGTTGAATGGTGTAAGAAACATTTTACTGTTCAGGTTTCAACCTCACAAGCTTCAACATCACACGCTTCAACCCCACAGGCTTCAACCCCACACAGATTGTTTTGGGAGATAACAGGTACATGCACATTTAAAACATAGATATGTAGATCTTGATGTGATTTATTAAGTTCTACAAGTTACTAACTTTAAAAAAAAAATTATTCTGAATTTTGATGTTTGTTTTAAACTTTATTGATCTTTTGAGCATGATTAAATGAAGGTATTGATCAAAGGATAAAGTATGGATGTGAAAGGATTCCCAATTCTAGGTCTTTGCACTCTTTGATGACTATGGATAGTAATAACTGGACAATCTGTAAAAGAGATTATTCTTGTTTTTATTATGAATGCATGAACAAATCATATTCAGAGTAAAATAGTCAAAAACATGGGTATGTAGGTGAGTGGAAGCAAGTTCCTTTAGTTGTGGATGACACATATGGATCAGATCATGATGATAGTTTTGAAGATGTGCCATTAATTTCAACTGATTATGACCACATATCTGGACTGGTTAAACAAGGTATGTTTTATTTAAAAGGATTGTATAATTTGATAATTAAATATATATTTATACTATACATGGATCATTGAATGTTTATTTGTCATTTTGTTGTAGGTGATGTATTTGTAGTCATTGCTGAAGAATACAATGTTGAGAAAGTGGAGTACTACTTGTTGTGTTGCATAGAAGAGAGAACAAAGCTAACATGTGAAATAACAAGTGAAGAGACAACATTTTATACTGGCTCGGTTGTAGTGCAGGGAACATACTTACAACAAGTGAAATCCCTCCAAAGTGGGATTCACTTTTTTGATTACAAACCAGACAAAAAGGTTTATCATTACACCACTCACATAATTGCTACAGGGTTACAATTGCAGTAGGTGAAGACTAAAACTAGTTAACGCAAAAAATGGAGACTAGATGTAGAAGACCATGAAAAACATTTATAGGTCATTGAACAATGAGCAAAGCCACTTAGTATTATATAGAAGGACATGGAATATTATATATTCATGTCTTCCAGGAATTTAAAATATTTTATCTATTTTATTTGTCATTTGGCATACATATTTGACAACTTTCTTGCTATGATATTAAGGATGGGTTCATTAATGATGTAATTTTGTTCCCTAGTACCTCCAATAATATTATTTCCATTTATATCTATATATGAAAAATTGATTTTTAAAACCTTAGTGGTAGGTCTACCCAATATGTCTTGTATTGATGGTGTTTTTAGAAATTGTGTACATGTAAAATGACATTAACCGCCATTTTTAAAAAATTGAGTTGATGATTTCTTTGCTCGTGGATGGATGTAAAGAAATGGATATTAATTTATATATTTATTTTTCCTCGTTTTAGTTTCTCTTTCCAAGCATCTTTTATAACAATTTGAAACAAGAACTCTTAGTGTCAATAAATCTAACTTGAATCATTTAAAATTTCATGTGAGAAAAATGATAGACAATTAAATTTTGATATAGACAATAAAGAACTACATGACTCTTGTATTAATAAATTTTATAGAGCTTGTATTTATCCAAATATAATCATTACATGTTTATAAGATCTTTCTATCAATTATCATTCATATATCATCTTTGCACATAATATATATCTTAAGTAGAATAAAATCCTAGTTTGGATATTACAAAACCTTAGATCCTTACCAGGTTATAACCTAAAAAAGAGTTTAGTCCAATTGGCTTAAGATTCCTCAACCCCCTCTGAGACAAGCATCACCTACATATCTATAATATGAAAATTCCTCACACCTATGCGGTTATCCCTCCCACTAGATGTGTGTGCATATATGCATAAATAATGGTTATGATAAGACCCCAATAAGGCCTCCAACACTTGGTAACAATCCTTGAATTTATTTATAGTGCATGATAAAGTTCTAGGGAAACAACATGGGATTTATGTACACTTGTAACTTGTTGGCAGTGCTCTAAGGATGTGATTATGTGATATTTTAATTATTAGGGCCTAAAGTCCTTAGAGTTCTTTAGAATGAAATCCTTTAGATGTCTAAGGAGTTAAAAGAGTCCCTCAATAAATAACATGTATGTGTTTATATACATAACTTGTGTGAAATATTTCCCACTCAATTGACCGTAAGATGATTGGTGTAAGGTGTGTATTTGAAAATGTGACCATTGTAAGTGCATGGGTAAAAATTTTCAACCTGGGTCAAAAACATTGGTCATTTCTACCCTTGTCACTTGATTCTACCCAGGTTGAACTTGGGACCTAATCTCATACATGTGTTGAGTGGATATGAGAGTGCAGATGTGTTCATTGTAAGGTAAATTGGTTCCTAAAGTGCTAAAATAAATGAAAAGTGTTGATTTGATGGAATCATAACATAGGAATTGAGTAGGGTGTTTTTACAATTAAGTCAATTTATGTGTAAATGGGAATATGTTGGGGTAGATGCCAAATAATTATTTCCAAGTTCCTTAGGTCAAAATTTTGGGTCCTACATTCTGCTAACAATTGTTTGCATGATTTGGATGTTATGTGAGTCCACATACCTTAAGACAACTCAGGTACATGTACATCATTAAACTAAATATTAACATACCTAATAGGGTCTATGTCACACCGCCATTAAAACTTATTAGAAATTTTATTATTTTGGCTAATTATTGTTTTGCATTAATCAAATACCCTTTGGGAAGGTAAGCCATTTATAATGTTCCCTCCTCAACTCTTGTAGTCATTTTTGTAAGAGAAATTAATGGAATTTTGGAGTTCAAAGGCACCGAAGAGACAAAAAAAAAGTCCATGCCAAAATATTTTCATGAGCTCATGATCATAGCCCTAAAAATATTCTTGATGTTTTACATTTCCTTAAATTCAATAAATTATGCAATTATTTGGAGCAACTTACTTTAGTTGCATATTATTTTAGTTGAGTCCCCTTTGAGAGAACCTTCAAATCATGGGTTCATGATGCATGGATTATGCTCTCACGGTGTCAAGCTTTATGGAAATAAAATCTTAATCAAGTGTTTCTTTTTGTTCTAACTATAACAATGTTGACCATTGTAGAGATATCATAGCTAATGGACCTTGGTTTATTTGAAACATAATTTTTCCCATTATGATTTTTCCCATTAGAAATGGTATTTTGTCATCATTGAGAAATATAATCTCAAAATCCACATTTGGACAATCTTTGGTCTTCCATTTTCTCTATGGAATTTTGTGGATTATTCGATCAGATTATTTAGCCACTTCATAGGGTTTGGTAAACCTAATTCGTAAGGAACTTAAATTATCATTATCAATTCAATTTAACTAATCCAAAAAAATAATATGATTGATATCAAAAGTAATAAAGAGTTCTGATATAAATTAATGTGTAAACTAAACATTCAATACACATACATATAATTAATAAAAGATGTAAAATACATTTATTACTTGTATTGAAAGATATTGTGACTCAAGGTTAATAATATTACAAATGGTGGTAGAAATGTGAGTGAACATATTACAAATGTAGATGAAGACTTATTACTCTATATGAGGTAGGATGGCATGAGTTGTATCTCCAAAGATTCTTTGGTTTACAGAGAGGCATTTTACATTAGGTGTTTTAATAGTAAAAATCTCCAAATAAAGTCAAATTTACAATTACATTAAAATAGTATAAATCATGGAAATGTATTGCATTACATTTACTTCATTTTCCATCATTTCGCACACCTGTAATAACACATGAGTTTATAATTTCCTGAGTTTAAGAGAGAGGATAGATAAAGAGAGGGAATCTATTATTTTAACAAGCTTTTAAGTTACTATAGAGTTTTTAGAGAGATAATTTAATACTAACAATGTATTTTGAAAAGATTTGACAAGTGCATGAGTAAAAAACCGTTCACTAAGCCATGGAAGGTTTAATGTAACATAAAGTATTACTTAAATATCAAAAATCATGTCTAATGAGTATATACATGTCTAAAATCTCTAAAAGTATGTTTAAAATGTCCAAAACGTATGTTTAAAAATCTCTAAAAGTATGTCTAAAAATATCAAAAATCATGTCTAATGAGTATATACATGTCTAAAATGTCTAAAATCTATAAACTATCACTGAAGTCTCCTCCGTGCACTAGGGTGAGTCCCAGACTCCTCACTACGCTCTAATGCACCCTGCATGTTAAAAAAAGGAATATACATGTCATAAACTATATATAGCATGTACCATATATTAAAATATATAAGCAAAATTCTATATCAATTTCTTGATTACTTCAATACATCATATAACAGATATGTATAATTAATTACCTTAGTATTTGTCCCTGGGTGAATGTTGGGAGTATCTACACTATGTTTAGATTTCTGTCTCGTAGATCTCATGTGAAACAAAATAAGTAAAATGTAAGAAGTTGATAAATAAGTTTTTTGAATAAAGTTCATTAATTTCAAACATTTCAATTTAGATTAAATATTAATTCTATTAAAATATATATATCTATACCTCTGCCGGAACACATCTCCAAATCTATAGGATTGCCACCCACGACCTCAACACCAACAAATATGTCACCAAGTGAGCCAAGCTGACTCAGGCCTAGAACATCAAGATCCATGTTGTGCTCCATCAAGAGCTATGTGTATGTCACACGGGTAGATGGTGTGGGCTGTGAAGCTCCACACACTAGAGCAGAAGCCTAAACATAGAAGTACATATTTAATTTTAATATTAATAAATTGTAAAGTAATGATGAAATCAAATAAAATTTAATTATATTGGGTGTTTAATTTTCACACCGGAATAGAAATGTGTTGAACATCAGGTGTGACGATCCTAGCAACAAGAAGTCTATTTGTAGCAGCCGACAGTAGTACCCTGAATAGAAGATACACTCCCACTCTACTATATAAAATAAAAAACCCCTGATATTGGAATGATGCAATGCCATGAAATCACCTCATATGCACACAACAAGTCAACAACCATGATGTGTCCTAGCCGATGTGCATGAGCGGGATATGTAACTAGCTCAAAGTCATATGGGGAAATGAAATATGCATGAGCGTATACCTCGTTGCGTGCATCACTACTGCTACTAGCACCTCCACTGCTAGTATCGCGTCTATGAAGGTATTGACTCACATGGTTAGAAGATATCAATTGGGTCTTGCGAGTAATTCCAGCAAGATCCATCAATAGTAGCCTCATGTGCACTCATAACGATAGGTGCTGCGACATCCTGAAAGCATTATAAGAATGGTTATGGCCTTGGTATAAGCTATTGCACACGTCAGATAACTGCAAGGAACTCCCTCCTTTCTATATACATCCCCTGTGGTTAATTTGGCCACGCCCCTGGCCATAAATAACTAGGGATGTCTAAATAGTTAATCTTTAGGTTTAAGTGAACCTCAGCATGTAGCATCATTATGAAGTATAACGGTAATTGGTCATTATTCAGAAATTGGCCTTGAGAGGCCACAAATCTAGGATAAATCAAAGGGGCACATAGGGGACATGAACATTTGTTTACATAATATGCCCTTATTTTCCTTTTGTCTGCATACAAAACTCCAACAAGACCTCTTAACGATTTCCTTATTGGAAAGTTGTGATGTAATCTCATTATAGCCTACATCTCTTGAGGCACTTGATTTTAATGAATCCATAAACATTTTTATTGACTTAGAATCAAATGGGTTATATGTTTTCAAACTTTTCTTTATTCTACAAAGATCAACCAATATTTTTTCACAATGGTCTTTGTACTGCCAAACTGTAGTTAGATTTTGGAGAATAGATTGCAATTTTGACAATCTCTAAATCGGTCCCTCTCAAACAAATTAGGAGCAGAAGAAGCCATGACTATAAAAAAAATGAGAGTAAAATTCAATTAATAGTACTTTTAATTAAAACAAATTTCCTAAGATATTCTCCTATTTTATTGAAAATAGAAACATGATTTTCAAGCTTCAATGCAAATAATTTAGAAAATAAGAAATTACATATATCTTATAATTCAGTCATGCATGAGTATATGGATCACATAGATTTAATGGAACTAAAGGAGGAATTATCTAGAATGTAACATGCAATTTTTTTAGAATCTAATCAAATATAAGAAATATATTGCACATATCATTGAGTTCCTATGTGTAACATCACACAATAAATTTTGGTGCACGTAATTAGGATACCAAGACATTATATTTTAGGTTTCTTATTAACAGGTTTATTATTATCAAATAATCCAAGACATTATAAATATACATTTCTTATTAACAAATAATCGAATATAAAGCACAATTGAACTAACATTATCATCAAATGTAATAAACCAAGACATTATAAGTAGGTTTCTTATTAAAAAATAATCACCTTTCATTTCTCTTTATATTTTTATTGTCTATGACTCACAACCTTTGTCAATGTTTTCATTGTACCCTTGAGGTGCAATAGTTAGTTTTATTCACTATGCTATTTGAGAATACATCGCGCCAAGACCTTTTTTTTGTACATTTTTTCATTTTACTATCAATTTGAGTGTGATGCATTGTATTATATTTGGATTTAAAAAGGGTTCTTTATAACAATGAAATGGAAAACTCCTATGATCCTTTATTTAAAACAATGAAATGGAAAACTCCTATAGAAAATTGGGAAGATAGAAAATGTTAATTTCCCCCCGTATGTGTAGTAAAGACAAAGGAGTTTAATGAAGGGGTGCATAAAATTATGTAGACACATTAAGATATGATTTTATATCCCATACTTTGATTTAATTAAGAAGTATTGTGTCAAACCCACATGCTAGTACAAATAAAAATAGAGGTTTAAGCTCAGTGGGGTTTAAATAGTGATAGGTTACATGGAATTTATTTATAGGGATTATCATCCAAACATTAAAAAGAGATGCTACAAGGTCAAGGAATCAATTAAAAGGAAAATCTAGGTTGGTCGACAAATCGATGTTTTATGCAAAGTGACAAAAACCACAACTTTATGTATAATTGTGGATGTAAAATTTCTAGTTATATATATATATATGTGTGTGTATATATATATATATATATATATATACACACACACACACACACACACACACACACACACACACACACACACACACACACACACACACACACACACACACACACACACACACACACACACACACACACACACACACACACATATACATACATACACACACACACACACACACACACACACACACACACACACACACACACACACACACACACACACACACACACACACACACACACACACACACACACACACACACACACATATATCGGTTATTTCACCCATACGGGGAAAAAGGTTAGTAACAACCGAAAACATGATAATTATTCCAATCAAATGATTCATGAGGTTCTTCAATGCACACGAGAACATTCCAAACATGTTAAAAAGGGGAGTTGGGCTTTGAAGGAGGAATTAATTATCAAAAGAAAAATTACAAATTGTACTTGGTTGTCTTAAGTTAAACCATTTTGATTCGCCAGATGAGAGAGTATATTTTGAAACTCTTTGCAATAATGAAACCATAAAAAAAATATTTTGGAACTAATGTGGATTCACCTACATATCATCATGTAAGAATAAATTCCCTTTTACATTGAGAGATATCATGATTATTTGGGGAAAGTGGGTCGTTGTATAGTGATGAAGAGATTATATTAGACCTTTTGGGTTCCTTGTGGGGAATGTAAAAATATTATTAAATGAAATATGATATTAAAATTAGCATTGGTGAGGCATCCAAAATGTTGAGTTAGGTGTCTCATCAACTCTCATAGAGAAATTTTTTTATATTGGGTTATTAATAAAATATCAGGATATTATTACATGGTTATGTGCATATATGTTTAATATGCCTACTTTTATCGTAGTGCATAATATTGTTGTGAATCGTGATGTCAAACACCCAAAGTAAAAATATACATCCTAAAGTTGCCTAATAAGAAATCCAAATTTTTATTTCAATTATGATTTTGTTAAACCTATCGATAACTTTGATAGATTTCCCACATTGTCCCAAACGGTAAGTCAACTAGGGACATTAATATATATATATATATATATATATGATATATATATATATATTTGAGATATTAATAAAGTATGCCCATTGATGATGTCATCTTTCCCTATACTAATATGATTTTTAATTTCAATGTTAGGCATAAGATTCCTTCTTTCATGGATGGGTTTTTTTTGTTACAATTAAATAAAACAATAATACTCTTCAATCAATTTCTCTCATACTCAAAGTTGGCTCTTTTAAAGATGGTAATACTCATTAAACTAAAATTTACTCAAACCATGATTTTAAAAATTATTGAATAAAGGCTATTATACCAAATTATGTAGGTAATTATTATGGAATGGATTGAAAAGTAGATATTAAATATACTATATATGAAATTAGTGTTCATTGAGTCATGCCTAGAATTACTAGTTGTCTATCTAGTATCGTTGTAAGAGATATTTCTATCAAATTATGAAATCCATAAATTCAAATTTAGTTCTCAAGAATTACAACATTTCCCTTCCATTTTACTACTCTCATTGAATTCCTCACTTATCAAGATGAACGGATGACTACTATGAAATAGTAAGGACTACTGATATTATTAATGTCATAAGGGATATTAGATCCTAAAATATATTTTTAATTATTTCAATTCAAATGTATCCAAGTTAGCATATGAAGATAGGTTGGAAAAGATGACCTATAATCCAATTAAGGGGATTCTTAAGTTTAGGTCATGTATTGATCAATAAAAACATCATAGAACATGTGTTGGAACATGTGATCCTAAGTTTACATTCTGTTTTTTGTTTGTTTTATTTTCTAACTTACTTATATATACAAAACACTCTTTCATAAGATTATTTAAGCTTGAGTATGAAGGAGATTAAATGTAGTGGAGTATTTATAAAAGTTGTAATATATTCTTGATTTAATACATTTCTTCCATATTAGTTGTGCAAATATTAGTACCAATGGTATCACAGCCCAATGGTTTCTCATGATACATGAGGAAGGAGAAAAATAGAAGACACGTGAAGCTACAAAGATTTACATGAAGTTGTGAATAATTTTCTTGATTTTTTTTGGTGAAGTTATTTAAATTTCTTAATTAATTTCTAGGGAGAAAATTTGTAAAGAAAATAAATTATTGAAGTTTTATTCGGATTAAGTTTTTCTTAGAACATGTCATAAGAATCTAAAAATTAAAAAATAATGAAAGTTAGAGGCATATATATATATATATTACACCATTTATTGAATGTTCAAATGTTTTAGATAAGCCCTAGGAGTGTATGAACATTTCAAAAAAAGGGTTCATGATGACAGATGATTGGTAGAGAGAAAAGAGGGTAGATAAAGGGGTTGAGAGTACGGTTAGAGACCACTCAACATCAAAAAAGTGCCAATAAAACATATTTCCAGAAAAATAATCAAATATATAACTATGCTAAAATTATACACTTTAATTACTAATAAATGTGTTTGGTATCTACATGAAATGTCTTTTTTTTAAGATTGACCTAAATAAAAACTAGCTAAACATGAAGTTTTCACATGGGCTTCTACAAAATGTGTTTTATAAGAATTTTTCCACGGTTTGAATGTTTGTGATTTTTTAATTCGTCTTTTAAAAAATAAAATTTAAAAATGATGTTTCATTTTGAATTTTTCCACCCTTTCAACGTTTTTGATTTTGCAATTGCTTAATAATCTTTTCAACAATAAGATTCAATTGATTGCCAATAGGATCATCCCAAGACCATACGATTTTTTGGTAATATTATGAATTTAGTCAATTGTAATTTAAAAACCTCATTCTAAATTTGTGCTGCTTTCACTCCAATCACATGTAAAAAAAAATCTTCTTTCCCTTACTAAGTGAAAATGCTATATTGCACTCGACACAAGATTGGAAAGAAACAAGGATGATTAAAAGCATAAGGAGAAGGAGGGGTAATGTGGAGCATCTTAAAAAGAGAATTAAGGATTTAGAGGTGAATAAAAAAATTTAACACAATATCATGAAATGCTTAATGATGGAAAATGTGAATCTCAAATTGATATGTCAACATGTGTCTACACAAATGCCCAAGGGAAATGAAAATAGTATGATGGGTGGGTCATGTAGGGATGTGGTTATGGAGATTAGGAAGTTCAAGGAGAGGTTAGAGATGCTGGGGTGGGAGAAAAGAAGCTACAAAGAGACCCTTAATAAGATGGTAGACTTGAGTAGAGCAACTATAAAAAATAGTACTACCAATATTTTCATAATGAAGGAACGTATTAAGAAGAGAAAAGAGATGGGTGAAGAGAGAGGTTCAAAGAAGAGAATCAGACACAATGGTGAGGAAAGAATCAAAAAAACCAAGAGATACACATGCAAATGTTGGAGGATCACTTGAAATTATTCAACGAAGAATGGAACATGGTATTTCTTTATTATGATTTATTTGCAAAACAGTTGTTACTTTGTTGTATATTTGTTGTTGGTAGTAAGCCTTTTTCCACATGGGATATCGCTATAACCCATTTCATACTTTTTGTCCTACTTTGAATCGTGTAATGTCTTATTATATTTTTTTCTAGATGTATAAGGGTTATGGCCCTTTCAAAAATCCTCCTTTTACCCTTATAATAATACATTTGGGTTAAAATGTTTTAAACCTTTGGAAAAATTAAAAAAAAAATTGGGCATGTGTAAACTAGAGAATAATGTAATTACCATGATATTTTTCCAGGCCCCTAAATAATAACAATTTTGAAAGCACTAAACCTCAATTATTATAGTATCTCCAATAACATGTAAACTCGTATTGTGGTGTGTTTAATCAAAAATATGTGGTATTCAATTAAGGCTCTAGTGATTGCTTGATTTCTTTGAGAACGATTACAAGAGCTCAATAATTTATCTATAAAATGCCCATTGTGCTTTTGATTACTTTGTGATTCTTAGATATCCAAATGAACTAGAATGTATGTGTTTGTATACTCAAATTGAATTCAAAATAATACTTTATTGTTGTCCATAACCAACCTCTAATAGGGAAAAAATGAAAAAACATGTGACTAAGAAGAAAACAAAAATTATTTAATGAAAAATTACATAGCAATATGTAATTGTATAAAACTCTTTTTTGTATTTAAAAAATTAACTAAAACCTCATGTAGATCAAATTACAAAAAAACCGAGAAAATGTGCCAATGTAGAGGTAGATCAATGAAAAAACGCGAATAGAGCTCTATTAAAAATGATTACACAAAAAAAAACGTTTGTAATTTGCTAGGGTTTTTGTAAATAAAAAAGTAGGCTTTCATTTATTTTTTACAATTTACCTAGGATCCTCCATTTTCACCAGAAAAATCAACAAAATGCATACCCAGTGCTCGTCAATGGCCTCCTCATTCCCTCAGTGGGATCGTTGGGCACAGTGGGCAGCTTGTGGGCTTGGCCTGGCTCTGCGTTGTGGGCTCGGTTTTGTCTCCTTCAATAGTAGAAGCTCGGTGGGCTTGGTGGGCTCTGGTCCATGAGCTCTAGCTATGGGCTCGGTCTAGGTTAACTTTGTACAGGAAGGAGGCTGAGTGGAGGAAAGTGATTTCCTCCGCAACGCCTCCAATATATAAACGAGGGGTGTTTATGCACAAAATACCTTCACGTGAAGGGAGTTTGCACGTGAACACCCTTTTCGTGCGAACCCTATTTAACGCTACACGATGGGAAAAAAATAGCCGATGTGTCAGTTCGCAGCGAACCACGTTCGCATGAACCATTTATTTTTACCATGCCCAAAGTCACTCCTCACTCGCATTTTTGGGACAAAAAGTAGGACTCAACACCATGCATTGACCCCTTACACACTATGAAACTCCTTCAAATTAGCTCATGAACGCTGGTTAAGTTGAGTGAATAGTTCCCCTAATGACCATAACTCTTAGCATGCGTACGATATACCTGTGACCCAAACTATGTAGTGAGTGTCAAAAAAACATTGTCTAGTTCCTTGAGATGATCATCCCTCTTTGCTTCATTGTGCCAAACTTACCCTTTGAGAATAACCTTATATTAATAGTAAGTGTCTAGATGGAAGGATTACTATTTTTAGTGAGAGGTGATGTTTACCTCTTCTTGACCATTATGATGTGATGAACTCCCTCATTAGATCCTCTGCACACTACCCTTGCCTCAGTCACCTTTTGGGTTGACCTATTATTTTTAGTAAACACCCATATAGGGAAATTACTATTTTTAGTGAGTGGTCATTTTAACTATTTTATACTCTAGACAATCATTATCTCCTTCTGGTGACCTTGACTACACAATGCTTTCACCACAATTAATTTTGATGATAAATTTCCAAGCATAGCAAGTCTGTATATGAAAAAATTACTATTTTTAGAAAGTGTGTTTCCAATGCTCGGTTTGCGACTGAAACATATACTTTTAGAATCGTCTCGTTGTCATGACCACATCCCCCAAATTTCACATAATTTTTCTGACTAGAAAACCAGGAAATAAAATTTACAATTTGCATATGGCAGTAAACTTCGAGTAGGGAGCTGCCATGGTGGCCATTAATGGAGCTCAAAATTTGTACATGTTTGGTTTTTGTCTCCGTTTGCGATGGAAACAGCTCCATTGCGATATATTTTTCATTTGGAGCTCATGTGTAAGTTTTTATCTCATTTCCATTGCCGGAATGATGGGAAATCTGAACAAATGTGAGTCAGTGACATGAAGTGAG
The DNA here is from genome assembly GCA_019776745.2 of Taxus chinensis. Taxonomy (NCBI): domain Eukaryota; kingdom Viridiplantae; phylum Streptophyta; class Pinopsida; order Cupressales; family Taxaceae; genus Taxus; species Taxus chinensis. The sequence continues at coordinate 830,854,099 of CM034148.1, forward strand.
AATTTTGTTGGAACAAATAATTCTAGGCATCATTTGACCTCTAGTTTGTTGCATCATGATTTTCTTTAAAAAATTGGAAGTCTTTCTAATACAACACCTCAATCTGACTTGCATCTTGTGAGATATGAAGATTTCTCGATCAGGCGACTTCACGGTTATTAGGAAAAAAACCTTCATTTTCTTCAAGTTCTTTGTTTCTTCAGCGCTTTTGATGATTCCTTCCCCTAAAAACCATGTATTTTCATGGACTGGGCGTTTATGTGGCCATGGGGGAGCTTTTTTGGATCAGCAATGGTAGACTGGGTTTCTGGACAAGAAAGATCAAGGCCATGGCATGGTGAGAAGCTGTGAAGGAGAAATGAGGGGGAAGAAAACGACTAAGTGCTGGATTTGAATATTCAAAAAAATTCTCATGCAAGGGTGGGGTGAATTTTCTCATGTCTAATTTACTTTACCTCAGGGACATGAGGGACATCAAATTCCATGGTGAGCAAGAGGACAACACATTTCCTCGATCTGATGGAAGGGGATTTACTTGGAAAAACACTAGAAGCACTAGGGGATGAAAGCCGGTCACGTGGATGACCAAAAAAACTCCCCATAAGGTCTAGGTTAATTTTTTCATGGATCTTTTGTCCTTGATCTCAGGGACGTGAGGGACATCAAATTCCATACTAGTCCTGGAGTTAACACATGTCCACGATCTGATGGCAGAGAATTTGAGCTCCAAAAATCCACCTAGGGGCTGAACTATCAAGTCTGAAGGTCACATGAGGGTCCCAGAGGTCACATGCAGGGTTGGGTGTATTTTTCCAAGGTTGGTTTACCTAACCTTATGGATGTCGGGGACATAAAATATCGTCAAGATCCTAGTTCTAACACGTGTCCTCCCAAAAATTGACTAACTCCTGAACTGTCTCTAGGTGGGTAACTTGGAACAATGATAACTTGATCTCCCCGTGAAATTTATTGGTGAAATTTAATATTATGCTAACTAGAAATTTCCATTTTAATCTAATGTTGTGGGTCTCATGTCTTGATTCATCCATTTGATCCCTGAAAAAATTGGAATTATGATTTTATACTCCACATGTTCCTAATAAAAACATCCTGCAGAACTGATGAAACAAAGTGTTGTGAAAATATATTATTTCACCATAATTTAGGGCTTGGGATTATCTTTCTGATAGATGTTTTATTTTACTCCTAAATCCATCAGGAGCTCCTTGGAATCTTCTTCTGAAGCTCAGCAGTTGTTTTAGGCCTATGTACTGCCTAGGCTTGTGAACCCTTCTTTTCATTCAGACTACTCCAAGTATTTCAGAACTTCCCTAAACATTCCAAAATCATTTCCTTGATGTTCTAAGGACTTAAATTCACCTCCTTGTTTAATTTTTCCCTTTTTCTCCACTCAAGGGGGGTTGATCCAGTCCTAGGAAGGCTAACGATAGCACTTCCCACAACTGCATGTAGCTTACACACGAACTACTAAAATCACCCATGGGAAATGATTGGAATTTCCTAAATCACCTAGAGGGGTGAGATAACATTAATTTGGAGGTCACTTGGACTAACGAGACAAACCCGGGGTGTGTTGGAATGATGAGACTTGAAAAAATTAACACTAGGGTATAGTTGTCATGCTTAGAGAATTGTCAATTTCCATGTTGCACTTTTACATGACAAAACTCCTATATCCTTCTCCATCTTCCATCATTTTAATTTCATTTCTCTTCTCATAATCAATCATTCCCTTTTTTATCTTTTCATTCTAAATTCCAATTTCCCCCCCCTTTTTAATTCAATTTGTCCCAGTTTCACTTCCAAAACTCTTCTCTGCTTATCCCTTCTCCACCGTCATTTCCTTCTTTGACTCCACTCTGTCATTTATTTTTTCTTCCTAAAATTTCTCCTCTTACTCATCACCTTCCATTTTCCACCATTTCTCTCCATCATCTTATACATATTTTCTATTTCTTGGTTTCCACTCCTTTCATATTACACATCTCTCTTCCGTTTTCACCCATCTACTTTTCCCCCTTTTTTCTTCTCTTTCCCTTTTCCTTTTCCTTTCTCCTTCACCTTTTGTTCTATCCTTTTCTTTTCCTCTTCTTATTTTTCTTTCATCATTTATTTCTTCCACCATCTTCCCTCTTTATTATCTTTGTTGCTTCTTTCTATGGCACATCTCTTCCCTCTTCTCTCATCTCCCTATTTTCAATTCTTTCCTCTTCTCATCTTATCTTCACCTTCTTGTTTGTCCTTCCTCATCAATTTATTCTCTTATTCTATTCCTCTATTTTATTTTTCTCCAGGTCCCATCGTACCTTACTCTACTTTCATTTCTTATCATAATTATCTATTATTCAACTACCTCTTCTTTCCATTACAATCAAGTATAGTTTACTCTCCTCGTTATTAGGAGACAATGCTTTCGTCTATCTTCATACACCTCATTCTCTTTATCCTCCTCTAATTCCTATTTGTACCTCTCTCCTCAACCATGTCCTTTCTATTTCATTCTATGTCCATTTTCCTTATCTCTATAAATATTATCATCTCGCATCTTTCATCAAGATCGGTGTCATGGGACATTTTTTTCTTGGAGGATACCCTCTAAAAGCCAACACCTATCATAATCTTGTACTCTTCTCATCCCATATTTTCATCTGACATTTTATGTCTTGTCGCAAAAGTATCATAATGGACATCACCTGTCCTAATATTTTTATCAGACAAGTAGGACTACTTCTCTACATTATAATTTACGTCACAACTTATGCATGTTGACTCCTCATCGAAGACAGTGGGATTGCTTCATCATATTCATCACACCTTTAGGTAATTTTATCGGTCAACTTTCTATCCTATCTTCTCATCATGAAAGCATATTTTTATCACCATATTTATCACCCCTTGGGGAATTTTATCACACCACTATCCTATCTTCCCATTATGTCCATCTTTGTTCCCTATCATGGTACACATTTTTCATCCTAGGTACTTGTTGGTGTATATAACTCACCTTTTATATCGTGCCTTGTGCTAGGGTATCATTGTTTTCATTCACTTTTCCCTCTTATGGATGCATGATTTTTCACTGTGATTCCTTACAGATGAAGGATTTTCACACATCTTTTCACATTCAATTGCATATATTTCAATGTTTTCCTATGACCCATTGGTCATCACGGTTTACATCCATACTGCAGTGGTCTTCACCCACTCACTTGATCTATAGAACATTATCGTCTATCTCCGTTGAGACCACAATTGACCTCTACCGATGTGATATTGAATTCACCACCATACATTTTTTTTATTGCAATCCTTCTTTCCCTTGGGCATCTTTCCTTTGGTCATGTCTTCGTCCGTCCTTAGACACATGATTTCATCTATACCTTTTTTTTTGTCTCATGGCTTGCTATCACAAACCACTCAACAAAAAGGGCCAAATGTAGACACCTATTTTTGGTATCACTAGCGCGCCTCAATTGTCTCACATTCAGCAGGCTAATTCCATACTTGCATCTCATTCCCTCTTAAATTACATGCAAATCCTATCCATTAATCTTAATTAACTTAATCAAATGGGCTCCATGTAGACCAATTTGCCAATAATTCAAATTATTTGATATTATAATCCATTCTTCTAATTAAGTCATATCATCCTAGTTCATGAGTATTAATATACACATCTGTCACTCTTTTCCTAAATTCAAAAGAGCCCCAAATCTATCATCCCAGCTACCTAAGTCCCACATCAATTCCCTACTTAAGTCAAAATTAAGTTTCCTACCTAAAAATTCAACCCCTTCAAAATTATTACGTGAACCCCACCCATGAACTCAATATTTCAAAAATCCACAATGTCAGACAACAAATCCAAAAATCAATAATGTAAAATGAATGCACATAGCTCCACTATTACAGTTAACTCAGGTCTCCACTTCCACATCACACCTTTTCTTTTTCGCACATCATGAACCCTACCAGTCAAATCAACTCTTCATCATGTCCTCATTAATCAAAATAGCTTTTGCAAATCTACGGTTATTCGTTAATCCTCATATTTTAATCCAAATTCAAATTATAAATATGATTCTTTCTCCTCCCTTTGCAAATATGAGAGGGATTCTGAAGAAATTCCTGTGAATGCTGTGAGATTTTATTCATTTTATAATTTCATTAATTATTCTATCTCGAAGTGATGAATCACATTTTGGACTGTCCATGGAGCCATTCTTCTCGTGATTTGGGTCTCATGTAATGCCAGATTCATGTTACATTTTGTATCTAGATCAGTAATAACTATCTACACACGGGGACCATCTAGGTTCATTTTATTTGGTCAATATTGCCAAATGTCATTAGTTTTTGGCATGCTCATTGTATCATTTGAAACTTATTCTCATCTTGTGAACATGGGGTTTGACAGCCACTGAGGAAGCTGAACGCTTCCTAGAATCTACTTTTTCAGGCATCCCCCACATTAAAGTTTCTAAGCTATTATTTATCCTGAGTGTATGTGAGTTGCAGGTTTTCAATGGGATCACATGCCCCAGACTCCGATCATCAAATTCGGCACCCATAGCATCCATGCCTTCATCTCCACGGTATCTAATCCCTTGTATACTCGATGTGGTTTTTTGTTTTCTTGATTACTCATACACTCACCTAGATAGGAATCTAGGAAATGTCTGATCAACACATGACTTCGTTGAAAAAAGTTAGAGGAGGGTAAAGAACTACTTAGAAAGGCTAAACTGATGTTAAGTCAAAAATCAATCCTTACAAAGATCTCAGAATTCAGGTGAAATAGAGCAATAAGTCGTTCATCAAGGATCAATTCAAGAAAATATTAAAGAGTGTGAGAAATGGAGAGAAGATCTGAATACTATCAGAGAAGAAGTGACTACAAGTAATCGTACATGAAGAGATTTGAAGCTTGAATCAAGCCACTCAGAAAACAAGTAAAATGAAGAGAATAAATCCTAGCAAGAAGAAATAACAAGAAGAATACAAATACAGGAAGAGCCAAGTCAATATGGGATATGTCAGGGAGTAGTGCATCTAGTGTTCCACTGAGAGAAAGTTTATCTTGGTCTTGTTGTTAATCTCATGTGTCATGATATTGGACAAAGGGGAAGTACTAAGAAATTGTTTATGAAAAACTTAAATGTTTAAAAATTGTTTTAGCACAAATGGAGATCTTATTACTACTGAATGAGTGAATGGAATATAGTTGAAGTCGTCAAACTAAAAATTGGGGAAAATTCAAAAGGTTACAGGCCCGCAATATAGTGCAATTTGTTCTTAGTATCTAGAACCATCTAAGCCAATTTAGCAATGATAGTCGACCTTTACTCAAAGAAACTACCATAACTATGCGAGACAACCCATAGCCTGACACTTGAAGCATTCCTTGAAAATAAGATCCCGTATGAAATGGGTATAGAAAATATGAGGGAGCAAAGTCAGAATTTAGTTGAGCACTCAAACGCAAATATTTGGATTTCAAGGTTCTTGTAACTAGCTTCAAGGTTATGAATGGACCAAAAAAGGATTTGTTAGAAAAGGCAAAGAAATAAGTTGGAGATAATGTTCAAATGCTAGTGTACCAATGAGCACATGACCCGAAGGTTTATTAACAACTACAATAAATGGTCCAGAGAAGGTACATATTAAGTGAACCAAATTTATTTCTATCAAGCTTTTCATAAACAGATGGATGATAACTCATTCCTTATCGCTGAATAACAACACCCTTTGATTTTCATAAGTATGTCTATAATCTGTGAGCTCACGGTGTTGACTGGGTCAACATGGGTAGCCAATATATCCAAGTTGTGCATGGATCTCATGTTACTTGTAGATGTGACCTCCAGAGACAAGATTGGTCTCTTGATCCTAAACTACTTGCCACTACATCTACATCTTAATGGAGGAATTCCTCTATGTAATCCTCAATCTTCATATCATTTCCAAGGTCACTTGCCCACTTCTGCAGAGAGTACATGAAAGTAAAGCCTACAGTAACGTCATGGTGATAGGATCCAGAATCAAGGGGGGAATGAGAATAGATTTTCAATTTGTAAAAAATGGAATAAAAATACATACATAGAGAGGGTGATAACAAGTTATCCAAGAATCTATCAACTGCTATGTAACCACCAAAAATTTATCATGTAGCATCATAATGATAATGAATCCCTGCAAGGTAGCATAAAGATAAACACAATATGATTCGTAATAAGATTGAACCATGGAAAGAAGAATGATTAACTGAAAGTGTTTGCAACAATGGAAGATACATCCACAAACTTGCAGTCTATTCAACCCTCATGTAGTATACTTGCATGAATTCAATGCTCATTAGAAAATTAAAGGCAATGGATCACCATGCAAGGAGTCAACTATAGGGGCCTGCAGCACATTAACTCCAAGAATTCTAAAAATGACCAGAGATTTTGCTACTTAACCTATCTATCTCTACAATGAGCCCACACTTCAATTTATAATTTTTGGGAAGAGTCCAGGACCTGAAATCCCTAAAAACTTACCATTTCAGCACTATCCTGTAAGAGGTATATTGGTAATGGATTGTCAATGAATGGAATAAGTGAAACCCTTTCTTGCAGGAAAGGCTCCCCATGTTGTCCCATGCACGTTCCCAGCTACATGAAAATTGTAATGCCCGTGCTTCGGAATAAACTACAGTCTGGGAACCATATTTAAAACATGCGTGTTTTCTGGATGAATCTGGTCACATTTTAGTAGCTCAAAACACCATTAGGTCTTAATAAAATTAGTCGAAGTATTACCTATCAAAGTTTTACATGCATTGAAAGCTCAGAGCCATGATTCTCAAAAGAAAAGAAAATAGGAAATCCATGGCGAATTTAGGTTGAGAAGATTCTAAGTAGATTCTGTGGCACTTCTGAGTGTGACGAAACATGAGGATTTTGAGTTCTCCAGGAATTTTTTGACATCATTATGGGAACAATATTTTAATTTTATTAGATGGCACAAAACAGAGTTGTATTCTCAGACAAGTCAAATGCTTGTAAAAATACAAAGTCATTGTTGTGGTCAATACCTTTATGGAATTGTCAATTTAAGCTCAGGGGTGGCAGCATTCCACTTTCCCTTTGTAAATTTCCGTTAGTTTGCGATGGTATTACAATCAGGGACACTCATCTCCCTACACGATACTTGGACTGTGTGATCCTCCTTTATCCACCATTGATCCAAACTATGGTGGGCCATCGACTGTCGATGTAACGTGCCCACTAGAATCTCCCACTTGAGACACAGGAACAACCTAGGATTTAGTTACAAAATTATGGAATATATTTTTTTGTTGAAAAGTGTTCAACATTACCATAGTCTAAAGGAAAATTAAATCTAAAGCCTTTATAACTTTTCCCATTATAATGCATTACCTGCATTCCACATGTTGTCCATGAAAGCGACAAGTGTAATAATTCTGATGCATTCTAGCTCAAATCTCCTTCAGGTGCCTCTAGTTTAAGGTTCCACTGTTTTACATTGACCATTTTAGCTACAATATTCCCGAATTAAATTTTAGGGTCTAAGGAACCAAATTCAATCTAAATACCCAAGAATATTTATGGATGTCCATAAATATCTAAGACAAGAGCAAGGTTTAATGGCACAGGTGGGGAAAAAAAATACATATCTTCCACGTATATGTCTTTTTCAAAGTAAATTCTATACTTACCCTGCTCCCATGTTAACTGCCGGTGCCAGGATTCAAATTTTATTTTTCTCACATTTAACACTGCTCAAAACTTAGTCCTATAACATTCCCATTGGTATAGTGAAATTTCTCTCATACACTTTCAAAAATTGATATCAGAGATGGAAAGTCCTCCTAACTCCTCATATTTCTCAAGTTATGCCTCCAACATAACTAACAATGGGAGGACAAGGATTTTCCCAAAGGCAAGGACCAAAAGTGGGAGCTAGGGACAGAAATTTTTCCCTTAGCACTCTTGGGAGTGAAAGTGAATTTCACCTCTAAATACCTGTAATCCCATGGTGGGGATTTGCACCTAAAAGGAAAATTTTGAACTCAGTTGGGTAATATATCAAGTAAGACACGAAGAGCCATATATACCTATGCCTAGGCGGGAATGGCGGGTTGCTGGAGGTAAAGTTTGAATTTTTGCCTTATTATATTCTTTTTTGTTTGAAAGAAGTAAAAAGATATCATGCATAAATTACCTGCTCACATCTGCCAGCGCTTAGAGACACCACGTGTCAGTCCCAATTTCACAAGTAGATGTTGAGCACGCTAGCGGGGCAAACATATGATATATTGTGACTTTGTTAATTGAAATAGGTTTTAACTAGGTTTGAAGTACAATGCTCCACATCCTCCGCTGACGTGTCGAAGAAGACCCATGTGTCAGCCATCCATTTAGTTGCAAATTACTTTTAGGTGGAGTTGGCGGGGAAAATTTAGACTAAAAAATTCAAAAAAATTCTGAATGTGCAAAAGGCAAAAAGGAACAATGCTCCTCTGTCGACGCCTCGTGATGCCACATGGCAACACCTAATTGTCTTGCTTTAGCCGGCAGGGAGGAAGAGGAAACTTAAAAAAAAATCTTCAATTTTTTTTAAAAGGTTAAGTTTGATTTTGCAGGTCTGCAAAAGATGACTAAAAGGCAAAATGCGGGGCGGTGTGTCCACGAGGGAAATTTTCCCAAATTTTTAAGACTTTTTCAGTCTTCGGTGGATTTTTGACAAAAAGTAAGGCCTATAGGTTAGCGGATGCGGCGGGGAAATTGAAAATCGTTTGGCATTGACTTGACTCAAAACATTCTAAGGGAAAACTTGGGCCCGTGGGTCCACCAAGAATTTTAATTGTTACTAATATACATACTATATGAGCTCCATATTATAGTTACTGAGATTAGGCATTACCTATTATGACGCCAAATGAAGAAAAACTTCAGAAGGCCATAACTTGGTTCGATAGAGAACTCAGTTTTTGCCCCACAAACGAGGGTTCAATTTTGGTATTTAAGATCTGAAAGTCCTCTTTGCATGTGAATCATTCATTTTTATTTTTGATTTGAATTGAATTCTCAAATTTTGAGCTAATGCTCGTAAAACCGGATTTGAATATAATTTTTAACAACAATTCTTGCAAGGTTACGAAACATTGATTTATACATCCAAAAAAGTGGTGATAAGGATTAATTGTTATACTACCCCATAGAATCTTATTTTTTGAGTTTATTTTGATAGAATATTTTAAGATTTTTTTATCTTTCCACAACACTGGATATTATATTTTGTAAATATAAGTATGAAGTTTTTTTCCTTTGCAACAAATATAGTGCAAATTGCATAGGAATACATGCAAAGTCAGAGAAGTTTTCTTGGGATATGAGAGACGTGACATTTTTCTAGATTAAATATGTGTATTGAATGATATGGACAAAAAGGAAACAATTTTTTTTTTTCCAACATTGTGTGAGGTTGACAATTGTGAGTCATCAAGACCCTTTGAGTATGTGTTGACTCCTATAATAAAACCAAGTGTATCTCTAAAATAGTTGGAAGAAAAATTGATTTGAGGAATGTAAATTTTTTGCATCATTTAAATAAGGGACATTATACTTCTAGAGAATATTGTTAATGTTATACAATCTCTAACAGGGTACTTGTAAGACCTAAAGTGAAAAAAGGGATCATATTTCATTTTGCAACACCTATGTCCTAAACTGCTGGCAGAGTAGACCAACAATCAAAAGCAATATGAGACAAATGAAAATGACTTAAAACCCACAAACACTAAAAAATAATATTTATAAATTTTTAATACCATATGCAAAAAATCACCTACTAGTTACGTAATAAAGTTCACCTTGCATATTCATATTTCAAAGTGTTAAGCAGACATCCTCAAACACAATTGTTAGTCTAATTTAACTTAGCCGAAAAGAATACGAATCTTTCAAAGACATTTCAAGATTTTAGGCATTTTAATCAAAGAGAATGGCGAAGATAGGAAAAAAAGTAGTGGCAACAAGAATAAACTTAGAACTTGAATGAAAGAAGTCTCTAGGGTCCTAAATTTCCTACATAAAGCATAATCACATACAATGATAATCTAGTCAATGTAAAAGAATTTATTTACTGTCTATCCTTAGTTGGTTCACTTCATTCAAGGCTGCTGCTATTTTATCATTCCCATTCACAATTAGAGTAAACATAGTGTATTTATTTTTTGTCTTACATATTATTTAGAGCTAGAACACTTTCTGCATGGTGCGGTTGTTGTTTTCTAGTGGTTGTACGAGGTGTAATTCACAGAGCTAGAAGTAACTGGAAAGAATATGGAGTCACAATAGACCAACAAAGAATATACCTTGGATGGTTCTGGTGATATGTGGGGAAGGGGAGTGGAGAGGGTCAAGACAGGAAGATGGAAACATTTCTTCCTCACCATTAGCAAGACAATAATTCATCAATAGTTCATTCTCATCTTGATGATGTTTTTCAAAGAAAATGATTTTTTCTCCATCCAAAGTTTAAAAACTATTTTCTAAATGATACGAACTGTAGAGATTTATAGGCTGAAATTTATTAGCCATAAACTTTATTCATATGTGGTGGTGTAAACTCTATAGAAAATTTGTAAGCATAGTTTTTTTAATATCTTTCAATAGATATAGGTGGCTAAAATCATGTTCTCAAAGTCACATATGTTTCTTCTATAAAAACCACCTTCCAACTAACACATACCGTATAGAAGAATATTTCAATATTCATTATATAGACTAGTGTTTTCATGGTCTAACATGGGTTTAGCATGGTTGGCTCTAATATTTGAATTAGAACTCGTGAAAGTTACTAATAGCATATTCAAAGCATGCGAATGTACTCGGTTAAGAACTCAATATATTGAAACTTAACTTCCCATTTGACATTAAATTTTAACATCCCATTAATAGTATTATCTTTGGTAGCATTAGAAGTATCTTTGGTAGTTAGCCTTTTTCAAATTTCAAATTTGTAAGCTAATTATCATGTTTCCATCTTCTTATTTTACTAGAAAAAGCATCCATAGGTGCTTTTGAGAGGCCGATAGGCAAATTGGAGGAGTATTTGAATGTAGTTAATTAGTAATTTTTAGAGGTTTTGAATTGTGAAATATTGGTAAAAACTTCAGAGAAAACAATCCATGAGACAACATGCAAAATATGTTGGCTTTAAAGGTTTATGCAGAAATCAAAGTTGTTGGAGGCTGTTTAAGATAAGGAGATCTTGTAATAAATAAGTGTGTTGTTAGTGTCATAGTGTGGATGCTTAAAGAATGGAAATAGAATTACAGTGCAGTTAAGTCGAATACTGGCATTCATTGATGTGGATGAACTTTTGGGGCTCCATTTTGTAAACAAGTAATCCTACATAATTTGAGTAGTAAAAGAAGGAAAATAAAACGTTTATATGACATAAGTAAGGAAAATTAATTGAAAGGGGAAGATAGCATGTGTATCATTTTGAAACATTGGATATATAATTGCACGTAGAAATTTGTTTAGAAGATAATACATCAGAACAGACTTCAAAAACTCAAAGGTAAGTTAATATTTTAAAGTTGAATAAAGAAGAAAACATTAGGAAGTAGTGTAGCTATATTTAATTCATTTTGATGTAGTAAACAATGAAAATGAAAAAATATATTAGATAGTTAGTCTTAATACTTTCATGAAGAAATGATTTCTTCTTTCAAAGAAAAGTGTAAATAGTGTTAAGTGACATAAGTTTGATTTGATGCTCGTAAAAACTATCTAACACCACACTTCATAATTTCAAAATATAAGGTAATATTCTCATCATGAATATGGAAATAAACATTAGGTACTGGCTAAGTTATATGTAATTCCATATCAAAGTAGTAAACAACAAAAATGAAATACTACATTAGCTAGTTATGCTTTATATTAAGAAGAATCAATGAAAACTTATTTTAAAGTAAAATTCTAAACAGTCTAAAGTGACGTAAGAAAAGTAGACTTGGAAAAGATTATATGTTTTGCATGATTTAGTTAAGCATGGATTTTTTTCATTCCATGGATTTTTGTAGCTCTATTTGGACACTCTTTCTTGGATTTTGGATTTTGAACATGAATCTCATTTTGAATCAACTTGGTTCCTGATTCATATTCAATTGCATACACAGTATCATAAATCAAATCAAAACATCTAGAGTAGGATTTTTTGTCTTAAAATTTGAAAGGAAAATCGTCTGAGGTTTAACAACACCAATTTTTTTCATGAGGTTCTCTTTTATGTTCGATGTACTCAGGTTTTTTCTTCTATAAAAGATAATATGAATCACAAATTGTTTTCTAAAAAACTGTTCTTTGCAATGAATTTTCTTCACAAACAATGTTCATGTTGGTCCATCACGGGATATTGGGATGTTTGACGAGTTCCTAGTCCTCATTGTACTCCAATACAAATGCAAAAGAGAGAGACACGTGAGGGCAACACATCACTTCAATTTAACAATGAGGATACAATTCTAGGAAGGAAACTCGTTAGGCTACTTTAAAATCCTTTCGTATACTTAGTCTTATGTTCAACTTAGGACGTGATAGGAGTGATTCTTTTGGAAATATTCCATTAGCAATTCTTATATCTTGGTACTTGAGCAAGGCATATGTAACCCATATAAATGAGTTGGAAAAGATTCCAAAGTATTTGTAGTAACCACAAATTGAACTATTTTGCAAACATGCATATAAAAACATTAATAGATGGTATGATAGAAAAAAAAAACTATATTTGTAGTGCCCACTTTCCTTCGACACCTTTTGATTATTATTTTTCGATATTATCATATATTGTCATATATACTTATGGATATATTATAGTTTTTGATATAGGATGTTAGTAGATATCAGAGATACCGAATTGTTATTCATTTGATTCTTATGTGATGCATATGGACTACTAGAGACTTTTGTTGTTGATATTGATACACTTTTGACATGGCTATTTATCTGTAATTCTGACATGTGATATGTTTAAGTCATACTGAGTAGATCTTGATAATTGGATTAATGTGATGATCGTTTTGACATGAATGAAATGTGAAATAGAAATGTGCTAGAAATTTTAAGTGATATCGTATTTGCATAGATGATAATAATTCATATATAGTTGATTTTAGATTTATATCTCATATTTTGGCATGAATGTTTTAATACGGCCATGAGGCTGAAGGGGGTATTCTCTGTTCTGCAGGTATATTATATTCAAAACGATATCAGGGGAGTGGAGACCAACCACATCAGAATTCGAGAAGAATCCAACTAGGATCACCGTGGCAACATGTAATTGTGTGTGTGTTAGAATTATTTGGTTAAGGGAAAATTTGTGACCTAGGGGTCATGTGTTGTTTTGTTTTAAATTTCCCTTTCTATTATGTTAGTATGTGTTTTCTTTTAGTGAGTGAAATTTTACTTTTTTTATTATTTGGATTCTTGGAATTGTGTTTACCCCTTTTTTAGTCATGGGTTGTAGTGTCTTAATTAAGTTAATTTGAATTTGTTTTAAACTAATTAAAAGATGTGACCAAAAGGGAGTTCATTTATTAGGCTTGATTTACTTTGGATTTTGTGTTGAGTGATGTGTGTTTGAGTTTTGAGTGTAGCACACTCTACCCCACATGGGAAACTCGAATTTGGCCTTAGAGGCAAAATTTGGAAGCTTGTGGGACAAGTCAAACTTGTCCCACACGTCTTAAAAGCCCATGCCAACCCTACCTATGGGTTGGGAGGTCAAATTTAGGCTCGTTTTAGGTGTTTTGGGGGGATAAAAGGTAAAATTTAATTGCACTTTCTTTCAAAAATTTAATTTTGTCCTTTGGGGGAGTGGGCTTAGATGGAGTGTGTAAGGTGCTTGTCATTCCTCCAACCACTCATTAATTGTGCATTGGAATATGAGGTTGACCAAGTGATGTGGAGTGGAGGGAAAATGAGGTGGCATCCTACTTGGAGCCACATCATCCCTCCCTCTCTTTTCTCTATTTATTGAATTCTTTTGCTTGTTTTGGGGTTACATGTTCATTTTTAGTCTCTTGTATTGTTGGAGAGGAGAGGATTTTGAAGGAGTTTGTGGATTTTTGGAGTTTGTTGATACTTTTGGATTTTTGTTGGAGCTTGTGGATGCTTGCTTGATCTTTGGAGGGATTTGGAACTTCATACTTGGAACAAGCTCTACCATGGAAAGGTAGGAGCTTCACCTTTGTTTATATTATGTTATTGTTATATGTATGTGTGTATATGTTGTGTTGAATGTTGTTGTTTCTTTGAAATGCTTGTTGGGTATGGGTAGAATGCCTAAGTTGGGAGTGGGAGGAGACTATGGGGAGTTTATTTGAGGGAGGCATAAGAGATCATTTTCTTGAGGAGGGAGTTTGGGTTGGGTGCCCACCTAGTATGAGAAATGCTTGCATTTTCTTCTTGTTCTTACTTTGAGGGAGCCATAAGAGTTGAGGGAGGCATAAGAGTGGATGGAGGGATAAGGGGTACTTGAGGGAGGCATAAGAGTTGTTAGGGGTATTGTGTTTTGCATTGGAGTATTTTTAGGTGGCACCCATTCCCATTGGGAGGCATAAGTGGCCTCCCCATAGGTCTTACTCTTTTGGCTTTCTTGATAAGCCTTGTGATCTTGTTGCTTTGTTGTTTTCTTCTTGTTGAGTTGTTGTTTTGTTTTGTATGTAAATGGAATGAATGTGAAATTATTTGTCAAGTATTGTGGAAGCTAGTAGTTGCCATGAGTTGAGATCTTCTCCTATTGTAATGTGGTTGGGGCTCGGGGGCCAATGGAGAGGATGACTTCTCTTCTGCATTGGGAATCTTGGTTGGGTGGAGAGCGTTGTCTCCCCCCCTATTTTGTTGTGAATCAAGCAAACTTTTGGAGGAGCTACCTTGTTGGTGTTTGTAGCATTGGAGGCTTGTTGATGGCCATGTGAAACTACCTTATATTTTTACCCACCTAGAGTGGAAGAAATTGTAATAATGCTAGATCATTATTTATCTTACGATTATAGGATAAATCTCTCACTTAAAGTGGAGGAAGATGTTGTAATGAAGATTTTGAAGGGAAGTTGTATTCAAATAGTCGTTATTGATATTGCATTGCATGTGGAAAGAAACAAATATTGTAAAGAAAGAAGAAAGAATGTTATTGTAAAGTTAGTTGCAAATAGAAAAGAAAGATTCATTTTCATATTATACTTGCATTAGATAGTTAGTAAACCTCTTGCTTATTCCTTAGATAATAAAAGGGTGAATTGAGAAAATAGTTTGTTATTCTTTTAGTTGGAATGACAACTTTCATTTAGTGTGTAGTTTTTGCCCTTATTTTAGAATGTACTTAATGGAAATATTGTTGTAAAACTCTCTTGTGGATTGTTAGGAAATTTGTGCTTGATGAAATATTAAATTTCATTGTGCTACTTAAAAGGCATGTAAAATGTTAGAACATTAGTGCATTTTTCTTGTATTGTTGATGGAAAGGAGCTTAAGTTTTATATAGTCTTCGATATGCTAATGGAGTAGTTTAAGTTCTAGTTCTAGTATGTTATCCTCATTTAAGAATTTATTGTAAATCCATTTGCAAATTATTAAGGGAAATGAAATTAAATCTATTTTAACTCCCGTACATTACTTGTTAAATTGTGGAGAAAGAAATTCTAGTGCAAAAGCTCTAAACTTGTTTACATTAATCCCATTATTGCTTGATAAAGATACTAATATCATAAGTATCACTCATACTAAAGTAATATTAATATTAATAGATTTATTACTATTAAATTATATTAATATTAATATACTATTAATATTTTTTTTTAATAATTAATAAAGAGTATGCTAATGTAAACTATAGCAAAAGAAATAATGTTAAACATAAAATATATTATATATATATACCCTATACGTATTTATATGTAATTCATAAGAAAAAGTTTATAAAAGTTAAAACTTTAGTTTATAGGAAAAAAGTTTATAAAAGTGAATACTTTTAAAAAGGTAATGTGGAAACTTTTATTCATAAAAGTTAAATTTTTTTAAAAAGTGAACAAATGGTAAAAGCCACGGTAGTGGCTTTTGTTTACCACAGTGAATAATTGTAATAGTTTATAACCTTAAACTTTTCCACCAAAAAGAGTTCTGCTCCACCGTGGCATTCTAGAACCCCGCCCCTCCAAATTAACAATAATGAACTCAATTTATACCATAATAAAAAAAAATTAGAAACCTGCGCATATTTATTTTCGGTGATTGTGCCTAGTGGCCACGACACACACACACACACACACTTGGTTTTTCTGCCCTTGAATTCTAGATTCAGGTTTTAACCCAGCTTTATATATACAAATAAATATATATAAATATATTTGTTCGAGTTTACTCCATAGGAGATAATAAATAATTACTAAAAATAAATATTTATATACACAAGTATATAAGTATATATATATATTCTTCAAATGAAAAGATGAATCCAAATCTTAACTTTGATGAAAATGAGACAAAAAAAAAAAAAAAACCTTTTGTCCATTTGGGCAAATACAAGAAAATGAACTAAATAAATTTAATAAATATATATTTTCAAACCCTAATGAGGGTATCAACAAAAGAAGACAAAGGATGAAGCTTGGAAGCCTCTTCGAAAAACTTGGGATGGCCTCTAATGGCTTCCCTTCCTTCTCCTCCAACCTGCAAAACAAACAAGAGAAATGAGAAAATAGAATCAAGTGAATATGAGTATAAGAAAGCTTTCATAAGGATGCTTCTAGGGTTACTTTAGTGCTAACCTAGATCTAAGGGCTCAGATAGATTTAATCCATCCAATGGATGGAGGATTGAACCCTACATCACTTAAGTGACGGTGGTATTTAAGTGGGTGAGTGGAAAGTACCCTTTTTAATTTAAATGGGTGTAATGTTTTGAAGGGGGCCTAAGGGGTTAGACTTTTAAGTTGTGCACTCCTTACCTTTTTAAGGAAATAATTTAACGTTAGTAAGAAGCATGATTTAAGACTAAGGGATATTTAGTCTGGCTTGATTATAATAAATTTAGAGGTGGATTAATGGGGCTATGACATGAAAATAAAAATGAGAAATATTAAAATAATTATCATAGCTTAGTAGAGTGAATTTAAATCCTCATTTAACTTTGGAAATTAAGTCAATGTTGTTCAGTTGTCTTTCTTTTTCCGACTGCTTAAAAAAAAATTAATTATAAAGCATTATTCCAGGAATATTAATTTAATTCCGATGAAGGTTATTTTCGTTTCCTTTTTAAAGATAAACTTTTCAATAAAAAAATTAATCCATAATTTTTCTAACTAAACCTAGGTTGTTCTTGAGTCTCTTGCGGGCGTTTTAGCGGGCATTACACAAATTGTGGAAATTTTGTAGAATAATTGTGGGGTAAAAAGTCCTTGTTTGTTGTAGTGATTACACCCTTGTTATTGAAGGGCCCTTGGTTTATTGGTGATGTTGTTAGGCTTTCAATGAGTCCACGAGGGATCAAGTCTTGCTGAGTGCCATGGTGGAATTTTTCTAGGCCCACATCGTGTTATAGGGAAGCTGATACACTGACTTTCCTAATGACTATGGATTATTAAATGAATCCATTCATTTATATGCAACAAACCCATTGGTCACAACCCACATGTTCAATAACATGTTGAATTCAAAGGTTATGCCATTTTCTCGTGGTGTTTTATATACTAGTCGTACATGTTTACAAGATGATGACCATCTCGACAATGAGGTCCTACTAGACATGTTGGGAAATGAGTTATTTTAATGTGTAATATATGGGTTGAGGAAGCCTTGGTTAATGGTTCTCTTCGTTATGTAAAGAATATAGTGTATACCCATGGATCTAGACCTCTTGAATTGCTACTTTGTGTGGTTGTGGGTATTAATAACTATGTTAACGTTGTAATGCCCCGCTGGGCTCGACTTATTGTGGTTGTCCTTCATTAAGACTATGTTATCAAAATCGTTGTAATGTGACCGCTGGGCATCGACTTACCAGGAGAGCCGATTAGCTGAGAATGAAACCTTAGGCTCAAAGATGCAGTTGAACGAGAGCGAATGGTATTATTCTCTTATGGTTGTTAAGCATATCCATGCATACTCTTAACCTCCTATTTGTCTCCAATGTTAGAATAGTTTTATCCCTCCACAACACAGCTAAAGGAAATTTGAGGCCCTCACGGCAAGGCAATAAAATTAAATCAGATTGATATATATTCTCGTAGACTGTTTTCTCTTTGACATAAAATTTGATATCATCTACCTAAATCTCAATCTTCCATAGCTGGAATAGACATAAAACCTACACTAAAAGTCTCAATGAAAGCCTGGGAACTGTAATGCCCCGTTGGGCATCGGACTCCTTTTCTACCTACCTCTACTGCCACCTTGGCCTCCCCCCCAACCAACCAACCTGCCAAATTTTAAATTGCGTGAGAAAGATGGAGTCGGTGGAGGTGAACTCATTGTTGCTGTCCATTGCTTTCCTCCCACGTGGAGTCGATTGGAGACCTGTTTTAGGCTAGACCTAAATCTTTGTTTTGATCCTTTCATTCAATGCACTGGACGCAGACAGAATTGACTTGATGGCTAGTGGAACAGGCATGTTGCATCCACCTTCTTGAATGCTGTGAGGTGTGTTCTTGTCAGGGATTCACTGTAGCGACCTGTAACAGGTCATTTCAGGTTCCTCCTTCAAGATATTTTTCTCAAAATCATGCTATAGAGGCAGTTTCAGTGGAGCGTAGAACTGAAATTCTCCTAGGAAAGTGCTGTGAGGAAATGTTTGGCGATATGCAGCAGCTACAGGGTAGAGAAGTAAACTTATCTCAGAAAATCAGTGGCCTCCAGAGAGAGATAAGTGTGACAGCTGCTGCAGGGCGATCCCAAGGAACCGTTGGTGTTAATCCTGATGTTCTAGTTGCACGCAACCACAGTCGTGATCAGTTGTTGCAAAATCTTGCAGTTGTAGTAGAAGAACGAGATAAAGCAGTTGAGCTGTAGTATTGAACGAGATAAAGTTTTCGTTGAGCTGTCTTGCCTTTTCATTTTGGAAAGTCGCTTCCGTCCAGGTGGTGGTTAAAAGAAGCTGCAAGCTAGTGAAGCCGGCATGTTGCAGAATAATAGAAGATTTTTTCTTGGGTGCTTCCAACAGGGGGTTCTCCTTCAAGATTTTTTTGTATCAAAATCGACTATGTGACAGAGATGAGCCTGTTAACGGAAAGAATTCCCTTATACGTCTTCAAAGAGACGGAAACCTCGTCCTGTATGGCGCAGCAGAATGTGATTGTGCTACGTTAACTGTTCATGTATTAATAAGTGTTTCATCCCCCCGTAAAACAACGCTTAAAGGTTTCCATATGCTTTGCATTGTCAAAGCCAAATTCACAAATCGTGACGATCTTTAGCTTGCCATAGAGAGAGAATGGCCAACGTTTCATGCTGCTCTTTAGTGTGTTCTCTCCTCAAAATGAGACGATGACAGTTTGGAAAGGTATGTATGATGTAATCGATTCGATTCCTGAGCAACAGAATTTCTATGGTTTCTCATAGACTCGTGATATAATGCCCAAAAATCATAGATCTTGACGAAATCTGCTGTCCGATATCGCAGAAATGTAGCTATGTAATCATACTCGATGCAAAGAATAGTTCATGCCCCAAATCATGTTGACGATTCTGTCCGATAGAAGATGGCTTGAACAATACTATATGTTTCAGAGCATGTCTAGAAGAGCAGTTAATAGTTCAGACAGAGTAGCTTCTTCTACTATATTTGGCAGCTTTTTGCTGAAAACAGTGTTGATGAATCGTTTTAACAAAGTGCGTGCTTGCAAGATTGAGTTACGAAACAAGAAAAATAATTTTAGACGTGCTTAAAGGGGAGCAAAAGATTAGGCTGGTGGTAGTGGCGCTTTCCGTGCTTAAATGTATACCGGAAGAAATGAAGCAAAGCTTTTCCAGCCGGAGCGCACGTGTTCAATTTGTTCTATACATGTTTGGCCTGCTCAAGTACATCAAGGACTAGGATCTAGCCCCACAAAAAAAACCAGATTGATCACATCCTATACTTCATCGAATCAAAGTGATCGTTTCTGCAAGTCTAGAGTCCAAATCAACGAAAAGAAATGTTCTTATATTCGAGAAGATCTATGCAATGTTGGAGAAAATGTCTTGGGAGATGAAGGTAGCACGAAAAGAATTTACTAGGCACTTGAGATCTATGCAATGTTGGAGGAAAATGTCTTGGGAGAAATGAAGGTAGCAGGATCATTTGCACTCACTTTCAGAATATGTGCTAAATTTGGGGCATTGAACATTTAAATTGCATACCACTTTCGTGTTTTTACCTATACCAGTTTCATTTCTTGTATGATTATGGCGCCGGGTGTGAGGGGTGTGCAGTTAACAGGTGTTTTAGAGACAATGGAATGGACGAATCGATAGTTTTGGAAGAATGACGAAGGATCAAGTTCAATTGCCTCATGAATGGGGGCCTACAGAAGTTCTAGAAGCTAATGTAATCGGAGCGGTGTTGGGAGGATTCTGTCAGTATTTTAGACCACCCACCCTGGTTGAACTCCTACCTGTGCCAACGTGAAGATGGTCGATGTTTGGGCGCCCAACGAGCTAAAGAAGAAAATAAAATTTGGCTTTGTTGTTGCTTGCTGATCTGGACGACCTATTGAATCTGGAGAAAAAGGCAAGATATTTCTACACTTTTCTACTGTTATTTTATTTAAAATTATTGTGAAATCGAACCACTTTTCCTTGCATTGATTTGTCAGTTGGATGTCATGATGGGAGATTTCCCTTTCTGCTTGTTTCTTCTTGTTTTAGCTTTTATCGTTGACAGTATGTGGGTCAAAAGGATGCATGTGCCCTCTCCTCTGAATGTTATGTTTCTCTTACTCGAATGATAGAACTTCGTCTGTTTGTTTATGTATTAATTCTTCTCTGCGATTGAGTTGCAAGTTATTATGTTGATCAAGCTAGTATTTTCGATATCATGGAAGTAAGTTTACAATAACTATGAAACCCCCTTCCTAGCACCCAAGTTGTCCTTGACGTTTTTTGTTAGCTCCTTCGCAAGTCCCTTTGATAACCTTTTGGCATCGAGAAAGAAAGGTTGTAGGATTGTGTGAGCAATGTGTGGGCTAGCCAGCTTAGAGTTTTGGTATTAAAACTGGTAGAATAAAAGGGTTCGTGTGCAATGTGTTTTTCCGTCTCGCGTGTTTAGACTCTTATACTATCTTTCATCTTGTTTCTAGGCTTTTAAGGCCATCCTCAAGAAGTACCTTGACCATCCCTATCAACTTGAACCATAACTAGCTTTTCGGATCAACTAAGTTGGAGGGTTCTTTGTGCGAATCCAGTACCTCGTTGACACTAGAATAGTTTGGTCTAATCCCCCTCTCAGAATTATTGCTGATGGCGCTCTTCTATTTTTCCTAACTTGCATTATTTGCTCCCTTGTAATGTTAACGCTATTAATTAATATTGGTCAGTTTTTATGCACGTAATTACCGTAATAGTTTGTGATGGAAATTTCCTTAAATGTGATTAACCTTCAGGAAAAACTCAGCTTTCATTTGATAGTCTTATGGATTCATAGCGGAAGGTTTTGTTTTGATAATGTCGCTTAGAAATTATGTTTGTATCTTTGTGTGATGGTTGACGGTGTTACCAAGGGTTGCCTTAAAATATGGTTGTTTTGGGAAATAGGAAATTTATTTTAAATTAACCAAACACTAGAATTGTTGTGGAGGTTTGCAAATCTTAGTGTTATAAAATTTGTTGATGGTATTATTGTATACTCTTGTTTGATGGAACTCTCTTCTTCTCTCGCGTGTTTGCTACTAGCCTGTAAGACTATTGCCCCTTTTTGAATGATTGGAAAATCTTGTAGTTAATGGTCAAAAACTAATATACTTTGCTTTCGCCTCGAAACTTATGTTGTGTGTATACTTTAATTGATTTCCGGTTTGAAACTCAATTATGCATGGCTTTTTGTGTTAATTTCTGAAACCCATGTTTCCCCCTTCTTGGGCCGATCAACTCTTGTTCTTTTGGAAAAATATTATTTTAGCCTATGCGTTTGGTACCTTTGATAAATTTCTAGATGACTGGTATATGTATCAAATCTCAATCTTGTAATTATTGTTTAATTACTTACTTGATGGGGATTCTGTTTTTGCTAGATTGTTTGTTTTCTCCTTATAGGGCCAAGGGCCATTCTCATATGATTGTTACTTTCGTTGCATTTGCTCCTAACTGAAGTACAAGGTCTTCTCCTTCTTTGATTGACATGTTATAGACTTTATTATAACTTGATGTGCTCATAGTGTTTAGAGGTTTGACCCAAATTCTTGTAATAAAGTGCTTCTTTTCATGATATTGTTAGATAATAGTTATGGTGGTTTTGTGTAGCCTTATCTTGCTCAGTTCTCGTGAACTGACTCTTGTAGAAAATTTGCTGCAGATGGATTTTGCGTGTAGATGAGGGATAGATTTGTAGACTTTTGTCATCAACCTCAGTTGAGAAGATCCTTTGCTCGAAACCTTTTTATGTTGTTCAACTTTTGTTAACGTCCAGTGGAAAGTTTAAAAGAGGATTAATGTCTTAGTATAATGTATTGTGGACTTTGTCATCTGAACTTTGGAAACCTTGTATTGTGTGACCATCATTGAAATTATAAGAAAATTTGGTTATTGTGGTTGAGTGACTTGTTGGAGTATCAGTATTTTAAGAAATGATGTAATCTTGTTTTGTTCTCGTAAATGAGTGTTGCTTCAACTTTGCCTTGAGAATAAATTCTGAGTTAAACCTTGCCATGACTTAGTAATAAAGTGTCATAAGTAAACTAACATGGGATTGTTTAATACTTCAGGAAGTTAAATTAAAAGTTGTATTCAAATAAAGTAACGTAGGGGTCACCAACTTGAGAGCAAGAAATTCTTTAAGTAACCAAGGGCAGGACTATCATTGCAAGTAACATTATATAACTTGATACCCCTAGCTACACTAATGAACACTATCCCTTTCATGGTGGAATTCTTAAACGAACTTAAAGGAAATCTATGGTTAGTTCTGGAAGATAATAAGATTTAATAAACAGGAGAAAACAATTTTGAAACCACACAATCTATCTCTCAGCCATTTGGAAAGTAAATTCTTTTACTCCTTGTTAATACTTTTAGCGAAGCCTAAGTAAAGTTGTTGATAATTCTGGTTAAGAGCCCTAGCTTCAATTAAATACTGGCAATAACTAATGAGGTCCTAAAAATGTTTCATCTCGACCTTCTCCCTCTAACCCTTTTCCAAGGCACCTTGTATCTCTTCTCTTAAGTGTGTTGAACTTAAAACCATGTTGTCTTGTGGGCAAGAACGAATCTTAGTAGCGTTAGTGGTGAGCAGATGGCCTTGTGGAATTTAATTACTCCTTTTTCTTGATAAACGAATTAAGCAAATAAATGTCATAATAGAGAAGATTTAAAGATAATTACTCAGTGTCAAAGGAATAAACTTGGCTTGGCAAGTTGAATCATACGAATCATATCTTGAGCCTCCTTGAAAACGTAAGCTAAGAATTGCAAGATGTCCTTTTAAAATAAATAACCCTCAAGAATATCTCATTTGTGGTTGGCCCTAACTGTAAGTGTGTTCTGTGATTGGACTTCTATGTTGTCTTGTCAAAAAGAAAAGTAAATTGTCCTTGATAGGTGTGAACGTTTCCGTGCTGCCTTTATGGCCATCCTTGTATCAAGTTGTTCACAGTGTTAGTTGTATACTTGGTGACGACATGTTGCGTCATGTTATGTGTCAAGAAAGTCAAAAAAAAAAGTTATCCTGTATTTCACTGTGTTGTTCGTGTGTGTGGATTTTTTTTGGGTTGTTACACTTGGTATCAGAGCGTAGGTTCATGCTCTCGAACCTATGGGCCGGATTGGTGTTGTATGATGATGTTACATGGTGGTGGTTGTGTTACATGATGATACTGGATGATGATGATGATGTTGCATGATGGTGGTAGATATTGGAAGAGTAATGTGCTTTAAACGTGATGTGATTATTGTCATAATTGTGATATTGTGAACGCACGTGATGTGTATGTCACTCTTGTGCGTGTTTGTGATCATGTTGATATGTTGGGGATGGGAGTATTCTCTCTCCTTCTTGTGGATTCTATGAAGAGTTCACGTGTGAATTACTGCTTGTGATGTGTGAAAAGAATTATAATGTGGATGACATAGTGTTGGAGCATTGTTGACATATTGTGATATGTAGGTGTATCAATGTGTTGTATGACTAGATTGATGTTAAAGTGAAATGAGTTGTATCATGATTTTTTTACCATGTTTTGAAGAAATGTGTGTACCACCTTGTTATGTTGCAATGGATGTTATGTTGTGATGTACTATGTTCATCGTATGTATGATTTGTGCAAATAGGTAATGCTTCATGTTGTGATTTTGGGTCATACGGTGAGTGTATGAACCCTATCGTATGGTGATTGCACTTTGGGTGCAGAATGTGGTAAAGTGATGTATTACACCCTGTGGATGTATGATTGTGATCTACCCTGTATACATACCATATGAGACGTTATGGTAGCTATGTGTGTACCACCATGGTGTTAGTGATGTTGTTGTATGTTATGTTGTGAACCTTACGCTAACTAACCCTAAAGGGAATCGGTAAAGT
This sequence comes from Taxus chinensis, assembly GCA_019776745.2. Classification (NCBI taxonomy): domain Eukaryota; kingdom Viridiplantae; phylum Streptophyta; class Pinopsida; order Cupressales; family Taxaceae; genus Taxus; species Taxus chinensis. The sequence goes on from CM034148.1 coordinate 830,878,911, forward strand.
GTATGTTGAGAGTGAGGAATGGTGTACCATGGGTCAATAATTTGAGCTGAAACTCGGTTTAGTAGATTACATGTGACTCTTTCCTCTCTCCCTATGTGGTTGTATGTACACAACCTAAGTGCAACTATGACTATGTTTAGCCTTGTCGAAGTGGTGGCGGGATGATTCAGATGGAGGTGATGACAGTTGTATTATTGATACGTATTTTGCGAGCTGAGGCTCGATGTTCTGAGTGCTAGCAACTCGTTGAGTACCCCTTTGGTGGCCAAATAAGGCCACACAGTTATCGTAATGTGACATTATTATAAGTTGATTTTATTCGTAATTGATTTTTTTTTTACTTTATTTGTAAGGACCAGCAGCTTTTCTTGATTGCCATGCTTTACAATTTTGGGCATTTCCTTGGTTTGTGGCACTAACATGGGGATTTTGATACTAACTATGGCTATTTGGCCATTTATTTTTCTTGATTTTGGGTCTTCTTTTAAATTTGGAATTTTTACTGCCTTGCCCAAGGCTTGTACTTTGCCACTTGGCACTTTGATTGGATTGTTGTGCTAGTTCTATTGTCGTGATGTGTGGAATAGGGTCATAGGATGCACCATGGATTGGTTGGACCTATGGACCCGCTTCGTTGTATGGGGGTACGCCCCAAGGAGTTACATATAACTAGCGGGTTGTTGAACCACGCGTTATTATGTCACTTGGGTTAGGAGTGTTCGAACTCTATGTGTCTTGGACCATAGGGTCAACCGGCCTCCTTGAGGGAGGCATAAGAGATTTGAGGGAGGCATAAGAGACTTGAGGGAGGCATAAGAGTTTGAGGGAGGCATAAGAGTTTGAGGGAGGCATAAGAGACTTGAGGGAGGCATAAGAGTTTGAGGGAGGCATAAGAGTTTGAGGGAGGCATAAGAGACTTGAGGGAGGCATAAGAGTTTGAGGGAGGCTTATGATATTTGTCTGTATGGTTGATGTTTCAGGATATATGTTGAGTTATTGTGATGTTTGGTAGTGGTATTTTGATGTATGTGTTACTCATGTCAGATGGATATGTGTTGTGATGTTGTGGATATGTCATTGATTCCCTTGTGGACACTATGTACCTGTAGCATGGTTTGGTGTTATGTGAATTTTTCATTGATGCAAATTGAGGAAATGTCTGGTGGATTGTAGTACTGTTTTGGTTGAGTATTTTGTATGTCAGTCATTGATGTGTGTCGAGTACTATGTTATGTGGACTGTGCCTATTCCATTCCGTATTTGAGTAACCCTTTTGTGGTGTAATACAGTCTTGAAGTATATACTTGGGTGCTTGTGAATCTGTAGGGTCTTGTGAACCTGATAGGGTGTTGTGTTAGCAGTTCATGTTGGGCACCCACAATAAGGAATAAATCAAAACTCTTCAATGATGATATTTTTAAAAGAAACTAAAACTAGAAATAATGATAATGGAAAGAGACTAATGAAATGATGAACAAGAAAGAACTGCCAATCTTCACAGAACCTTGAAAGTTAAAATTTCTACCAAATGTTCCTAAGGCTACCCTGTGGCCGTGCTTTAATCAACTAAATTTTAAACCATAGGGTGTACTTTCTCCTGTACCTGTTCTTGGTTACGAACCATTTCTTTTCTGTTGTGCTATGTCGCATTGAGGACGATGCTTTCTTAAGGGGAGGAGAATGTAATGCCCCGTTGGACATCGGATTCCATTCTGCTACCTGCCCTCCACTGCCACCTTGGTCTCCTCCCAACCACCCAACCTGCCCACTGTTGACCACCGCGTTTGTTCTGTCCTTGCGTGAGGGAGACGGGAGTCGGTGGAGGTGTTTTTCTTCACCTGGATCTCCTTTTGATCTTTTCATTCAATGCGAATGGGTGCAGTCTGGGTTGACGTGATAGCTTAGATATCTGCTCAGAGATATCAGTACACACTAGCCAGGTGGCAGGCATGTTGCAGTTTGACAGAAGCTTTTTGAGCGCTTCCAGTAAGCAGGTTGTCCAACTATGTTGTTTTCTGTTCAGTATAGGATGCATCCTCAGATTCGGTTTTCTCCTTCATGATATGGTTATCAGAATCGACTATGTGACAGTGAGAGTGTTACCAGGAGACCTGATGATTTTCCTTTGCAAAGTTTCTCTTTTGAGATCTCACTTGTTCTACGATGTAACCCATGGAAGAGGACCTCATAGGTGTGGATCTATTTCATATCAGAATATTCTTGAAGCACTATTTGCTTTGTAATTTTATGAGCTTCTTCAGCGAGTCTCTAAGCTGGCAGGCATAAAGGTTTCTGTGGATTATCACACCTTCAAGCTGCAGCTGAAATGTTTACACCGAGAGTTTGACGTTGTCCTCAAATCTGATGAAGACTTTATTATAGCTCGATGTGGATTTCAAGGGCTACAGCAAGCGCTTTCAGTGCTTTGAGGAAATGGGTCGCCATATAATTGATAGTGTCAATGCTAAAATGACTAATGATGCTGTTTCTAATACACTTATGCTTCAACAAATGAGCACAGATCAACTTTTGTTTAGCAAGGATGATGCTACAAGTGGCGGTGCCCAAGGTCTCATCGGCTGCAGTGCCCATGTCCCTGATTTGCCAAACTTTGATGTGGGAAATTGTTGAGCAACGCTCCTTTATAGTCAGAAAGCTCCTCTATTTGTACAATTTTAATTTCCTGATTTGCGAGTTTCTTGTAATTGCAGTCCCTCGGAACAAATGCTTGTTTGTTACCTTCATTTAGAAAAACTGTTGGAGTAAAGGCTGCTCCTGAACATACAACAATTGAATTAACAGGGACTGATAGGCCAGGTTTACTCTCTGAAGTATTTGTTGTTCTTACAGACCTTGAATGCAATGTCGTTGGGGCTGAAGTCTGGACCCATAACATGAGGGTTGCATCTGTGGTGTATGTCACTGAGCAGAGTACAGAGGCTCCAATTGATGATCCTGACAGACTTTCTACTATCAAAGTACAACTTTGCAATGTTCTGAAAGGGCATAATGATAAGCGGGGTGCCAAAACTATTGTTTCTATGGGTGTTACTCATACTGAAAGGCGTCTACATCAAATGATGTTTGCAGATCGTGACTATGAAAGAGTGCATAGCGTTCTGCTAGAATCCAGGGATGATACAACCAGGCCTATAGTGACTATGCAGAACTGTGTTGAGAAAGGTTATTCTGTCATTAATATTAAGTCTAAGGACAGACCAAAACTTCCCTTTGACATGATTTGCACTTTAACCGACATGCAATATGTTGTATTTCATGGAACAGTTGATTCAGACGGACCTGATGCATTCCAGGAGTACTACATCAGACATATGGATGGCTGCCCAGTGAACTCGGAAGCAGAAAGGCAAAGTATAATCCACTGCTTAGAGGCAGCTATAGAAAGAAGAATCTCTGAGGGAATGAGACTTGAATTATGCAGTTGTGACCGAGTTGGTCTTCTCTCTGATGTGACTCGCATATTCCGTGAAAATGGCCTGTCAGTCACTAGAGTAGAAGTGAGCACCAGGGGTGACAAAGCAGCTGCATTGAAGCAATCTAGTGACTGGTCAGCCTTAATTGAGGATGCTGAGTCTATGGACTGTTTTATGGATATGGAGTCTTTACCAAGAGATCTTTTTTTTTGGTTTTAAAGCCATCTTCTTTTGCTTTGTCTCAGACTAGGGCTGCTCCTAATATGAGAGCACCAAGGTTAGGAGGTCCAAATCATAATCAATCAGATGCATATGGAGATGGTGGAGGTGTTTGGATGAATGACGAAGGATCAAGTTCAATTGCCAAAATGGGGGCCTACAGAAGTTCTAGGGCTAATTTTGGAGCGGTGTTGGGAGGATGATGGCCAAGTATTTTAGACCACCCACCCTGGCCGTGAACTCCTACCTGTGCCAACGTGAAGATGGTCGATGTTTGGACGCCCAACGAGCTGGAAGAAAATGGAATTTGGCTTGGGTTTTTGTTGCTGATCCGGACGATATTGAATCTAGAGAAAAAGGCAAGATATTTCTACACTTTTCTACTGTTATTTTATTTAAAATTATTGTGAAATCGAACCACTTTTCCTTGCATTGATTTGTCAGTTGGATGTCATGATGGGAGATTTCTTTTTCTGCTTGTTTCTTCTTGTTTTAGCTTTTATCGTTGACAGTATGTGGGTCGAAAGGATGCGTGTGCCCTCTCCTCTGAATGTTATATTACTCGAATGATAGAACTTCGTCTGTTTGTTTATGTATTAATTCTTCTCTGCGATTGAGTTGCAAGTTATTATGTTGATCAAGCTAGTATTTTCGATATCATGGAAGTAAGTTTACAATAACTATGAAACCCCCTTCCTAGCACCCAAGTTGTCCTTGACGTTTTTTTGTTAGCTCCTTCGCAAGTCCCTTTGATAACCTTTTGGCATCGAGAAAGAAAGGTTGTAGGATTGTGTGAGCAATGCGTGGGCTAGCCAGCTTAGAGTTTTGGTATTAAAACTGGTAGAATAAAAGGGTTCGTGTGCAACGTGTTTTGTCGTCTCACGTGTTTAGACTCTTATACTATCTTTCATCTTGTTTCTAGGCTTTTAAGGCCATCCTCAAGAAGTACCTTGACCATCCCTATCAACTTGAACCATTACTAGCTTTTCGAATCAACTAAGCTGGAGGGTTCATTGTGCGAATCCAGTACCTCGTTGACACTAGAATAGTTTGGTCTAATCCCCCTCTCAGAATTATTGCTGATGGCGCTCTTCTATTTTTCCTAACTTGCATTATTTGCTCCCTTGTAATGTTAACGCTATTAATTAATATTGGTCGGTTTTTATGCACGTAATTACCGTAATAGTTTGTGATGGAAATTTCCTTAAATGTGATTAACCTTCAGGAAAAACTCAGCTTTCATTTGATAGTCTTATGGATTCATAGCGGAAGGTTTTGTTTTGATAATGTCACTTAGAAGTTATGTTTGTATCTTTGTGTGACGGTTGACTGTGTTACCAAGGGTTGCCTTAAAATATGGTTGTTTTGGGAAATGGATAATTTATTTTAAATTAACCAAACATTAGAATTGTTGTGGAGGTTTGCAAATCTTTAGTGTTATAAAATTGTTGATGACATTATTGTATACTCTTGTTTGACGGAACTCCCTTCTTCTCTCGCATGTTTGCTACTAGCCTGTAAGACTTTGACCCTTCCTGGATGATTGGTAAATCTATTTGTAGTTAATGGTCAAAACTAGTATACTTTGCCTTCGCTTCGAAACTTATGTTGTGTGTATACTCTAATTGATTTCCGGTTTGAAACTCATTTATAGCATGGCTTTTTGTGTTAATTTTGAAACCCGTGTTTCCCCCTTCTTGGGCCGATCAACTCTTGTTCTTTTGGAAAAATATTATTTTAGCCTATGCGTTTGGTACCTTTGATAAATTTCTAGATGGTTGGTATATGTATCAAATCTCAATCTTGTAATTATTGTTTAATTACTTACTTGATGGGGATTTTGTTTTTGCTAGATTGTTTGTTTTCTCCTTATAGGGCCAAGGGCCATTCTCATATGATTGTTACTTTCGTTGCATTTGCTCCTAACTGAAGTACAAGGTCTTCTCCTTCTTTGATTGACATGTTATAGACTTTATTATAACTTGATGTGCTCATAGTGTTTAGAGGTTTGAACCAAATTCTTGTAATAAAGTGCTTCTTTTCATGATATTGTTAGATAATAGTTATGGTGGTTTTTTGTAGCCTTATCTTGCTCAGTTCTCGTGAACTGACTCTTGTAGAAAATTTGTTGCAGATGGATCTTGCGTGTAGATGAGGGATAGATTTGTAGACTTTTGTCATCAACCTCAGTTGAGAAGATCCTTTGCTCGAAACCTTTTTATGTTGATCAACTTTTGTTAACGTCCAGTGGAAAGTTTAGAAGAGGATTAATGTCTTAGTATAAATGTATTGTGGACTTTGTCATCTGAACTTTGGAAACCTTGTATTGTTTGACCATCATTGAAATTATAAGAAAATTTGGTTATTGTTGTTGAGTGACTTGTTGGAGTATCAGTATTTTAAGAATTGATGTAATCTTGTTTTGTTCTCGTAAATGAGTGTTGCTTCAACTTTGCCTTGAGAATAAATTCTGAGTTAAACCTTGCCATGACTTAGTAATAAAGTGTCATAAGTAAACTAACATGGGATTGTTTAATACTTCAGGAAGTTAAATTAAAAGTTGTATTCAAATAAAGTAACGTAGGGGTCACCAACTTGAGAGCAAGAAATTCTTTAAGTAATCAAGGGCAGGACTATCATTGCAAGTAACATTATATAACTTGATACCCCTAGCTACACTAATGAACACTATCCCTTTCATGGTGGAATTCTTAAACGAACTTAAAGGAAATCTATGGTTAGTTCTGGAAGATAATAAGATTTAATAAACAGGAGAAAACATATTTGAAACCACACAATCTATCTCTCAGCCATTTGGAAAGTAAATTCTTTTACTCCTTGTTAATACTTTTAGCGAAGCCTAAGTAAAGTTATTGTTAATTCTGGTTAAGAGCCCTAGCTTCAATTTAATACTGGCAATAACTAATGAGGTCCTAAAAATGTTTCATCTCGACCTTCTCCCTCTAACCCTTTTTCAAGGCACCTTGTATCTCTTCTCTTAAGTGTGTTGAACTTAAAACCATGTTGTCTTGTGGGCAAGAACGAATCTTAGTAGCGTTAGTGGTGAGCAGATGGCCTTGTGGAATTTAATTACTCCTTTTTCTTGATAAACGAATTAAGCAAATAAATGTCATAATAGAGAAGATTTAAAGATAATTACTCAGTGTCAAAGGAATAAACTTGGCTTGGCAAGTTGAATCATACGAATCATATCTTGAGCCTCCTTGAAAACGTAAGCTAAGAATTGCAAGATATCCTTTTAAAATAAATAACCCTCAAGAATATCTCCTTGTGGTTGGCCCTAACTGTAAGTGTGTTCTGTGATTGGACTTCTATGTTGTCTTGTCAAAAAGAAAAGTAAATTGTCCTTGATATGTGTGAACGTTTCCATGCTGCCTTTATGGCCATCCTTGTATCAAGTTGTTCACAGTGTTAGTTGTATCCTTGGTGACGACATGTTGCGTCATGTTATGTGTCAAGAAAGTCAAAAAAATTTTTATCCTGTATTTCACTATGTTGTTCGTGTGTGGATTTTTTTTTGGGTTGTTACAGGCCACACCGATAACAATATTGTTATTATGCTGACAGGAAACAAATGTGATGTAGATGACAAGTGTGAAGTGCCTACATAAGATGCACAAGAATTCGCTCATACATAGGGTTTGTTCTTCTTTGAAACGTCAACACTAGATGCAACAAATGTGGAGGCTGCATTTATGACAGTCTTGACTGAAATATACAAGAAAATAATAAAAAAAGTTCTCACTGTAAATGAATAACAAGGAAATGGAAATGCAACATCATTGACATACACAAAAATTGTTCTTCCAAGTCTAGTGCATGAGATCAATGCCAAGAAAAACAACTGTTGTAATTCTACTTAAGTATTGGTTTTTCTGCTAGAGGTCTCAATGTACCCTCATCCATTAAATATTGGTTTGCATTTTCTACTTTCCATAATAGTTCTTTATTTACGGAGCTGGTGTAGATTCTAAATTCTGGCTAATGCATACGAACTTATATACAATGTTAGATTTCCTAGAGCTTCATTGGGGAGGAATTAAAATATAAAATACCATTATAGAATAACATTTTTCTTTAACATACATTAATAGAGGAAGAAAATAATGAAATCACTCAATATTTGGGTTTGAAAGCATGGCTATAAAAAAGAATTGTACATGTTGAAAAAATGTTTGGTTTGCGGATCTTTCTGTTTGCTGTAAATAATGTCTAATTAAAATGGCACCGTATTCTAGAATCTAGGTAATAACGACTGGGCGAACACAACAACATGTAAAAGGGATTACTTCTTTTAATTGATAAAATCTTTTATATGAATAATAGTTACATATGAAAAAAAAGGGTAAAACATTTCTGATATAATATAAAAGGAACTTACTTTGGAAAACTCATGTACATTAACACGAGCAATTCCAAGTAGCAGCAACACCAACACCAGAACGACCACACAGGCGCATTACACACAACAAGAAATAACATCTCTAATGAGGCTTAAGTAGGAAATTATAAGCGAAGAAGAGGAAGATTAAATAAGCAGACATTGTAAAATGAACAGACTTAATCCAAAATTAATGGTCAATCTTTATTTTTCTATTGGTGAAAAAAGCTATTTTAGATTTGTGTTATTTATTCCACGTGGGCAGAGGTTTTTCCTCTTTATTTATCTTCTATGAGTTCAAACGTTTTTTCTATTTCTTGCGTAGGTTCTGCTCTCTGCACCCATGATTTTGTGTAATTGTATTTTAGAAAAAAGATGTTGAGTCAGATTTGCCAGATTTACGTTTTCCAAGACTGCATGATTTTTCTATATTGTGTTTTTCGATATATAATCAAGGAAAAAAAACAACCACAAAACCTACGATGTCAAGCCAATAAAATAGTTGGAACAAAAAAAAAAGTGCATGGCAAGAGGACGACGACGAAGAAAAGTGGCAGTTAACAATACCACTTATTTACATTTTCTACTTTCCATATTAGTTCTTTGTTTACAAACCCGGTGTAGATTCTAAATTTTGGCTAATGCATATGAATTTATATACAATGTTAGATTTCCTAGAGCTTCATGTGAGGGGCATTAAAATATACAATACCATTATAGAATAGCATTTTTCTTTAACATACATTAATAGAGGAAGAAAATAATGAAATCACTCAATATTTGGATTTGAAAGCACGACTATAAAAAAAGAATTGTACATGTTGAAAAAATGTTTGGTTTGCGGATCTTTCTGTCTGCTGTAAATAATGTCTAATTAAAATGGCACCGTATTCTAGAATCTAGGTAATAACAACTGGGCAAACACAACAACATGTAAAAGGGATTACTTCTTTTAATTAATAAAATCTTTTATATAAATAATAGTTACATATGTAAAAAAAAGGGCAAAACATTTATGATATAATATAAAAGGAACTTACTTTGGAAAACTCATGTACATTAACACGAGCAATTCCAAGTAGCAGCAACACCAACACCAAAATGACCACACAGGCACATTACTCACAACAAAAAAGAACATCTCTAATGAGGCTTAAGTAGGAAATTGCAAGCGAAGAAGAGGCAGATTAAATAAGCAGACATTCTAAAATGAACAGACGTAATTCAAAATTAATTGTCAATCTTGATTTTTTCATTGGTGAAAAAATTTATTTTAGATTTGTGTTATTTATTCCACGCGGGCAGAGGTTTTTTCTCTTTTTTTATCTTTTGTGAGTTCAAACGTTTTTTCTATTTCTTGCGCAAGTTCTGCTCTCTGCACCCATGCTTTTGGCTAATTGCATTTCAGAAAAAAAAATGTTGAGTCAGATTTTCCAGATTTACGTTTTCCAAGATTGCATGATTTTTCTATATTGTGTTTTTTGATATATAATCGGGGAAAAAACAAACAACCACAAAACCTGCGATGTCAAGCCAATAAAATAGCCGGGACCAAAGAAAAGTGCATGGCAAGAGGACGACGATGAAGAAAAGTGGCAGTTAATAATACCACTTATTTACATTTTCTACTTTCCATAATAGTTCTTTATTTACGGAGCCGGTGTAGATTCTAAATTTTGGCTAATGCATATGAACTTATAGAGAATGTTAGATTTCCTAGAGCTTCATGCGGGGGGAATTAAAATATACAATAACATTATAGAATAGCATTTTTTTTTAACATACATTAATAGAGGAAGAAAATAATGAAATCACTCAATATTTGGGTTTGAAAGCACGGCTATAAAAAAGAATTGTACATGTTGAAAAAATGTTTTGTTTGCAGATCTTTTTGTCTGCTGTAAATAATGTCTAATTAAAATGGCACCATATTCTAGAATCTAGGTAATAACGACTGGGCGAACACAACAACATGTAAAAGGGATTAATTCTTTTAATTAATAAAATCTTTTATATGAATAATAGTTACATATGTAAAAAAACGGCAAAACATTTATGATATAATATAAAAGGAACTTACTTTGGAAAACTCATGTACATTAACACGAGCAATTCCAAGGAGCAGCAACACCAACACCAGAACGACCACACATGCGCATTACACACAACAAAAAAGAACATCTCTAATGAGGCTTAAGTAGGAAATTGCAAGCAAAGAAGAGGCAGATTAAATAAGCAGACATTCTAAAATGAACAGACTTAACCCAAAATTAATTGTCAATCTTGATTTTTCCATTGGTGAAAAAAGCTATTTTAGATTTGTGTTATTTATTCCACGCGGGCAGAGGTTTTTCCTCTTTCTTTATCTTCTGTGAGTTCAAACGTTTTTTCTATTTCTTGCATAGGTTCTGCTCTCTGCACCCACACTTTTGGCTAATTGCATTTCAGAAAAAAAAAACGTTGAGTCATATTTGCCAGATTTATGTTTTCCAAGACTACGTGATTTTTCTATATTGTGTTTTTCGATATATAATTGCGGGAAAAACAAACAACCACAAAACCTGCGATGTCAAGCCAATAAAATAGCCGGAACCAAAAAAAAGTGCATGGCAAGAGGACGAAATATCTCTCTAGTAAGGCCTATCAATATATTTTTTCTACAAACCTTTTTGTGAGGCCCAATAACATTAATGGAATTGGGAACGGATGAATAGGATTTATGGGATTTAGAATACATTAAATCTATCTTGATACATATAAGTTAAGTTAAAATATGAAAGACATATATATTGCTAAAATTGATGGATAATAATGAATAAATATTTTTTATACTCTAATTGATGTCATATCTTTATTGCAAGGTATGAAACTCTTGCGAGAATGGCCTTCAATAGAATTGCTTCCACTAATAATTTTCTTGACTTCACGGCTCCACCAAGGCACAGTCTGCTCTGGCATGAATGCGAAGAACAGGGTTGGAGTAGTTTGGCTAACTCCAAATCTAGGCGCCTATATTTTCTCAACATAAGTTGAACTGGTCTGGTTTTCAGCTAGAAGATATAATGGTTTTCAATAAAACTTTACAAGGAATGATTCCTAATGAAGCGAGAATTAAGAGATATTGACTATATATTTGCAAGTCTGATGTTGCTGTTTGTATGCAATATGTTATATGTTTACAGGGAGGATGAAAAACCTGGTCAACGAGATAGTAAGAAGGGAAAAATAAAAGAACAAAGGAAGGAACCCACTGTCTCTGAGTATTTTCTAACATTGTAACAATTCAAAAATGCAAACATAGGATCGATATAGCACTACATACATTTTTCACAACGTTGCAGAGCATAGTGCAAATAAGGCGACATAGCGAATACCAGGTAAAGGTTATCAAATACTATTCACGTTTTAATAAGAAAAGAAACCATGAAGATCTTAAGTTTTTTAGATCGGCTAACCATCCCTTCTTCAAAGCCGGGATAACAATGCAACTATTAAAAAAATTCTTTTCAATCGTCCACGCACTAAAACAATATAGAATAAAACAAATAACATTTTTTCCTTTGTCTCCATATAGACAAAACCTCTAATATTACATGAATCATAAATTTACACTAAGAAGCGACATATCTTAACCCCTTTTTCCTCCAAAAACTGTCGTCTTCCTAGAGTGCTGAAGATGCCGAACAAGAAGCTGTTGTGTAGACATAAAAGAAAAATAAGGTTATTTTCGAAGGAAAGTGTTATTAAAAATATAAAAAAAAATTCAAACCCACCATAAACCAAATGCACATAATAAGTAGCACAAGGACGACCTAAACCACTCAAAGTAAATCGCCCATAACACATATTCTCAGACATCCATTGAAACTTGCAGAATACGGATTAGCAGATATACCTTTCTTGTAAATACAGAAATGTCAAAACCAGCAAAGGCAGTGCGTAAATCAAAATAGCCAAAATATAATAAACACAGACATCTTAAAACTAGTTCAGGAAACGCTGAAATAAAAATACCCAAAATATTAATTGATGCAGAGATGTCGAAACCAGGACAGGCAGCACACAAATGAAAATATCCAAAAAATATATATAACCGACGGAGAGGAAATCAAGTTTCATACGACCTGAACACCAAACATCCTCTACAGAGGCTACCAGATATGAAATCCGAAATCCCTCGTTGAACATTCTGTTCGCCGCCCCGTCATCTGACGTAACCGTTCGTCTTGCCACACCCTGCAACAAAAACAATAAATGCTTGATATTATTAGTTTTTTCCTTCATTTCAGTAAATAAAACTGTGATTATAGTGTAGTGCCCACTTTCCTTCAACACCATTTTTGTTTTGTTGTTTTCGAGACTGATTACTTCACTTATGGATTTATTATGGCTTCTTGATTTAGCATGCTAGTAGATATCATAGACATTGGACTGTTATTGATTTGATCTTATATGATGCATATGGTTTATTGGTGGACATTTGATGATGATATTTGTATACTTTTGACATGGTTATTTATCTTTAATTATGACATGTGATATGTTTAATCATATTGAGTAGAACTTGATAATTGGACTAATGTGATGATCGTTTTGACATAAATGAAATGTGGAATAGAAATGTGCTAGAAAGTGTAAGTGATATCGTACTTGCATAGATGATAGTAAATCATGTGTCGTTTATTTTAGATTATAGTGTATATTTGGCATGAATGTTTTAATGCGGCCAACAGGCCGAAGGAGGTATTCTCTGTTCTGCAGGTATATTATATTCACAACAATATTGGGGAGTGGAGACCAACCACATCGGAATTCGAGAAGAATCCAGCTAAGGTCACCATGGCAACAAGTAATTGTGTGTGTGTTAGAATTATTTGGTTAGGGGAAAATTGTGACCTAGGGATCATGTGTTGTTTTGTTTTAATTTTCCCTTTCTATTATGTTAGTATGTGTTTTCTTTTAGTAAGTGAAATTTTACTTGGTTATTATTTAGATTTTGGATTGGTGACTACCCCTTTGTTAGCCATGGGTTGTAGTGTCTTATTTAAGCTAATTTGAAATTGTCTTAAAATAATTAAGGGATATGACCAAAAGAGAGTTCATTTATTAGGCTTGATTTACTTGGGATTTTGTGTGGATTGATGTGTGTTTGAGTTTTGAGTGTAGCACACTCTACCCCACATGGGAAACTCGAATTTGGCCTTAGAGGCCAAATTTCAAAGCTTGTGGGACAAGTCAAACTTGTCCCACACCTCTTAAAACCCCATGCCAACCCTACCTATGGGTTGGAAGGCCAAATTTAGGGTCTTTTAGGTGTTTTGGGGGGATAAAAGGGTAAAATATTAATTGCACTTTCTTTCAGAATTTAATTTTGTGCTTTGGGGGAGTGGGCTTAGATGGAGTGTGTAAGGTGCTTTCCTTTCTTTCAACCACTTATTAATGGTGCATTGGAATATGAGGTTGACTAAGTGATGTGGAGTGGAAGGAAAAGGAGGTGGCATCCTACTTGGAGCTACATCATCCCTCCCTCTCTTTTCTCTATTTATTTGATCATCTTGTTTGTTTTGGGGGTTGGAAGTTTCATTTTTAGTCTTTTGTATTTTGGAGAGGAGAGGATTTTGAAGGAGTTTGTGGATTTTTGGAGTTTGTTGATACTTGTGGGAATTTTGTTGGAGCTTGTGGATGATTGCTTGGTCTTTGGAGGGATTGAGACTTCATACTTGGAGCAAGCTCTACCATGGAAAGGTAGGAGCTTCACCTTTGTTTGTATTATGTTTTCTACTTTTTGTTATATGAATGAGTACCTATATTGTGTTGAATTTTGTTGTTGCAATGCTTGTTGGGAATGGGTAGAATGCCTGAGTTGGGAGTGGGAGGAGACTATGGAGAGTTTAATTGAGGGAGGCATAAGAGATCATTTTCTTGAGGAGGGAGTTTGGGTTGGGTGCCCACCTAGTATGAGAAATGCTTGCATTTTCTTATTGTTCTCAATTTGGGGGAGCCATAAGAGTTGAGGGAGGCATAAGAGTGAATGGAGGGATAAGGGGTAATTGAGGGAGGCATAAGAGTTGTTAGGGGTATTGTGTTTTGCATTGGAGGCTTTTAGGTGGCACCCATTCCCATTGGGAGACATAAGTAGCCTCCTCATAGGTCTTACTCTTATGGCTTTCTTGATAAGCCTTGTGACTTTGTTGTTTTGATGGTTTCCCTCTTATTGAGTTGTTGATTCTTTTGTTTTGAAGGATTATGGAATGTATGTGAAATGTGATGTTTAGTTATGTGGAAGCTAGTAGTTGCCATGAGTTGGATTTTCTCCCATTGTGATGTGGTTGGGGCTCGGGGGCTAATGGAGAGGATGGCTTCTCTTCTCCATTGGGTATCTTGGTTGGGAGGAGAGCGTTGCCTCTCCCCTTATTTGGTTGTGAATCAAACAAACTATTGGAGGAGCTACCTTGTTGATGTTTGAAGCATTGGAGCCTTGTTGATGAAAATGTGAAACCACCTTGTATTTTTACCCACCTTGAGTGGAGGAAAAATGTAATATTGCTTTGTATTTTAGATTCCATCATTGTAAATTTGTTCCCACATTAAGTAGAAAATGTTGTAACAAGATGTTGAAGGAAAGTTGTTTTGAACCTCATATGAGTATGTTGATCTTGTTAACATGTTAGTAGTTCTTGCTTTAAAACTTAATGGAAATATTGTTGGAATCTTTTGTGGAATGTTAGGAAATTTACAAAAAATATACATATTAGATTTCATTTTGTTGCTTAAAAGAGATGTATTGAAAAGTGAGAATATTAGTGCATATTCTCTTCTTATATTGTGGATGGAAAGATTTAAGTTTTAAATGGTTTCCAATATTCCAATAAAGTAATTTATGTCCTAACTCTATTATGTGTTTCCTCATTTAAGAAGTTATTGTTAATCCATTTGCAAATTGTAAGGTGAAAAGAAATCGAACCTACTTGAAATCCCATACAATGCCCCGATTAAATTGTGTAGAAGAAATTTTAATGCAAAGACCTTAAACTTATTAAGATCATTACTCAATACTCCTTAATGCATAATAGGGAAACTAATTATTTTAAATATTATTCATATTTAAGTAATATCAAAACTAATGGATTCACTATTGTTAAATTCTATCTATAATAGTATACTATCAATATTTCTTTATTATTAACAAAAGTATACTGGTATAAACTGTTGCCAAGTAGATAATATTAAATATATATTTAAAACAAAACCTACGGCATGGCTGTAATAGGTCTGCAACCAAATCTATGCATGAACTATCCTTATTTGCAAATCAAACTGTGCTAGAATACATATAAAATCATACATTCATATAATACAAAACAATTAGGATTATGTTATACCTAAGTAAAATCATCATAGTTAGTAATGCGCCTGCATCAAACCATGTATAAGATGTTTTTTTTATAAATTGCAAAGTAAACTGTTCTCCATGATTTTTTCTGTTAAGAAACAGATCCGCCTCCTTGAGATTCTCTTCCACGAACTACTTTGCAAAATAGGTGAGGTCCCGATGGAGAATCTTTGTAATAAATTTCTTCAGGCTCCCCGTAACACTCTCACTGTCCCTTAATCATTTTTGATTAAATATCTTGGAGGCGAATCCCGAATTTGAGGGTGCATTCGATACTGAACAGATAACAACATAGTTGGACAACCCGCTTGTTCTAAGTGCTCAACAAGGTCTTCTTTCCTGCTGCAGGCCGCGGCCATGGATCCCGGCAAAGAACACTCCTCGTAGCGCCCAATGATAGTGGAGGTAGCATGCCCATTTTCGCCCGCCTGTAACTCCGCCTAACCACCATCTTCTTTCCACGCGGCACAAGCCTGTAGCTCCGCCTAACCACCATTCTCTGTTCTGACCCGCGCGGCCATGGCTGGGTAACCAGTCTGTAGCTTCATCTACAACCACCACATTGAATTCATGCGGCCAGGATAAAATCCAACAATAGGCCGACTTTGTAAAGCAATTGATTTGCAAAATCTAGTGGATTTAATGGAGATGCGCGGCTCAACAAGAAGAGTTCGGCACGCAAGGGGAGGGAATTTTAATGTTTTATGGCAGGTGGCCATTAAAGCCACCCACCCCAACCATGTTTTCAAACCTAAAATTGAATGATTTTCCCACCGTAAAACTCTTATCCCTTTTGTTCTTTCTTTTTAAAAAAAATACAACTAACCTACCTTAAGGAAAGTAATCTTGATTGAATACAATATTATAACCATGTTCACATTCTTAGTGCATAAAAAGATGGATTTGGAACTTCATAATTAATTAGGAAATATGTATTTTAGCTAAACTTATATTATATAAATCTAGTTGATTAAATATACCTTTGAAATTTTATGTTCCTTAAAAATAACATGATTTATACGATAGGATATTGAACCCTATGCCTATGCATATAATGAGTGGCATATATATCTCATTTTGAGATTATAATTATATATATACAGTATTTATATATTCAAATAAAGATTAAATATAATACCTCAAATGTAAAATATAAAATTATTGATGTCTGTCAAGCACAGATACAAATACATTATCTCGAAAGAATTTATTTGCAAATGGGCCATCATATAAGATTATAGAACAATTGTATTATGACGAAACATATGATATGACACTAAAGACGTTTAGCAAACTTTCCTCTAACGAATGCATGACATGAATCATGGAAATGAAGAAAAATAAATTGCAAAAAAAAATTTAGTCGTATTGTTTTGGGTTATATGTTCTTGGAAGCAAGTTCTTGGCTCGTCGTCGTCATCATTTTCGCAGTGCTACATATAGAGTGAGGAAACCTAACATCAACTCCTTCCATACGCGATCTGTATCCTCTACCCTATCCTCACCGGTCCTCTATCCTCTGTGGCCTCTCTCACGTCTGCCACTCCGCACAACTGCCTTTGTTTTCTATCCTTTACAGTGTTTAGAATATTTACAAGCCACTCAAATCGCATAAATTAAGATTAAATCTACTCAAATCACAGAAAAATAAGAGTAAAGCGACTCAAAATATGTAACAAAAAACAAAAACAAAATATTCCCATGCAAAACACCGATCAATGCTACCGTCTAATACAATTGACAACTTATGTGTGGAGGGTATCTAGTGTTTGTCAAGGAAGTTGTACTCTTCCTGCCCCCACGATGCAAATGGAATGTGAATATGGGTGTTGATGTTGGCAGTTTGTGTTGTAATGACGACTTTATCATAGACTCTGTTCTCCCCACATGACACACTCTTTTGAATATCGGACAGAGCACCCAATATTCATCCAACTGAGCACACACATAGAACTGAATCAATATAACATAAGAACATTTAAGAAACTATAATATCTTTGAACTCACCCACATGGATTGTTTTCTCCCTGATAATAGTCCATGATCTAGGCCTCTGCGCCAGGAAACCTACAAGAAAACATCCTCTGTTTGCAACAACCTTTCTGTTTCCCCTGATCTCTGTCGACTGCCGGCAACATCTGCTTGCCTCGTTATCAAATTTTTGTTGGAGGGGGAAAAGAAAAATACAGTAAAAAAGAAAAAAAAAGATTGTATTAAATATGCCAAATGGAGAGTATTATAATTCCTAGATCCACAGCAAGCAAGAACAACAACAAGAATTTTACAGTTATAGCTGCTGTGCACTTGTTATCATGCCTTTTCTAGAAAAACAGAGCTGCTGTGTATATTCATGCCTTTTTTATACAAAAAATAGAGTAACATAAACTTTCTTTTTACATATATTAGATGACAGGAGAAGCCTCCAGATATCCGCCAAAAATAGAAGTTTCTGGATGAAAACAAAAAGAAGAAGGAGAATTAAATGTGGTGGTTGGAGTAGATGGGGTTATGTGGCAGAGAAGATTAGTTGGAGATCCACGTCTGCCAACACTCTCCCTTAATCTTCACTACCATATATGTCTGCTATTCCAATTCCTTCCCGGAGATGCTCAAAGACATGCTTTGCAAGTGGTTTTGTGAAGATGTCTGCTAGTTGCTCTTTGGACCTGCAAAACTCAAGATGAATGTCGCCATTGTTCACCAATTCTCGAATAAAATGATATCTTGTGTCAATATGCTTGCTGCGTTTATGGAAGACATGATTTTTAGATAAAGAAATTGCAGAATTATTATCACAATAAATTTTTGTAGCTTCTTCTTGTGGATGCTTCAAATCTGAAAGTACTCTTCTCATCCATACTGCTTGGCAAGCTGCTGATGTGGCTACAACATATTCCGCTTCAGCTGATGAGAGTGTCACAATTGGTTGTTTCTTTGATGCCCAAGAGATAGCACCTAATCCAAGATGGAAAATGTTACCGGAAGTACTCTTCCTATCATCCAAGCTACCTCCCCAATCACTATCCATATATCCAATCGGCTTGTAGTCATCTGAAGCTGTATACAAAATCCTGAAGTTCTTTGTTCCAGCTATATACCTTAAAATTCTTTTTCCAGCCTTCCAATGTGATTCCTTAGGTTTGTCCATGAATCTAGAAATAAGACTAACCCCATGCATGATATCCGGTCTTGTGGCGGTTAGATATATAAGGTTGCGAACTAATATTTTAAATAAAGTTGCATTAACACTAGGAATTTTTTTGTCCTTACTAAGTTTTAAACCCAGTGCAACTGGTGTAGGGGCTGCATTGACATTTGTCATCTTGAATCTTTTCAACATGTCACTAGCATATTTGCTTTGACATATAAAAATGCCTTGATCACTTTGACTTACCTCTATTCCAAGAAAGTATCTCATGATCCCCAAATCAGTCATATCAAATTCACTTTCCATGGCTGCCTTGAATGATTTAATTGACATGTTACCTATGAATATCAAATCATATACATACAAGCAAACTATCAAGATTTCTACTTCATCATTCACTTTGACATATAAAGTTGGTTCATTGCCACTCTTGCTAAACCCATTGTTCACAAAGTAAGAGTCTATCATGCAGTACCAAGCTCTAGGAGCTTGCTCCAAACCATATAGTGCCTTTTTCAGTTTGTATACTTTATGTTCTTCTCCCAAAACTTGATAACCAGGTGGCTGTTTTATATACACTTCTTCTTCTAAAATGTCATTCAAGAATGCTGATTTGACGTCCATTTGGTAAACCTTCCAATTATTTTGAGCTGCTATGGATAAAACCATCCTAATGGTATCCAATCTTGCCACTGGTGCAAATTTTTCATTGTAGTCTATGCCAGGTAGTTGTGTGAAGCCTTTAGCTACTAGTCTTGCCTTGTGTTTCTCTACTTTTCCATTAGCATTATACTTTGTCTTGTAAACCCACTTAACTCCAATCACATCCTTGCCTTTAGGAAGCTCTACTAGATCCCAAGTTTGATTTTTCTCAATTGATTGAATTTCTTCATTCATGGCTGCAATCCAATTGTCATCTTTAATGGCATCCTAAAAATAAATTGGATCAGCTTGTGTTAAGAATGCAAAATTAGAGCATAAATCATCATTTTCAGCCTCTTGTAATTCATCATAAATCTCTCTTAGACTACGTGACTTCTTTGAAGTGTTTATAAACCTTGATCTTAGTGATGCAAGTGTTGGATTAGAAGATTCGCTGCTGTTATTACTTGCTGGAGTAGTTGGATTTGGAGTGGTGGGTACCTTAGAAGGTGTTGAAGGAACATTTGCTTGAGTAGTAGAAGTCATAACTTGAGTTTCATTCTCCTCATTCTCTTGTGGAACACTAACTGCAATTGTAGTTGTTTTGTCTATACTGCCATCCCACGCTTCTTCTTCAACAAAATTAACATCACGGCTTATTATGACCTTCTTTGTGATAGGATTATATAACTTATATGGCTTCGATTGTTCACTATATCTTACAAATATGCACTTCTCTCCTCTATCATCTAGTTTATTTCTCAAATCTTGAGGTATCAAGGAGTATGCCACTCATCCAAAGACTCTTAAATGTGCTATATTATGCTTCCTTTTGCTCCAAGCTTCTTTTGGTGTTTTATTTATCACTTCTTTTGTTGGACATCTATTTAATATGTATACCGAACATGCAACTGCTTCAGCCCAATACTCATTTGGTAGGTGTTTTTCTTTTATCATACTTCGTGCCATTTCCATAATTGTTCTATTTTTTCTCTCAGCTACTCCATTTTGTTGAGGAGTATATCTTGTTGTAAGTTGTTTCTTTATGCCATTTTCTTTACAAAAATTTTGAAAATCATTTGACATATACTCACCACCTCTATCTATTCTCAATACATTGATATAATGTCCACTTTCCTTTTCAACTTTTGCCTTGAACTCTTTAAAAACAGAAAATGCATCTGATTTGTCTTTTAAGAAATAAACCCAAACTTTCCTACTGAATTCATCAATAAATGTCAAGAAATAAAGACTTCCACTTATGGATGGTGTTTGCATCGCCCCACAAAGATCTGAATGCACTATCTCAAGTGGATGTTTTGCCCTATAAGATTCCCCAACTAGAAATTTATGTCTATGTTGCTTTGCC
The DNA here is from genome assembly GCA_019776745.2 of Taxus chinensis. Taxonomy (NCBI): domain Eukaryota; kingdom Viridiplantae; phylum Streptophyta; class Pinopsida; order Cupressales; family Taxaceae; genus Taxus; species Taxus chinensis. The sequence goes on from CM034148.1 coordinate 830,899,518, forward strand.
AATATGCAACTCTCACATGTTGTTTTAAGTGGTTCTATTGGTGGCAATCCATATACCATTCTTTTCTTATATAATCGTTGTAATCCTTTGAAATTTAAATGGCCAAATCTTAAATGCCATAGCCAAGATTCATTTTTGTAAGAAGCTTTGAAGGCTAATTCAGCAACCTTTTGCAACTTGTGTGGCTCTAGAAATAGTTCACTTTGGATTCTAAGTGGAAACATCCTATTTTTTGTCATTTCAACTTTTGCAATCAGCCTATTGCTTGGTTTCTTGTCTAGAATCACACATTCACCATTTTTAAAGTATATTCTATATCCTTTTTGCACTAGTTGCCCAATGCTTATGAGATTGTGTTGCAATCCAGGAACATAGTATACATCAGGGATATGCTTCTTCTCACCTTGCTTGGTTCTTATATTAATTGATCCTTTTCCCATGACTGATACTTGGTGATCATTCCCCAATTTTACCTCCGATTTTACCGATTCATCAATTGTTGCAAATATCTCCTTACTCCCACTCATGTGATTGCTACAACGGCTATCTAGGAACCATACCTCTTTGGAACTCTCTTGTCCTACATTGCATGTTATAAACATGGTGTTTTGCTCACTAGTGTTGGGCTGGTCCTCATTTGTGAAATGTGCCTTTTTCTTATTCATGTCATATTGTCCTTTTCTACATTCAGATGCAAAATGCCCAAATCGATTACAATAATGACATTGAATGTTGGATTTATCATACCTTTCTCCTTGATGATGGCTATGAGAGTGGCTGCCGCCTCTCCCTCTTGTTGGTGTAGAATGGGTATGTGGGCTTGATACTAGTCTTCTGCTTTCAAGTTGTGTATTTTCTCTTCCTCCTCTTGGTGTAAAATGTCCTCTGCCTCTGCTGTAATTTGATCTCCCTCTTGTTCTACCAAATGAAAGATGAGCTTTGAATGCATTCTCCAATGATGATGCCCCTGACCGATTTAATCTTTGCTCATGTGCTAAGAGTGATCCCATTAATTCATCTACTGATAGTTGTGTAAGATCCTTGGATTCCTCAATGGCTACTACAACTGAATCAAATTTTCTAGGCAAGCTTCTAAGTATTTTCTCTACAATTTTTTTATCTTCAAGAGTTTCTCCATAAGATCTAATTTGATTAACTATTGTCATTGCATGAGTGAAGAATGAATCTATTGAATCTGAATTCTTCATTTGTATATTTTCGAAATCCCTTCTAAGCATTTGTAATTTCACTATTTTTACCTTGCTTGTGCCTTGGTATGTTGTTTGCAGACTATCCCATGCTTGTTTTGATCTTGTGGCAGCTGCTACTGTTGGAAAGATTGATTCCTCCATTGCTTGTTGAATGAAGAATAATGCCTTTGCATCTTTCTTTTTGTTTTCCTTCAATAAGTCCTTCTATGCTTGTGAAAGAGCTTGATATGCTTGTTGGTCAGCTGGTTCATTAAATCCATTCTCAACCAAGTCCCAAACATCCTGAGAGAAAAACAGAGTTTTCATTTTTGTGCTCCAAAAATCATAATTTTTGTCATTGAATGTTGGTATTTGAGGTTGTGCAATATTTCCACTTGTGCTTCCCATTCCTCCAAAGCTTTGTCTCTGCTAACTGTTGTTCTAGTACTTCTTGCTCTGATACCAATTTGCTGGAGGGGAAAAGAAAAATACAGTAAAACAGAAAAAAAAAGATTGTATTAAATCTGCCAAATGGAGAGTATTATAATTCCTCTAGATCCACAACAAGCAAGAACAACAACAAGAATCTGACAGTTATAGCTGCTGTGCACTTGTTATCATGCCTTTTCTATAAAAATAGAGCTGCTGTGTACATTCATGCCTTTTTTTTATACAAAAAACAGAGTAACATAAACTTTTTTTTACATATATTAGATGACAGGAGAAGCCTCCAGATATCCGCCAAAAATAGAAGTTTCTGGATGAAAACAAAAAGAAGAAGGAGAATTAAATGTGGTCGTTGGACTAGATGGGGTGATGTGGTAGAGAAGATTAGTTGGAGATCCACGTCTGCGAACAATTTTAGGGCTAGGTTTTCTGGTGGAGTTTTCTGCATGCGATGTCAAAGATCTATAGGAGCTCAATAATAACAAGCCATTTTTTCTGGTTGCATTTTCTTTTTACAGATGATCAACCGTTATGCATGATCCATAATCAACATTCTCGTCCTTTGCACAATTTCTACCACTGATCTCCCTATCATGTGTCAAGCCCCTCTAGGCCTCCACCCAACTATAGTCACGGCTTTCGGCGTAATGATATTTTCTACTTAAATATAATCTCTCATTTTTTAGTTCGAGTTTTAGGTGCCACCACCTTGTTGGACACCATCATCAGTTTCAACCAAACTCTAACAATCTCTTTGCCCATCGTCGATCTGGATTTGGATTAAAGGTGGATGCTATGAGCATTCGAGAATGGGGACCTAAAAACCCAAACATTGCTTGAAAACCAAAGACGTGGACGGGCACTTGACATCATATCCGCTGGTTGGTACAAACATTACTTGAATGCCAAGACACTACGTTAAAACGATGAACAATGTTCATGCCACGTGGACGGCTGAAAGGATGTAGTGCATTGTAATGCCTCAACCTAACTTGTCTCGGTCAGCATTATTCCTGACTACATGGAGGATGGAGACACTAATGTATGACGTGATGGAATCCCTGTTGGTGGCCACACCCACTGATTTTCCTGTTTTACAAATATTTTGTTTTCTTTTTTTACCTGCTCACGCAAGAGACTTTGGTGGCCACACATGCTCATTAATTAAATTGTTGACTTACACCTGTTGTTCACGTGGCCTACCTGTCGTGTCCGTCCAACCACAAAGGCTTGTTTTACACTCCATCAAATGCTGAAACAGATGAATTTGCTACAGCGTGTTCTGGATAGTGGATTCATTAATGGTGAAATGAAGGTCTGTCGCCCTGATGTTGCGTGGGTGGGTGTGGATCCTCAAAATCGTGTTGTACAGGCAGCTTCAGTGGAGCGCAGAACTGAAATTCTCCTAGGAAAGTGCCGTGAGGAAGTGTCTGGCGATATGCAGCAGCTACAGGGTAGAGAAGTAAACTTATCTCAGAAAATCAGTGGCCTCCAGAGAGAGATAAGTGCGACAGCTGCTGCAGGGCGATCCCAAGGAACCGTTGGTGTTGATCCTGATGTTCTGGTTGCACGCGACCACAGTCGTGATCAGTTGTTGCAAGATCTTGCAGCTGTAGTAGAAGTCTTTTTGAGCGCTCCAACAAGCAGGTGGTCCAACTTCATGGTTATCTGTTCAGCTTCGACTGCATCCTCAAATTCGAGGTTCTCCTTCAAGATATTCCTGCCAAAATCGACCATGTGACAGTGAGAGTGCTCCTTTCAACAAACGTTACAATGTTCAGTCACGGATAAAAATTAATTTAGACTTACGATTCTACATGTAATTTGAATTATTTATAGAATCCAGTGGTGTGTTGTGTTTTGTTTTTTGGGTTGAAGATGCGCTATTTAAAAGGTAGATCCGGATAAAGGAAGAGGTTAAGTTTGAATTTGATCAGCAAGCATGAAGACATTGATCAATTTTTGGAAAGCCTGTAATCTCTTTCAACCAGGCATGGTCGATTTCCACATAAACTTGATTTTAACTTTTCCATCCGCATCTAAAACACAACCCAATATTTATACGAGGGGACTCTGTCAGCAGGCTCGCCTGAAAGAAACCCTCAATATTTTACATATGCCAGACAGTAAAATAGATTCTTCTACATATGCTTCTCTCTTGAAGGTTTGCATTCACAAAAAGGAATTATTACATGGCGAATGAATCCACGCTCACATGACTTAGACGGGTATTATAAAAGACAGGCTTGTGGAAAATACGTTGATAAACATGTATGTCAAGTGTGGAAGCCTGGTAGATGCTCGGAAAGTGTGTGACAAAATGTCTGAACGAGATGTCTGCTCATGGACTCTGATGATTGCAGGGTTTACACAGAATGGATATGTCGATGAAGCTTTGCAACTGTTTAAGAAAATGCCTCAATCAAATGTTGTGTCATGGAATGCGATGATAACAGGTTTCGTACAAAAGGGGTTTGTTGATAAAGCCCTCAAGCTTTTTCAGGAAATGCCTCAAAGAGATGTGGTTTCATGGAATGCCATGCTTGCGGAATTTGCTCAGAATGGGTTTGTTGATGAAGCTCGTAAACTCTTCCAGGAAATGCCTCGACCAAACTTGGTTTCATGGAATGCAATGATTGCGGGATTCACACAGAATGGGCACTTTGAGGAGGCGCTGATGCTTTTTCAAGAAATGGAATTGGCAGGTGTGAGGCCAAACTCAAAAAAACCTTTTCCTGTGTCTATGCAGTTTACCGGAATGGTTATTGTTTCTTTTGCGTGGTATTTGGGACACCGTGTGGGTGAGAAGCGTGAGTTTGGTGGAGAATTAATTTTGGGACTGCGGGGAGAAGGGGTCTGCACATGCGTGGCCATGAGATATAGCATTTAAAACAGGCATGATAAGCCCTAACCCTCTCTCTTAATAATTTATTTCCTTTAGTATTTAGGTAAATCAATCTCTGTTCGAATTTAGATGTGTTTCTTTTGAATTGGATGTGTAGAGAGTGGGTTTCAGATGATTTATAATTATAATTTCCATGAACTAATTGCATCTCTCTCCCCCTTTACAGTTTATCTTATTTACTGTTTGAGTAGAAGAAATCTCTACATCGATTCTTGCCTACTGATCTTATAATGTTGGTTTGTCTTTTGCCTTGATTTTCCTTCGAATGATGGTTTCTGTAGAAAATAGTATGGAGCGTGAATGAGGTTTATAATTTTTCTTGTATTGTTTATATTATGTAGAACATGGCTTGAAAAAGGGAATTTTCCGATATGACTGTATTTGGATTTTACTGTGGTTTTATAATAATTTAAACTCCCATTAGGATTGGGGGCTTCTATTTGGGAAGAGTCATACTAGTTTAATTGGTCTTTCTAGATAGCTCCATCTGAGTCATTCGATTATCATCTACCTTGGGGATTATGGAAAACCCCTCACCAGGCCCTCTGCTATTATTATTACTATGAGCTTATTATTAGATTGGAACCCTCCTGAAGCATGTGTTAATGGGTTTTCTATGACCTTTACGAATATGTTATGCACGCAAATCATAATCCTGTGTGGATAATTCTTTGGCTTAATTTTTGAGGCACTACTTGGACCTTTGGATTGGTTAAAGTAATATTGGATACATCGACATTCTTCAAGTTTGATTGATTTGTGATGCCCTCATGTATACGAATTCAGGCAACGCTTGAAATATAAAATTATGAATTTATCTTATACTTTGACCTTGAAGCTTGTCGAAAGACTTTTGGTAGGAAAACAGATGAATAGAGAAGTTAAGATAACTACCCTAAAAAGGAGTCATGCATAGCCTTAAGTAAAGGTGACAGCTACCATAATGGAACTGTGCTTACCATGTATGACAGTAAGGATATAAGTCCACCTGAAATTATTTAACTTCATTTTATAGAACAATTATTAATACCCATAGATTGGGGTATGCAAGTGGAGGTTGAATTAGATAACAGGGTATATTATGTTATCAGGTATCCGGTAAGGATAAATATGTTATTTCAATGCTTGGTTAATGAGTGGAATAATTCTGTTATTTACGATGATTATTATGTTTAGCTAAAAATTGATACTCGCATCTTATTAGGAGTTGAGATAATGTTGATACTTGCATTCATAGTGGCTTGGGCTGCGCTTGCATATCTTAGCTAGACAAATGTATCTTTGGCATATTACCAACAGATGACAGTATTTTCGGTCATAACTCATTCTTATGAGTTGGACTCTTTTACTAGAAGAAATATATAAAGACATGGAATAAGCAACCAAAAGGACACCTAAATAATACATGAACCTGTGGATTGGTGGAATCCTTGTTAATATAAGTATAACCTTAAAATTGCGAGATAAATATCTAAACTATACTTACATACCACTGATTATCTATGAAGGTTTGATACTTGGGTAATATCGATGAACAATGTAAGATTGATACTTGTATTTAATATATAAACTTAATGTCGTTGGTGCTTTTATTTAATTGAAAGATAATCTTGTTAGACACTTATATATGTGAAGTAGGTCGAGGGTATTAGGTGAGCGTCATTATTATTTACTGTAATTTAAGTATGATTAATTGCATGATTAAGGTTGTATATCTAGTCTCTTGGAATGGTGTTCTTATGTAAGCAGATCTTAAGGAAGTGAACATTAATGAGTATGAAATGTATTATCATGAGATGTGCAGTTAAGTTTTAAATGTATGTTAGAAATTATTTGATAAGGAGTATTGCAAACTTTCATTTATTTAAATACTAGATGGCATAAGTTATCAGGTGAGGTTTATATCTTATCATGCTCAGTTCTAGCGAACTGACTCTAGATAATATTTGTGCAGATGGATTATGCGAGTAGATTAAAGAAAAGAGTGTAAAAGTTTCATCAGTTCAAATTATGAAGTTCTTGTAGAAAGTTCAATGCGTTGTAAATTTTGTAACTTTGCTTGCAAGGAGTTTAGAAGATCTCTTGCCTTGGTATGTTTGGAAAACTACGTGGTGAAGTGTTCTTTCCCTTTTGTTGTTAAACTAGTTACTTACCTTGGTGAGATATGATATTCAATCATTACATTGGCATAAGTATTGTAAAACCTTGTTTTTGAGAATAAAGTGTTAAGTCAAAACTCTCTGACACCTTGTAATGATGTGATATAAGTAAAATTAAATGGAATGGTTAACCCTTATAGAAGTTAACTAAAATATATGTATATTCAGATAAATTAATGTAGAGATGACTTACTTGAGAACAAGAGATTCCTGAAGTACTCAAAGGTGAAACTATCCTTGGAAAGTAAATCTTTATAAATTGATATCCCTAGCTAAACTAGTGAACACTACTCTTTTGGTGAACGCTTAAAACAAGCTTAAAGGAAAACAATGGTTAGTTTCTAATAAGATTTAACAAGTAAGAGAAGAAAATTTAGAAACCACTCAATTTACCTCTCAGCATATTTAAAAGTAAGTAGCTTCCTCTTGATAAGCTCTTTCGGTGAAGCCTAAGTAAGAGCGTTAATAATTACGTATAAAACCTCAAGCTTCAATTAAACCTTAGTATGAACTAATGACGTCTTAAGGGTGAATTCATTTGACCTTCTTCCTTTAACTTTATCCAGGGTGTCTTATCAAAATAAATAACCTCCAATCATTACTTACTGTGGCTTGCCCTAGCTGTGAGAGTGTCATGTGGTTGGGCTTCTATGTTGTTCTGTAAAAAAAAAAAAAAGTATATTGTTCTTGATAGGTGTGAACGTTTCCGTGCTGCTTTTATGGCCATCCTTGTATCGAGTTGTTCACAGAGTTAGTTGTATCCTTGGTGACGACATGTTGTGTCATGTTATGTGTCAAGCAAGTTCAAAAAAAAAAATATCCTGTCTTTTACTGTGTTGTTCGTGTGTGTGATTTTTGGGTCGTTACACTTGGTATCAGAGCATAGGTTCATGCTCTCGAACCTATGGGCCGGATTGGTGTTATATGATGATGTTACATGGTGGTGGTGGTGTTACATGATGATACTGCATGATGATGATGATGTTGCATGATGGTGGTAGATATTAGAAGAGTAATGTGCTTTAAACGTGATGTGATTATTGTCGTAATTGTGATATTGTGAACGCACATGATGTGTATGTCACCTTGTGCGTGTTTGTGATCATGTTGATATGTTGGGGATGGGAGTATTCTCTCTCCTTCTTGTGGATTCTATGAAGAGTTCACGTGTGAATTATTGCTTGTGATGTGTGAAAAGAATTATAAAGTGGATGACATAGTGTTGGAGCATTGTGACATATTGTGATATGTAGGTGTATCAATGTGTTGTATGACTAGATTGATGTTAAAAGAGATGAGTTGTATCATGATGTTTTTACCATGTTTTGAAGAAATGTGTGTACCACCTTGTTATGTAGCAATGGATGTTATGTTGTGATGTTATTATGTTCATCGTATATATGAGTTGTGCAAATATGTAATGCTTCATGTTGTGATTTTGGGTCATACGGTGAGTGTATGAACCCTATCGTATGGTGCTTGCACTTTGGGTGCAGAATGTGGTAAAGTGATGTGTTACGCTCTGTGAATGTATGATCGTGATCTACCCTGTATATGTACCATATGTAAGACGTTATGGTAGTTATGTGTGTGCCACCATTATGTTAGTGATGTAGTTGTATGTTATGTTGTGAACCTTACGCTAACCGATCCTGAGGGAAATCGGTAGAAGTGTATGTTGAGAGTGAGGAATGGTGTACCATGGGTCAATAACTTCGAGTCAAAACTCGGTTTAGTAGATAACATGTGTCATACATATTTCTTTCCTCTCTCCCTATGTGGTTGTATGTATGCAACCTTAGTGTATCTATGACTATGTTTAGCCTTGTCGAAGTGGTGGCGGGATGATTCAGATGGAGGTGATGACAGTTGTATTATTGATATGTATTTTATGAGCTGAGGCTCGATGTTCCGAGTGCTAGCAACTCGTTGAGTACCCCTTTGGTGGCTAGATAAGGCCACACAGTTATCGTAATGTGACATTATTATAAGTTGATTTTATTCGTAAATTGAGCTTTTTACTTTATTTTGTAAGGACCAACAGCTTTTCTTGATTGCAATGCTTTACAATTTTGGGCATTTCCTTGGTTTGTGGCACTAACATGGGGATTTTGATACTAACTATGGCTATTTGGCCATTTATTTAGCTTGATTTGGGGTCTTCTTTTAAATTTGGAATTCTTACCGCCTTGCCCAAGGCTTGTACTTTGCCACTTGGCACTTTGGATTGGATTGTTGTGCTGGTTCTATTGTCGTGATGTGTGGAATAGGGTCATAGGATGCACCATGGATTGGTTGGACCTATGGACCCGCTTCGTTGTATGGGGGTACGCCCCAAGGAGTACATATAACTAGCGGGTTGTTGAACCACGCGTTATTATGTCACTTGGGTTAGGAGTGTTCGAACTCTATGTGTCTTGGACCATAGGGTCAACTGGCCTCCTTGAGGGAGGCATAAGAGTTTGAGGGAGGCATAAGAGACTTGAGGGAGGCATAAGAGTTTGAGGGAGGCATAAGAGACTTGAGGGAGGCATAAGAGTTTGAGGGAGGCTTATGATATTTGTCTGTATGGTTGATGTTTCAGGATATATGTTGAGTTATTGTGATGTTTGGTAGTGGTCTTTTGATGTATGTGTTACTCATGTTAGATGGATATGTGTTGTGATGTTGTAGTTATGTCATTGATTCCCTTGTGGACACTATGTACCTGTAGCATGGTTTGGTGTTATGTGAATTTTTCTTTCATTGATGCAAATTGAGGAAATGTCTGGTGGATTGTAGTACTGTTTTGTTTAAGTATTTTGTATGTCAGTCATTGATGTGTGTCGAGTACTATGTTATGTGGACTGTGCCTATTCTATTCTGTATTTGAGTAACCTTTTTGTGGTGTAATACAATCTTGAAGTATATACTTGTGTGCTTGTGAATCTGTAGTGTCTTGTGAACCTGATAGGGTGTTGTGTTAGCAGTTCATGTTGGGCACCCACAATAAGGAATAAACCAAAACTCTTCAATGATGAAATTTTAAAAGAAATTAAACTAAGAATAATGTTAATGGAAAGAGACTAATGAAATAATGAACAAGAAAGAACTGCCAATCTTCACAGAACATTGAAAGTTAAAATTCTACCAAATGTTCCTAAGGCTACCTTGTGACCATGCTTTAATCAACTAAAATTTTAAACCATAGAGGTGTGTTTTCTTCTGTATCTGTGTAATGCCGCAACCTAACTTGTCTTGGTCAGCATTATCTCCTGACTGCGTGGAGGATGGAGACATTAATGTGCGACGTGATGGAATCCCTGTTGGATGTGTGGGCCGCACCCACTGATTTTCCTGTTTTGCAAATCTTTTGTTTTCTTTTTTTAACTTACGCAAGAGACTTTGGTGGCCGCACATGCTCATTGATTGAAATGTTGACTTCACCTGTTGTTCACGTGGTCTCCTGTCGTGTCTGTCCAACCACGAATGCTTGTTTTGCACTCCATCAAATGCTGAAACAGATGAATACAGCGTGCTATAGCATTAATGGTGAAATGTTCTGGGTGTGGATCCTCAAAATCGTGCTGTACAGGAAGCTTCAGTGGAGCGCAGAACTGAAATTCTCCTAGGAAAGTGCCGTGAGGAAGTGTCTGGCGATATGCAGCAGCTACAGGGTAGAGAAGTAAACTTATCTCAGAAAATCAGTGGCCTCCAGAGAGAGATAAGTGCGACAGCTGCTGCAGGGCGATCCCAAGGAACCGTTGGTGTTGATCCTGATGTTCTGGTTGCACGCGACCACAGTCGTGATCAGTTGTTGCAAGATCTTGCAGCTGTAGTAGAAGTCTTTTTGAGCGCTCCAACAAGCAGGTGGTCCAACTTCGTGGTTATCTGTTCAGCTTCGACTGCATCCTCAAATTCAAGATTCTCCTTCAAGATATTCCTGCCAAAATCGACCATGTGACGGTGAGAGTGCTCCTTTCAACAAACGTTACAATGTTCAGTCACGGATAAAAATTAATTTAGACTTGCGATTCTACAGGCAATTTGAATTATTTATAGAATCCAGTGGTGTGTTGTGTTTTGTTTTTTGGGTTGAAGATGCGCTATTTAAAAGGTAGATCCGGATAAAGGAAGAGGTTAAGTTTGAATTTGATCAGCAAGCATGAAGACATTGATCAATTTTTTGGAAAGCCTGCAATCTCTTTCAACCAGGCATGGTCGATTTCCACATAAACTTGATTTTAACTTTTCCACCGCATCTAAAACACAACCCAATATTAATATGAGGGGACTCTGTCAACAGGCTCGCCTGAAAGAAACCCTCAATATTTTACATATGCCAGACAGTAAAATAGATTCTACTACATATGCTTCTCTCTTGAAGGTTTGCATTCACAAAAAGGAATTTTTACATGGCGAATGAATCCACGCTCACATGACTTAGACGGGTATTATAAAAGACAGGCTTGTGGAAAATACGTTGATAAACATGTATGTCAAGTGCGGAAGCCTGGTAGATGCTCGGAAAGTGTGTGACAAAATGTTTGAACGAGATGTCTGCTCATGGACTCTGATGATTGCAGGGTTTACACAGAATGGATATGTCGATGAAGCTTTGCAGCTGTTTAAGAAAATGCCTCAATCAAATGTTGTGTCGTGGAATGCGATGATAACAGGTTTCGTACAAAAGGGGTTTGTTGATAAAGCCCTCAAGCTTTTTCAGGAAATGCCTCAAAGAGATGTGGTTTCATGGAATGCCATGCTTGCGGAATTTGCTCAGAATGGGTTTGTTGATGAAGCTCGTAAACTCTTCCAGGAAATGCCTCGACCAAACTTGGTTTCATGGAATGCAATGATTGCGGGATTCACACAGAATGGGCACTTTGAGGAGGCGCTGATGCTTTTTCAAGAAATGGAATTGGCAGGTGTGAGGCCAAACTCAAAAAACCTTTTCCTGTGTCTATGCAGTTTACCGGAATGGTTATTGTTTCTTTTGCGGGGTATTTGGGACACCGTGTGGGTGAGAAGCGTGCGTTTGGTGGAGAAATAATTTTGGGACTGCTGGGAGAAGGGGTCTGCTCGTGCGTGGCCATGGGATATAGCGTTTAAAATAGGCATGATAAGCCCTAACCCTCTCTCTTAATAGCATTTATTTCCAATTTTGTTCGAATGCTATAGATGTGGGTTTCTTTTGGAATGTGGATGTGTTTTTGTTTTACTAAATAGATAGCATTTGGACTCTGGATATCATTAACATGTATTTACACATATTGACTCTTGTAGAGATGCTCAAAAAGAGACGAGTTTTCAAATGACTTATAATCATAATTGCATGAACTGATCTCTCCCCCTTTACAATTTATCTTATTTACTGTTTGAAGTAGAAGAAATCCCTACATCGATTCTTGCCTACTGATCTTATAATGTTGGTTTGTCTTTTGCCTTGATTTTCCTTCGAATGATGGTTTCTGTAGAAAATAGTATGGAGCGTGAATGAGGTTTATAATTTTTCTTGTATTGTTTATATTATGTAGAACATGGCTTGAAAAAGGGAATTTTCCGATATGACTGTATTTGGATTTTACTGTGGTTTTATAATAATTTAAACTCCCATTAGGATTGGGGGCTTCTATTTGGGAAGAGTCATACTAGTTTAATTGGTCTTTCTAGATAGCTCCATCTGAGTCATTCGATTATCATCTACCTTGGGGATTATGGAAAAACCCCTCACCAGGCCCTCTGCTATTATTATTACTATGAGCTTATTATTAGATTGGAACCCTCCTGAAGCATGTGTTAATGGGTTTTCTATGACCTTTACGAATATGTTATGCACGCAAATCATAATCCTGTGTGGATAATTCTTTGGCTTAATTTTTGAGGCACTACTTGGACCTTTGGATCGGTTAAAGTAATATTGGATACATCGACATTCTTCAAGTTTGATTGATTTGTGATGCCCTCATGTATACGAATTCAGGCAACGCTTGAAATATAAAATTATGAATTTATCTTATACTTGACCTTGAAGCTTGTCAAAAGACGTTTGGTAGAAAAACAGATGAATAGGGAAGTTAAGATAACTACCCTAAAAATGGATTCATGCACAACCTTAAGTAAAGGTAACAGCTACCATAATGGGACTGTGCATACCATGTATGCCAGTAAGGATATAAGTCCACCTGAAATTATTTAACTTCATTTTATATAACAATTATTAATACCCATGAATTGGTGTATGCAAGTGGAGGTTGAATTATATAACAGGATATATTATGTTATCAGGTAACCAGTAAGGATAAATATGTTATTTCAATACTTGGTTAACGAGTGGAATATTCTCTGGTATTTACGATGATTATTATGTTAGCTAAAATTTGATACTTGCATCTCAATTGGGAGTTGAGATAATGTTGGTACTTGTATTTATAGTGACTTGGACTGCGCTTACTTATCTTGGTTAGTCAAATGTATCTTTGACATATTAGCAAAACATGACAATTTTTGTTGATCGTAACTCATTCCAATGAGTTGGACCCTTGTACTAAAAGAAACATATAAAGACATGGAATAAGCAACCAAAAGGATACCTAAATATTATATGAACTTGTGGATTGGTGGAATCCTTGTTAACATAAGTATATCCTTAAAATTGTGAGATAAATATCCAAATTATACTTACATATCACTGAGTTTCTATGAAGGTTTGATACTTGGGTAATATCGATGAATAATATAGAATTGATACTTGTATTTATTATATAAGCTTAATGTCGTTGGTGCCTTTTTTTAATTGAAAGATAATATTGTTGGGTGCTTAAATATGTGAAGTAGGTCGAGGGTATTAGGTGAGCGTCATTATTATTACTGTAATTTGAGTATGATTGATTGCATGGTTAAGATTGTATATCTAGTCACTTGGAATTGTGTCTTAGGTAAGCAGATCTTAAGGAAGTGAACATTAATGAGTAGGAAATGTATTATCATGAGATGTGCAGTTAAGTTTTAAATGTATGTTAGAAATTTATTTGATAAGGAGTTTTGCAAACTTTCATTTATTTAAATGCTAGATGGCATAAATTATTAGGTGAGGTTTATATCTTATCATGCTCAGTTCTAGCGAACTGACTCTAGTAAATATTTGTGCAGATGGATTATGCGAGTAGATTAAAGAAAAGAGTGTAAAAGTTTCATCAGTTCAAATTATGAAGTTCTTGTAGAAAGTTCAATGCGTTGTAAATTTTGTAACTTTGCTTGCAAGGAGTTTAGAAGATCTCTTGCCTTGGTATGTTTGGAAAACTACGTGGTGAAGTGTTCTTTCCCTTTTGTTGTTAAACTAGTTACTTACCTTGGTGAGATATGATATTCAATCATTACATTGGCATAAGTATTGTAAAACCTTGTTTTTGAGAATAAAGTGTTAAGTCAAAACTCTCTGACACCTTGTAATGATGTGATATAAGTAAAATTAAATGGAATGGTTAACCCTTATAGAAGTTAACTAAAATATATGTATATTCAGATAAATTAATGTAGAGATGACTTACTTGAGAACAAGAGATTCCTGAAGTACTCAAAGGTGAAACTATCCTTGGAAAGTAAATCTTTATAAATTGATATCCCTAGCTAAACTAGTGAACACTACTCTTTTGGTGAACGCTTAAAACAAGCTTAAAGGAAAACAATGGTTAGTTTCTAATAAGATTTAACAAGTAAGAGAAGAAAATTTAGAAACCACTCAATTTACCTCTCAGCATATTTAAAAGTAAGTAGCTTCCTCTTGATAAGCTCTTTCGGTGAAGCCTAAGTAAGAGCGTTAATAATTACGTATAAAATCTCAAGCTTCAATTAAACCTTAGTATGAACTAATGACGTCTTAAGGGTGAATTCATTTGACCTTCTTCCTTTAACTTTATCCAGGGTGTCTTATCAAAATAAATAACCTCCAATCATTACTTACTGTGGCTTGCCCTAGCTGTGAGAGTGTCATGTGGTTGGGCTTCTATGTTGTTCTGTAAAAAAAAAAGTATATTGTTCTTGATAGGTGTGAACGTTTCCGTGCTGCTTTTTTGGCCATCCTTGTATCGAGTTGTTCACAGAGTTAGTTGTATCCTTGGTGACGACATGTTGCGTCACGTTATGTGTCAATCAAGTTCAAAAAAAAAAATATCCTGTCTTTTACTGTGTTGTTCGTGTGTTACATCAACGACAAATTAAATCTTTACCCTTCGTTTGATGTTGTGTGTCAAACGCAACAGGGCTCACTTCAATATAGAACACCTTTCGCTCACATGAATTCATGACACAATGTCAAACACAGCTAGGACTTTCCCCATTACAACCATACCTATGATATTTTGTACTCAAACTATAATCCCTCATTTGTGACATTTATACTTGATTTATTCTGATTATAAGGAGTGTTAATTTTGTATTCATGTAAAAGGGCGGGTTGAAAATAAACCCAATGAAATTTTGACCAGGCCTTCATATTTGATCCCTGCTGACAATTACGATTGAGCGTGGGTTCCAGTGCCAACTGGGATGTGTGGAGGAAGAAGCTAACGATGACGTGGCGATGGCATTAACAAGAACTGAGTGTGGTGAGAAAGCGACCGTATCCACGCACGCGATTCCTGTGTGTTGGATATGGTCAGCACATACTTATGGACTCCCTCACCAATAATCATTCAGCAAGTAGTACTTGAATGGCCAAATCTTCGGCCAGATCGTCATAACCCTTTGTTTCGGCGCCTCTAAACTTATCGATTCACGTTATTCAACGCCTACGAAACTAACTCTTTTCCTTCGCTTGGTATGGCGCTGGATCATCCGATTCAAACGAATCTCTGTATTTTCGGCAATTTGCAGTTTGTATCGATGAATTTCAGCACATCTTCGAATTCGAGACAGCTAATGCGCCGCAATTATTCCGGCAAAACATATCAGATCCCAACGTCAAATTCCGTGAACCTTCACCTCCTCCACCTCTATTTAAACGACTCAAATAAGACTGTATGTTAAGACATTGTAAATTGTAAAGGAAGGAGGACCACTCAGTAACAATGTCGTCTAAGGTGGCAGTTCTGACGGTGCTGATATTTGTCTCATTTTCTCAAATTCAAGGCAATAATAAACTCTGGATCGCTGGCAAGAATTCCGTCCATGGCAACCGACGTCTGTTAGCCGACGGGGGACAATGTTTATTTCGTGGAAAAGGGCTTCCCTTCGTGGTTGACTCGTGCAGACAAGAGAACGTTTGTAGGAAAATCTGGCATTCAGGCAGATGCGATCGTGGCGCAAGACGGCAGCGGTATGTTCAAGAAAATTTCCGACGCCATTGATGCTGTTCCTGAGAATAACCCTCAGAGATACGTGATCTATGTTAAAAGGGGAACTTACAGAGAACCCGTACGTGTGCCCGCCTCCAAGACAAATATTATGCTGGTGGGAGACGGCACGGAAGATACTGTTATTACTGGTCACAGAAGTGTCGCGGATGGATATGAAATGGTTGACACGGCCACTGTAGGTAAGCTTTTTAAACCAGAAGAAATAGCGTTTCCATATATTAGAGAGAAGAGATTTCTGGTTAAAACACGCATAAGAATGTACCAAATAAAATGTTATGATCAAACCTTTATATCCCTCCCTGTATTGCTGTTCTACGATGCATATGCTTTAAATTAACCACGTTTAATATAAATTGCTGTAAATATTTTAAGTATATTTATTTGAAAAAGGCCAATACCAATCTGAAGGATCTTATCTTAGATTTTAGGAAGATGACATTGACTATGTTCTTTTAATATTTCCTTAAAAAAAAATGTTTTTTTAGGTTAAATAGATGTCAAATTTAATATAGAGATAAAAAATTTATACCTTGCTACTTTTGTAGAATGCCTCTCAACATAAGTACTTCTACTACTCTAAAGATAGTCATTCAATCAAGAGAATATTCCTAAATTAATTAGTTGACTTAGTCCTGTTAAATTAATATAAGTGAAGCTACACTAAAAAAATGAAAAACTTAGTGTGTCAAGATCATTTAATAGGGTGAGAGTTTAGCGTGTCAAAGTCATTTATAAGGTTTGATGTTCCCTATTTTGATAAGGATTTTTGTTATAATTAGGATCACCAATTCTATTAATTTTATTTGTAACATGCCTTGAGAATTTAATGTATGCTGCTCCAAATAAAATCACTTATATTAGAACTTCACTCTTCAAAGCTCTAAAATATTCACACATCACTTAAGATTACAAAAAAAATCCATTGATTTTAAATGTGAAAAAAACATAACTATAAATAGGTTTTGTCTATGATTCACCATTCTAATAAACATGTTTAATTGAAATATATGCAGCTGTTTATGCCAACGGTTTTTTTTGCTCGTGACATGAGAATTGAGAACACAGCAGGTCCACATAAGCAGCAAGCTGTTGCTCTATTATTGTCATCAGATATGGCAGTCGTTTATCATTGCAAACTAAAGGGCTTCCAAGACACTCTGTGGATGCCGTCAGAGCGCCAATTCTTCAGGGAATGTGACATCTATGGAACAATAGACTTCATCTGTGGCAATGCTAAAGTAGTATTCCAGAAGTGTAATATTGTGGTCAGGAAACCCCTAAACGGACAACAAAATGTTATCACATCCAGCTCAAGACAATCCCCGGATGATACTTCAGCGATAGTTATTCAGGACTGCAAAGTTATTGCAGCCCCTGAATTGGTTGCAGCTTCTGGATCTGTGTCGACATACCTGGGGAGGCCATGGGGAGGGTACTCTCGCACAGTTTTCATGCATTCTTATTTAGGCGATTTCATAAACCTAGACGGTTGGATCGGGTGGCCTGGACATGGAACCGGTTTTTTCTGTATATTATGGTGAATATGACAACATAGGCCCTGGGGCTCAAACTTCCAATCGAGTCAAATGGCCTGGCGTTCATATGATGGACTCTTCCGAGGCTCAACAATTCACTGTTTCTCAATTTCTCCACGCTAATGATTGGTTGCCACTAACAAGAGTCCCTTTTCAAGCAACCTTGGATTAACTATTAATGATATGAAAAACTAGTAATAATAAATAATCTATTCTAAAATCAATTTGCAGGGATATGAGAAGGTGTTTAAAATTATAATTCGATTAAATTAAATGAGATACGTTTAAAGAATGAAATTTAAATTTAAACTTGTTTCTCAATTTAGTCTTTATTAGATATGGTTATACATACAATTTAATATTCATACTTTTAAATATCAACCAAAGGTTCGTTTTATTAGAAACAATATATTGTTTGGCTACAATAAGGCATGTGTAACTTTGTTAATGTTTTTCAAAACAAGATATGTTTAAAGATTGAAAATGTGACTTAACTTGTTTTATATATTCCTATGGCTTGTGTTTAACAAGGCCATGATATGGTAAATTCTGGGGAAGTAAATGTGATAGATATAGTCAATTGTAATAAAGATGGAAGTTATAATTATTTATTGCAACTATTGATATTTAATGAAATGTTTTGTGGAACATTGTTTGTAATTAAAGTCAATGTAGTTTTGAATGAATCCTAAAGTCATTTTGATTTTGTAGTAGTTTTTTGCACTTGCACTATAATTTGGCATAATTTTGAAAGGCAAGGGATGATAGTGTGCTACTTTAGCAAGATAAGCTTGGTATAATATTGTACACCATGGAATGACATTGCATTCAAATTGTTATGTTAAATTAAGAAACATATTGATTTATAAACAATGTAAATCTAGAACAAATCTAAGTAAGAGGAGGAACATGACAGACGAAATGTGGGCTAGTTATATAGTTAGTTATCAATTGATTATCTAAAATATTCAACAAGCAATTGTTAAAACAACCACAAATTTATTGATTTGATTATATTATAAAGCAAAAAACATGTAAGAAATAGTAAAATAAAAATTACAAATTTGTAAACGTCAAGCAATTGTTAAAACAACCACAAATTTATTGATTTGATTATATTATAAAGCACAAAACATGTAAGAAATGGTAATTATAAATTACAAATTAGTAAACATGCAAAATTATAAAGACACGATTATAATGAATTGCAGCTAACACTATATTACAAAATTAAATTCATTTATAAGAATAAAACAACTTGCATTGTTTTATGAAGGTGAAACATGATAACATGAGGTTATTGTGAAAACATATAAAGAATTGGAATAGGTAAGAAATGAATTCAAATTGTTAAAATTCTATAGCTAGATTTTTATAAATGAAACTAGGCTTAAGAGGAAAAAGGTCAAGTATTATCTAAGGAATCTCATGTTAGAAACTAAAACACTGAGAGGGGGTGTGAATCAATTCAAATTTTTAAGCCAAAGGATTAGTCATTTAACTAGAAAATAAAATTAACAAAGCAAAAGAAATCACACATACACACATAAGACAAGAAATTTTAAATGGGAAACCCAATTAGGGATAAAACCCACTGAACCAAATCATTATAAAGCTCTTGGTTATAAAAGTGCTGAGTTACAACTCAATTGATGAAGCACCAACTTCAGTTCAAGCACCCACTTGAATAGTTTGCAAGATAAAAGAAAGAACCAACTTTCTAATTTGACCGAGCTACAACTCAGTAATTATAAAGAAAATGTTGATCACACTTCAATTTGATGTAAGAAAACCTGATGATGATCCTAGATTTTCCGTCACTTGTGCAAAAAATCACCTTTGTTGTCTTGAATTCCTCTACTTACTTTGATAGGTAGATTTGATTCTCAAATCAAGAGATACACCTTCACTGGTTTGCTCTGATCTCTGTATTACTATCTCCAATATTTGTGTCCTATGTATGTCATTGATTCAAACTTCAAAATAACTATATCAATCCTCTTGTATCCATTGTAGCTATTTGCACACTTCGAAATTTTGGTCACCTCATCAAATAGTCATTTTATAAATCTTCGTACTTTCTTTTTCTATTTCAACTCTGTTTCACAAATTTTAGACTGTATATTTTATCACTGTCAACCTTCAATTTTCAATGTATATGCTTATCACACATCCTTAAATATATGTCCTATCACCTTCAGTCATCACATCTACTTATTAACTATCTCAGTCATACACACCATCACTATATTTCAGACATCTTTCTATATTTTTTAAAGATTCAAAACATGTTCGAGCTCATGAATCTTCTCATTCCTTAACTCATTACTACAACTCAAGTCTACTAAGAATACTTTTTCTTCTAAAAACTCGTCTTCATTCATTTTAGACTCTTTCAAAATTGAAAAAATACCTTTGACTTTTCATATTTCTCTAGTGAGATCAACAAGAAAAAGGGTTGGCACTTACACTAGTTCTTACACAAGATGGGAAAGGTTTTCATGCCTGTTTGCTTTGAGGGTGACTCAATATCTTCTTCAAGAGCTTCTCGAGTTGATGAACATACCAATCAAATACATAGAGTGTCAAACCTTAGTCTTCAATAGATCTTACTGGTGTTTTAGATGATGCACTACTTTGTGTGATACCTTACAGGTTGCTCACTTACATTCTAACTTAGTGATTTTGTCCCCAATCTTCATTAAAAGCTCTGTGTAGGCTTACATACCACTGTCAATGAAATGCTAATATACTAGGAAGAAAGAAGCTTGTTTAAGCTCAAATGTTGCTTTCTGGAGCTTTTTTAAACCTTCAATAAGATCATTTAATCCCTCACAACCTTCAATTTGCAAAAATAGATGAGTAGACTTATGTTAAGCCATTTTACAACCTTTTCATGGGTTTGGAGGACTCTAAAACAAAATTATCTTCACCATTGATGGCGTATATGATTCAAAAATCTTCAGATAAAATTTCAAGAAGAATTATTAGTTAAAACTTTCTATTCAATCAAAACACTTCTTCAAAAACCCTATATCAGGGTAATGGGACTATGCAAGCCTGAAAAGAGAAAAAATGGATAATTGCTTCAATATTAAAAGAAATTTGAAACTTTAAGCTTATGCAGTCTTGTGAAACTATTCTCCACCTTCTCCACACATCATGTTCATCCATGAAAATCCTTAATGTGCTTGTTAGAGTAGGTATTTACCTTAGCGCATGTTCACCTAGGTACTTTATTTATCTTTATTGTATTTATCCTCACACACTTATGTGTGTAGATATTTCTTTTTATTTATTTAGATATTAGGAGGATATTATCTAGTTGTTAGATATAGTTCTTTCCTTGATCTATGATATTGACTAGATCCATGATGTCTAGTTCTCTCCTAAATCTATGGTATTGACTTATTCTTTCTTTGATTTATTAGATTTTTATTCCTTGCCTATATAAGTAAGGATGATTCTCATTGTATTTCATTGAGTTCTATACTAATATATGATATTGTTGCTTGCTTGTTTGCAAAGGTTTATGTAAAGTTATTCTAGAGAATTTCTTTTGTCTTAATGATCGCGATGTTTGATTAGCATCTGAGTTCTTGGCTTGATACAATTTGGTTATCGTTCCTTTTGATGGTATCAGAGTAAGATATTGATGTTGACATCTGTCTATAAGTTTTGTTTTGCAAACATTATTTTGTATATTTATATATTTGGGATTTGTCTATATTTTTGTTGCTTGCATTTTTATGCAAAAATGAGGCTTCCATTGGATCTGGATGGTGGTAAAACCCTACCATTG
Source organism: Taxus chinensis (assembly GCA_019776745.2). NCBI lineage: Eukaryota > Viridiplantae > Streptophyta > Pinopsida > Cupressales > Taxaceae > Taxus > Taxus chinensis. The sequence goes on from CM034148.1 coordinate 830,920,891, forward strand.
ACTGTAAACTTGACCATTTCTGGAGGCATTCATTTTTGTGATATTTTTGTTGTTGTACAGAAACACACTAAATCACCTCGGTATTCATGTCAAATAGGAAAGAAAACCAGGAAATCAATTTTTGGTTTTTGTTGGGTTTTTTTGAATCTGTAATGGTAGTTGATTTTTTTCTGTATATTAAATTTATCATTCTGATCAAGGGAAAAAATTGACTTTTACACCACATGGGGTAGAAGTACAAACTTTGTTAGAGCCTCATTCACTTGTTGCTCAAGGTATTGTTGATCATAATTCTATACTATATCACTTTGAGGGTTTTAATGACACTTCCTCTATATGGATATGATTGGTTTGTCATGCAGCTCATAGAGTAAGCTTTGGCATGAAAGATTTGGACATATCAATTACATATATTTGAAGGAGTTGAGAACTCATGGTATGGTAGATGGTCTTCTTAGAGTTTCTTATCTTGAGGGAGTTTTCTCTGGCTGTGCATTAGGGGAACAACACAAAGAACCATTTCCTAAGAATTTTTCGAAGAAATTTTCTTCACCACTTGAGCTTGTGCATAGTGATTTGATGGTTTTTCATACCCACTCTTTCAATGGAGCTAAGTATGCACTTACCTTTATTGATAATTTCTCGAGGCATACTTGGGTTTATTTTCTCAAGTACAAAAGTGATGTTTTTTCAAACTTCAAATTCTTCAAGGATTTGGTCGAGAAACAATATTCTAGTTGCATAAATAACCTTCATGCTGATAATGGGGGGGGGAGTACTTCAAGAATCAGTTTTATGATTTTTTGGCAACTCAAGGCATTATTCACCAAAATTTGTTGCTTGTAATCTACAAGAGAATGGCTTAGTAGAACATAAGAATAGAACTTTGAAGGAAATGGCTAACTGTATGATGCATTCTAGAGATTTACCTCCTATCTACTTGGCCGAAGCAGCTCATTGTGCTAACTACATTCAAAATCACACACTACACAGAGCACCTAAGAATTTGACTCTGGAGGAAGTTTGGTCCAGCACTAAGCTAGATGTCTCATTTTTTTGATTCTTTGGGAGCCATGCTTGGGCCTTTTCTCCAAAGAAGAAGAGGAAAGATTTGGATAAGAAGATCAAACCCTTGATCTATGTAGGGTATTGTGAGGACATGAGAGCTTATCGAATTCTAGATTCTAATACTCATGATGTTATTTTTATAACACATTTTCAATTTGATGAGCGATTCACTCCTCATGATTATTCATCTTCTTCCATGCCTCCTTCTTTTTCATCTCATCTCAAGGATCCTTTCTTTTAAGAGGTTGATTAGGACGTTATATATGTCGTTGAGGATCCTATTCTCATTGATGTTGACACTATGCCTGAGTGGGCTTGTACAATAGCTTATGAGGAACCACCTTTCATATAGGATTTTCCACCCACTAGGCATCGTCACACATATTCTATAGGTTTTGGACTTTTGTGTTAGGAAGTTTCTAAGGATCTACATTATTTTTCAAAGGCTCATGGGATACATGAGTGGGATGATCCAATGTTAGCTGAGTATTCTTATTTGATGAAGAGTCATACTTCAGATTTGGTATCTCTTTCTAAAGGAAGAAATATGGTTACATGTAAATGGGTATACCAAACCAAATATGTAGTTGATGGGTCCATTGAGAAGTATAAGGCTCGTCTTGTTGTAAATGGTTTTTCACAAGTTGAAATTATTGATCACTCTTATAATTTTACACCCTTTGCTAAGATGGATTCAGTACACCCTGTAATTGCTATTGCTACATCACAGGGGTTTCCCGGATACTGGATGGACGTGAAGAGTTCCTTTTTACAAGGAGATCTACAAGAGGAAATATACATGGAGTAGCCTGCTAGATTTGTTCAGGATTCTTCTCTTGTTTGTAGACTTTGAAGGTATCTCTATAGTCTAAAACATGCCCCTCAGGCTTGGTATGAGAAGAGGGATTCTTTTCTTCTATCTAGTGGTTTTGTTAATTGCCACTCTAATCATACATTGTATATCTATCATGTTGGTGAGGATATTGTGATACTTGTCTTGTATGTTGATTGATCTATTATTTACTGTTAGTTCTTATTCACACATTCAAACTATTGAAAGGGATCTTTCTACACAATTTGACATGATAGATCTTGGGTTATTGCATTATTTCCTTGGTTTGTAGATTTCTCAGACAAATTTAGGGATTCATCTGAGTAAGAAAAAGTACACCGATGATGTTCTTCAACGCATTGATATGGTTGATTGCAAGCAAAGTCCATATCCTTTTCAGTCTGGGGTTACTCTTACTTCCACATGTACCACTCCACTTTGTGATCTTACATTGTATAGGCAAGTTGGTTGGGAGTCTCATGTACTTGACCCATACTCTCCCTTTTATTTCATTTGTAATAGGGCTTGTATCTTGGTTTACACGTTTTTTTCATAGTAGTCACTAGTAGGTTGCTAAAAGGATTTTACGCTATTTACAGGGTACTTCCCACTTTGGCCTACACTAAACTAGGAGTTATACTCAGTTGGTTGGATATAAAAATTCAAATTGGGCATGTTCTATTGATGACAGGCGTTACATTTCTGGATATCATTTTTGTCTTTGTTCTTCTCCAGTTTCTTAGGTGTTCAAAATGAAATAGACTATTATGTAATGCCCGCTAAAAAAAACCCACTAGAGACTGAGGAACAACCTAGGAATAGATAGGAAAATTATGGAATAATTTTTTTTTTTTAAAAGTGTCTTCAACCAGGTTACAAGATAACAGTTGTCACAAACAAGGTTCCAGATCAATACTAATTTACTAGATTATATATATTTTTCTTTATTAACAATTATTAAAGGTCACAAGTTCAAAATTTAGGGTTAGAAAGTTAAATTAGGTTAAGAGGGTAATTTCACACTACACCACTCTCTAACTAGCTTAAAATATTCAACTTGATTTTTCTTATTATTACCACTCTCAAAACTTCCCTAAAATATTCCCATTGGATAGGATATTTCCTCACCTTTTCGTTGATATAAAGAAGTCCTCCTAAATCCTCATATTTCTCAAGTTATAGGCCGACAGACCTTGGGAGGAAAATTTTCCCAATAGCGGGCCGGCGGGCCTAGGGAAGAAAATTTTCCCATGTGCAGGCCGGCGGAGCGGAGAGAAAATTTGGCACATTTTTCTTATTTAGGGAAAAATCGTGATTTACCTCCACACACCTGTGAGCCCGAAGAGGACACGTGTCGGCTTTACAACACCCCGGTGGAAAATATGGCCGTCATAGTGATTTAATACATTATGTCTTTTCAACCGAAAAGCACTAGGGATCAAAATGGTCTGCACCTCCACCAACGCCCAAGGCACCACATGTTGAGATCTAATTAGTTTTAGGTAGGCAGGATGGCGGGGAAAATTAGGAATTTTTTCCCAAAAATTTTCTGAAGCGCTAAGTTAAAAAGGGATCCACTCCTCCGCCAACGCGTCGTGGTGCCACATGGCAGCCTCTGATTGGTTGCAGGGTAGTGGGGAAAATTAGGAAAAAAAATCCCAAAAAAATTCTAAAGCACTAAGTTACAAAGGGATTCGCTCCTCCGTCAATGCCTCATGGTGCAACATGGTAGCCTCTAATTGGCTGCGGGCCGGCATGGAAAATTAGGAAAATTTTCCCCCATTTTTTTTACAGTTAAAATTATTTTTTTGACACCAAATGAAGAAAAACTTTAGAAGGCCATAACTTTTGATAGAGAGCTCAGGTTTTGGAAAATGAGGTCTTTCTGGAAATTTCTCAACGTCCTCTTTACACAAGAATCATTAATTTTTTATTTTGATAAAATTTAAAGAGTCAATTTCAAGAAAACGATCTGCAAGCTTTTAAAAGACAAGCTAGTAGATTTTAATTAATGAAATTTTAATCAATTTTCATTCTTCCTCTCCCAACATGTCAATTAGACATGGATAATTGTTCTTAGATGGATTTAGGATGGATTTGGAAGGTAAGTTTGTTTTATTGACTCCCAATTTTTTTTAAAAACAACCTTGACAGCAAAACGACAACAAAACGGTTTGAACCCAGTTTTGCTAAGTTTTCTAAGGAATTCCTTAAGTATTTTTGTCCAATTGAATTTTTTTAGGCCATACTACTTCAATTTAATCGTTTAATTTGTTATTTCATTTTTGCAAGTTGGAACTATGCATTTTTGGATAAAGTATTTTCCAATTTGAAAATACAAAACAAAGATCGAATTTTAAAGGATCTATTCGCCATTTTCATCTTCCAAGTATTAGAATTCATTCCAATTCTAATATAATACATTTAGATGATTCAACTCAACTATTCAAAAGCTAAAATACATCTCTGATTTATAAATTTTACATATTTCAAAAGACAGAGTATTACACTTCCTTCATACGCATTTCTTTCTTTCAAACACAGATTACAACTCACATTTTTATGATCAAATTCACTACAATGATGCAATTTAAGGAAGGTAGTGCAATCCTTTATTGATTTCAAATACAACTTTACAACTTTTATTTCATTCCTCAAATTCCTCATACAAAATACAATTCTTTCACATTCCTTCAAATGCTGAAAACAAATTTTATCTCTTTCACATTACAATATATAACTTTCAAATCAATACAACATGTTTCCATTACAAACATTTACAAGTTCATCCACTTCAAGTGGGAAAGGTAACTATTAGTGCAAATTGACAGCACCCCCAAATGAGTTATGGATATGCTTTTCTAAGGCAAAGTCATTTGGTGTGATTGCATAACATTGAGATTTCCCAAAGTGTCAGACCTTTACAAATGGGGAAAGCTCTCCAGAGAAGGTTGGTTCCTCCTCTTAAACTACCTGCCATAAGCTATTCTAGTACAAGTAAGCTAATATAACCTAATCTAACCATGCCAAGGAGACAGAGAGAGAGAGAGAGAAAAGAGGGAAAAACAGATCCTACACTAAAACAGTGATACACCAGAGAAGGAAAGTGTTGATTATCTATCAAAACTACCATGGAACAAGAAGAGGTGAGCAATGGAAAGGATGAACAAGTGCATCAAAGACCAAAGATGGATTTCACACAAAAAATGTTCCAAAACTCCATGAACATAGCTCTAAAACCTGCAATGAGCAATCAAATTATGCACAAATACCTTCATTAAAGATATAAAAGAAGAAACCAACCAAAAAATGAGCAAGGATGGACAAATACATCACAAAACACATTTTTTACTCCTCCAGAAGTTTGCATAAAACATCATTTCATAGGTAAGAGGAAAAAATGTCATTACATAGCATGGGAGGAGGTTCAAACTCCATTTTTTGACCCTAGGGAAGAAAAGAAGGGAGAGGAAGAGAAGAAGGATGAATAACTTTTTCAAAATGAGCCAAAATTGGCTTTTATTACTCGAACAAAATGAACAAAATGAGAAAACGTGAGAAAATCTATTTTAAAACTCCAACCACCAACAAGATCCATTTAATTAGCCTACAAAATGATGTGTTTCCATGAAAAATCCCATACTTCATCGTACATTGCTTCGCAAAGCAAGAAAGAGGACCATACTTCATTAATTTTGGTGATTGGGGTCATTTTCTACAACTTTTCCATGCCAGAGAAGTTTTCCCATTTTTCTCCCACATAAATCTATCAAAATTTAAAATTAAAGTGTCCATCATGTAGAGGATTTCAACATCTTTCCATTGATACCCAAATCATGAAAATCCGAGCTCTGGATCGAAAGATATGACCTTTTGAAGATTTAGGGAAAATAGGGCAAAATTAAGGCAAAAATCGGGTCAGTGGTCCAAAACTTGAACTTTTTCCCCATTTTGCAAAATTAGAAAGTTTCAAAAAATCCTACGTGACCCCATCACTCTGATGACACGTGGCACTTTGTAATTGGTCGTGGGGATGTGGTTACATTTTTGCCTTTGTGCTTTTCACCACTTTGGCAAAAATTCCAAAATCCTCCTAACGCCCCCGATCGCCGCCAATGAATGGACACGTGGTGCCTTTTCATTAGTTGGCGGGGATGCACTTCCATTTTTATCTTTGACACATTTTGACCAAACGCCAAAAAACTAGAAATCCCTTCGACGCTCGCTGCTCTGCCTTGACACATGACATCATTTCATTGGCTACAAGCCTTAAGTAATTTTGTTTCCTTTGTGGACTCGCGAGAGTGCAAATGAATTTTGTGTTGTTAGCCCAAAAGTGCTAAGTTCTCAATTTTTTTCTCCACTCCACCAGCCTGAGCCTTAGGAAAATTTCCCCTCCAAACTCCGCTGAGCCATAACTCAAAAAATACAAGAAGTTAGGACAACTTCTTTACCTTCCTAGAAAGGGGAAGAAAAATCCTATCTCATAAATCCATTTCCATAATATTTTGAGTTCTTAAAATGTGTGTAAATTGAATTTGAAGCAGAAGGAAAGAATGAAAGCAAGTTGGCCAAAATAAACAGGGGCTCATTTTGGATAACAATTTTGGCGACTCAGAGGGGTCATCTACCTACTAGATGAATGATTAGTGGCCTTTTGAAGCATCCATTGGGCATGGAGTCAAGCCTGATAACCAGATCTGATCTGAACTATGAACATATGACCTTTGAGCCACTTGGAAACCCACTAAAACTTGGAGTTGATCTTCACCAAAAGCCATTGAATGCACTGTGCAAGAGCAACCAAAACAACACCAAACAACTATGTATAAAATTAGAAATCATACATACCCTAAGTGGGATATGCAGAGTGTGCACAAGCACTTATTCTGTTGAAAGAAAACCTACCTACTCTACTCTAAATAGAAGCAAAGGTGGAATAAACAAACCCTGCAACTGGTAGGGAGAAATAGTTTCCTTTCTTCAAAACTGAAATTCATGCAAATGATTTGGAGCTGATCATGGCTGTTAGTATGAGTGCAAAATTGAGAAGAATCTGGTCCTCCACCCAAATCATCAAGGTGTCAACTGAAAACAAATTGAATACCTCTTTTAGTTGCTCTGCATTTGAATTGTAGAGGTATTGCAGTTGATCCTTTGTACCTTGCATATCATCCTCATGCCTAGAAGCAAGCATGACTGGTAGAAACTCATCTTTTGGCTCCAATGAAGCCAAATACCTTATTGGGTAAGGTGTGATCCATTTGATATGCCCATATCTCTGAAATTCTCCTCCAAAAATGGAGTCTTCTTGTAGACCTCCTTGGGTGAATGGTGTGGAAAGAATGGTGGAGCTTTCTGCTCTTTTTCCTTCCTCTTCTAGTGGAGAACATGGAAGATTAATATCTTCCAACCTTGATTCCAAAGAGATGCCATAGAATGTAGGCTAATGCAAATGAATTCTCTCCTCCATGATAATAGGCTCAAGTGTTTGTAAGATGGATGATGAAGGAGAAAATGGTGTGATTTCAACTGGTTCCTCTCCATCAAAACAGTTCTCCAAATCAAACAGATAATCTGCCTCTTTGTTGTCCTAGTGCAAATGCTCAACCTCCTCCATGGTGTTCTTTTGATTTGCAACTTGATCACCATGTTTATCTTCATTCTCAAAGGTGAAGTTTGAAAGATCAAACTCTTCTTCAACATTGGAGCTTGAAGAGAATGAAGTAGAAGGAAGAATGGAATGTTCTTCTACATCTTGTTTTGTGTTCAAAGATTTTGGATCTGTAATTTTCTCCTCCACAACTAGAATGTACTCTTATTTTGGATTTGGAGCACCTTCTCCTTCCTCTTCCACTTGAATACCATCTCGATCTTGATTTAACTCTTCCTCTAGCATGAAGTTTGTCAAATCAAACTCTCCAATCTGATGTTCTGGAGGACAAGTTGGGGCTGCAAGATCTCTTTTAGAGCTGTCCTCCATCATGCATTCATTAACCAAATAAGGCCCTTCAAATGAAATCAAGAAAACATCAATGATGTCTTCTTCTTCTGCTGCTATAAACTCTGGTTTGGTCTCAACCATTTGCTCCTTTCTAATGGGACTTCGAGCTGATTTTTTTTCCTCTTCCATGGCTGATTGTACAACTTCTATTGGATCAACATCCTCTTCTACTGTAATAACCTTAGCCTTGACCACCTCTGGTTCTTCAACATTTACCTCCTCTATAGGCTTAACCAATAAAGGAATTTTTGTAATCTTGAATTTAAGAGCTAAGCTCACTAATATCTTAACCATTTCTTCTTTTCTTAGTTCTTCCTCTTGTTGTCCTTCTTGACTGATTTTTGTAATTTATTCTTCCCTACATGGAATTGGGGATGTAAGAGGAGAAGTAGGTTGAGATTCAACAATTTTTTCGTTTGTTTATGGTGGTGGAAGAGATGAAATTGATTGTTTCTTTGGAGGGAAAGGTGTTGCTTTTATCTCTTGTGGATGGGATTTGGATTTAGAAGAGAAGAGGGAAGAAAAAATGAGATGGAGTGGAAGACTAGGGGATGGAGAGATGGATTTCACACTTGGAGCAGCATGGGATGGATTTGGAATTTTACATTCAAAATGAGATGGTGTTGCTTGAGGAGTGGAAAGAGAAATACCAGATGATGGTGTAGAACTTACCCATTGACAAGGTTGCTCAACACCAAATTCATAGGCCTCTATCTCTTCAGTCCATTTTGCAAGTTGGGGCAACATCTCTATCATGAAGTCTATATTTTCTTGAGGGCTGTAATGTCTTGGAAAAGTGCCAACCTATGGACAAGGTGCCCTGCAACCAATTATGAAAGCCTTCATTTGACCTGTAGCTCTTGACTGCATCATGTATTCCTCCATTTTTTGGATCTTCTCCAACATATTTGCATTTTCCATTTGACTGCTATCATTGCATGTGTACCCTTACTCTTGATATGTTTCATAACCAAACTAATTTTGGTATTGCTCATATGGGTAAGCATGATGATTTTGAATTTGTTCAAAATGTTGATTTAAAGGAGTTGTAAAACATATTGGAGGTGGATTACATTGATGTTGTTGTAAATGTGAATTCCATGATGGAAATGAAGTCATGATTGCACAAATTCATGGAATGGAAAAGAGTGAAAGGGATGGAAAGAATAATGAATGAAAAAGGAATGGAAATGAATGAAAAAGAAGGTCTGTAACTTTAGAGATGGGTTGTTGACCATATGGAGTCGCCAGATGTGTTTGTAATTTCCTCCAAAGGATGAAATCTTCACAGGAACACACCAACCTATAAAAAATGAAATGGGAGACCCCAGTGTCCCATCAGGAATGCCAAAACTGTTAGTGTAAATTCACAGCACCCCCAAATGAGTTATGGATCTACTTTTCTAAGGAAAAGTCATTTGGTGTGATTGCATAACATCGAGCTTTCCCAAAGTGTGGGACCTTTACAAATGGGGAAAAATCTCTAAAAAAGGTTGGTTCCTCTTCCTAAACTACCTGCCACAAGTTATTCCAGTGTAGAAAAGCTAATCTAACCTAATCTAACCATGCCAAGGAGACAGAGAGAGAAAAGAGGGAAAAATAGAGCCTACACTAAATCGGTGATACACCAAAGAAGGAAAGTGTTGATTATATATAAAAATTTCCATGGAACAAGAAGAGGCGAGCAATGGAAAGGATGGACAAGTGCATCACAGACCAAAGATGGATTTCACACATAAAATGTTCTAAAACTCCATGAACATAGCTCTAAAACCTGTAATGAGCATTCAAAACATGCACAAATACCTACAATGAAGAGAGGCAAGAAGAAAACAACCAAAAAAGGGGCACGGATGGAAAAATGCATCACAAAACATGTTTTTTATTGCTCCAAAAGTTTGCACAAAACATCATTTCATAGGTAAGAGGAAAAAATTCCATTATAGATCATGGGAGGAGGTTCAAACTCCATTTTCGACCTTGGGGAAGAAAAGAAGGGAGAGACAGAGAAGAAGGATGAACAACCTTTTTCAAAATGAGCCAAAACTATCTTTTATCTCTCGAACAGAATGAAAGAAATGAGAAAATGTGGGAAAATCAATTTTAAAACTCCAACCACCGATAAGATCTATTTAATTAGCCTATAAAATTATGGGTTTCCATGAAAAATCCCATACTTCATCGTACATTGCTTCACAGAGCAAGAAAGAGGCCCATAGTTCATTAATTTTTGTGGTTGGGGTCGTTTTTTGTAATTTTTCCATGCTAGAGACGTTTTCACCTTTTTCTCCTACAAAAATCCATAAAAATTGAAAATTAAAGTTTCCATCATGTAGTGGATTTTAATAGCTTTCCATTGATACCAAAATCATGAAAAATGTGAGCTTTGGATCAAAAGATATGGCCTTCTTAAGACTTAGGGCAAACAGGGTAAAATTAGGGAAAAAATTGGGTTGGTGGGCCAAAACTTGAAAATTTTCCCCTTTTCACGAAATTGGAAATTTTCCAAAAATCCTCCATGATGCCACTCCACCGATGACATGTGGCACTTTCTAATTGGTCACGGGGATGCAGTTCTATTTTTTCCTTTCCACTTTTCACCACTTTGGCAACAATTCTAAAATCCTCTCTATGCCCCGATCCCTATCGATGAATGGACACATGGCACCTTTTGATTGGTTGGCGGGGATGCACTTCCATTTTTTCCTTTGACACATTTTGACCAAATGCCAAAGACCCAGAAGTCCCTTCGATGCCTGTCGCTCCGCCTTGACACGTGGCTTCATTTCATTGGCTACGGGCCTTAGGAAATTTCGTTTCCTTTGCGGGCTCGCAGGAGCGCAAATGAATTTTGCGCTGTTAGCACAAAAAATGCTAAGTTCTCAATTTATTCCTCCACTCTGCTGCCCTGAGCCTTTTTGGCACAAAACTCTCCCAAGCTTCACGGGCCTACTTTAGGAAAATTTCCCATTCAAACTCCGCCGAGCCATAACTCAAAAAATACGAGGAGTTAGGAGGACTTCTTTACCTTCCTAGAAAGGGGAAGAAAAATCCTATCTTATGAAGCCATTTCACGAATCTTTTGAGAGCTTGAAATGTTTGCAAATTGAATTTGAAGCACAAGGAAATAATGAAAGCAAGTTAGCCAAAATAAGTAGTGGCTCATTTTGGATAACAGTTACAATACGGCTTCATTTCACAAGGAACTATCAAACTGTCTTTTTCTCATCTCCAGAATAGCAACATGAAGATTTCACATTCTTCAAATTTGATCACCACAAGAGCGAGTGAAAGGAAATGCTCTCTATCCAATCAAGACATCTAATGAAAAGGAGATGTCATCCTTCTTCATTGGCCCCTGAGCCCCAATCACAATGCAATAAAATATGTGATCCAAATCATGGCAAACAACATGATTCCACAAACACACATGCAAAATTTTCATCATAAGAACACAATCCAAAATAGAATGTAGTTTACAACTACATTAAAGCATGAAAAACATTATTGAGGCTTCATCAAGAAAGCCAAAGGAGTAAGAAACTATCATTTCATAAGGAACTACCAAATTTTCTTTTTCTCAGCTCTCGAACAATAACATGCAGATTTAAAATTCTTCAAATTTGATCACTACAAGCGTAGGGGAAAGGAAACACTCTCCATCCAACCAAGACATCTAATGAAAAGGATATGCCATCCTTCTTCATTGCCCCCCGAGCCCCAATCACAATGCAATAAAATAAGTGATCCAAATCATGGCAACAACAGGATTCCACAAACACACATGTAAATTTTCACAATAAGAACACAGTCCAAAACAAAATGTAGTGTACAACTACATTAAAGCATAAAAAAAATTACCGAGGCTTCATCAAGTAAGCCAAAGGAGAAAGAAACTATGGGGGATGCTTCTTCTGCCTCCCTAAAGTGGAAATGGGTATCACCTCCTAGATTACAAACTGCTAAAATATAGTAGATCAAAACCCTAACATTCCTTATGCCTCCCCCAAGTACCCCTTATTCCTCACATTTCCTTATGCCTCCCTTAACCTCTTATGGCACCCCATAATGAGTAAATAAATGCAAGCTATTTCTTTGTAAGGTGGAACCCAAATCCCAAACTCCCTCCACACTTATACCTCCATAAAACACTTGTTCCTCCCACAAAATGAACCCCATAGTCTTCTCCTACACCATACCTAGGCCATTTACCTAACAGTCGATAAACATGCCAAAACATTCACACAATAACATTTACATTCATAAAAGAAGAGCATTTCAAGAGTTAAGCTCTTACCTCTCCATGATGGACTTTCCCAAGTTCTAAAACAACAGTTGTTTCCAAGAAAAAGTCCAAAAATTTGCCAAACAACAAGCATGCAACAATATTCAAACTTCTCCAATAGTAAGAGCTCCAAAAATAGTAAGGAATTCGCCCAAGGATCAAGTCTCCAAAGTGAAGCAACCCCAAAATAAGGTAAAGAATTCAAATTTTATAGAAGAGGGAAGGGAAGAGGATGAGGTGGATCCATGTAGGATGCCATTTCACACATCCTCAAGCCCAACCCAAAAGTCAACTTCATTCTCCAATGCATAGTAAATTGGTTGGTGAATAATATGACAGTTTACTTACATACTCAAATCCAACCCACACCCCCAAAGGACTGAAATTAAACAAGGTAAAAAAAGTCCAATTAAAACTTAAAATTTGACTTACACAAATGCATTATAAAAGTCTTAAATGAACCCTCCAACCATAAGTATTGTTGGTAAATGAATTTAAGAGGTATGGGACAAGTTTAACTTATCCCGCAAGCCTCTAAAATCATCCTCCAAGGACAAATTCGAATTTCCTAGAAGTGTGGAGTGTTTCACACTCAAAAGTTAACTTACACATCAGTTACAAATCTCTTAAAACACTATAATTCAAGGCCAACAACTCTATTAATTAATTTCTTAGGACATATTTTAATTAATTAACTTAACAACATGATTACTCACAATATTACACACCATTTAATGAATAATAAAATGGTCAATGCACCACAAAATAAAAACATGCAAACATTAAAAAAGGAACCAATAAATAAATACACATAATCCCTTTTTCACATTTAAAGGTGATCCCCCCCATGGGAATCCCTAACACACACAAAAACACACAAACAAATACTAGTTTCCATGGTAACCTTGTTGAATTCATCTAGAATTCCAATGTGGTTGGTCCTCCAGTCCCCTGATGTTTGTTGTGATATTTTAACCTGTAAAACATGAATACCTTCTTTAACCTCGTGGCCATATCAAAACATCAAAAATAATATAAATAAAATTCCAAAATCATCTAGATATATGGATCACAAAAACATCCAAGTAGCCAACAAGATCATTTACAATTTTACTCAACAACTATATCATCATCAAATAATTTCCATTTCTAGGTCTACTCACCCTATCCAAATATCACATGTCCGAACAACATCCATAGTATAACCACATCAAACAGTATATCAACATCAATATCCAAAATGTTTGTAATAATCATCATGCATCATAACTGAATCAAGTCAACAATAATCCATGATATAACATTTAACAACATACTATAATAAAGTCCATAATCATGTCCATAAATATAATCAAAAGTATCATGATTAGTATCAAAAAATGTATTAAAGGGAAGTGGGCACTACATCCCCCCTCCCCTTAAACTCGAATTCCTCCTAGAAGTCACTGGAAGAAATGGTGGAAACTAAACTCATAGAAAAGTAGAATCCTCCCATGTAGCTACAGTCTCATCATATCTGTCCCACTACACCTGGACCTGATCAACCTCTCTGCCCCAAAGGACTAGGGTCCTATGATCTACGATGCAAATGGGATCCACCATCACCTACCCTTGATCTTGCACCTGCAATGATGTCCAATGTAACACATGAGAAGGAATGGAAACATATTTCCTAAGAACTGAAACATGAAACACATCATGTACGCAAGACAAGATGTGTGGTAATTCTAGATGGTAGGCCAAAGGACTGATACGCTCCAATATCTCAAAAGGACCCACGAATCTAGGAGCTAACTTAGAACCTTTTCCATAACAAATAGGGCTCTTGTGTGTCCTGACATGAAGGAACACCTTCATGCCCACATCAAAACTACGATCGGTCCTATGCTAATCATCATACTTCTTCTACCTATCATGTGCCTCTTGTAATCTCTGTCTGATCAAAACCCACCTACTGCTCCATGTCCCACAACAAAGCTGGTCCAAGAGAAACCCTGTCCTCTAAACCTGTCCCAACTAAGAGGTGTACTGCACTCTCTACCATACAAATCCTGAAAAGGAGCCATGCCTATAGAACTCTGAAAACTATTATTGTAGGAAAACTCCACCAAGCGCAAGTACTCCTCCCATCTAGACTGTAGATCCATCACATGCATCTTGAGCATATCCTCTAAAATTTAATTCACCTACTCAGTCTGTCCATTCTATCATGGGGTGATATGTTGTACTGAAATTGATCTTTGTCCCAAGGGCATACTGCATGGTAGTCCAAAAATGGGAAGTGTACAAAGGATCATAGTCACTAATGATCTTTCACGAAATCCCATGAAACCTGACAATCTCATCAAGATATACCCATGCCACTGCACTAGCTATATAAGTGGTCTTCACTGTAGAAAAGTGAGCCACTTTTGTCAATTTATCAACCATGAGCATAATGGTGTTGTGGTGATATCTCGACATCCGTAGACCAAAAATGAATTCCATGGAAATAGTGTCCCATTTCCACTCCAGTATAGCATGAGGAAAGAGAAGGCCAACTAGATGCTAATTCTCAGCCTTTACTTTATGGAACTCTAAACATCCTGACAAAAACTGAGCCATGTCTCTGTGAAGCCCTCTTTAGTGATATAACATTTTCAAAGTAGCGTGCTTCTTCGTCACCCCCAGATGGGCTAAATAGGGTGGCATGACGTGCCTCTGTCAATATGTCCTACCTCAAGCCTCCATCTCTAGAAACATAAATCTGACCTCTGTGCCTGAGAAGGCCATCTTCCTCTAGTGAGAAACCATCCAACTTCCCTTCAAGAGGTCTCTGGGACTTGATCTATGCTCGGACTGTAATGTAGAAGCTGTCAAGAGGAAGCTGTTGAAGAATCCTACTCTGCAAATCTATGCCCACTAAAGTGGCCATAATCACATGTCTCCTATCTACTGAGAGCATCTGCCACCACATTCTCCTTTCCCTTCACATGCTCTATCTTCATATCATACTCACAAAGAAACTCCATCCAATGCCACTGACGAGCGTTGATATTGGGTTGCGTGAAGAGGTGGTGAAGACTCAAGTGATTTGTCCTGAGTGTGAATATTCAACCAAGCAGAAAGTTCCTCCATCGAACGAAAGCATGCATAACTACCCGCAAGCTCAAGATCGTGAGTTAGATAATTAAGCTCATAATCCTTGAGTTTGTGAGACTCAAAAGCCACTACTCTGCCCTCCTACATCAACACACCTCCAAGCCCTACTAAAGAAGCATCTGTGCAAATGAAAAAATCACCATGTGGATCCGGTACTGCAAAGGATAGGTGTTGTAGTGAGGCATTCCTTCAGTGTCCTGAAGGCCTGCTCAAACCTATCTAACCAAACAAACTTCTTCGCTTTCCGTTAAAGGGAAGTGATGGGGTGCACAATCTAAGAGAATTCCTGAACAAACCTCCTATAGTAACCTGCTAGTCCCATGAAGCTGCTCACCTCTGTCATAATAATGGGTGCTAGCCAATCCATAATAGCTCTAATCTTGGAAGGATTGATGGTGATACCTTTCCTAGAAATGCTATGTCCCAAATACTGCACCTCCGTAAAAAATAATACACCCTTCTCCAAGTTCCAGTAAAGCTGCCACTCTCGAAGACACTAAAGAACCTAGTGAAGGTGCCCCTTGTGCTCCTTATGTGTACGTGAGTAAATAAAAATTTCATCAAGGAAGATGAGCACGAAGCGATCTAATAAATTCCTAAATACCCCCATTCATCAAACTCATAAATACCACGGGGGCATTAGTCAAACCAAAAGGTTCCACTGTGAACTCATAGTGGTCATATCTCGTACGGAAGGCGGTCTTATGAATTTCCACCTCTGAAATCCTCAGCTGATGGTAGCCTGACTTAAGATCTATCTTATAGAAATTTGTGGCTCCCTTCATCTAATCAAACAAATCATCAATGTGTGGAAGGGGATAACAATTCTTGATCATTACCTTATTCATCTAGCGGTAATCAATATACAACCACAAGGATCCATCCTTCTTCTTTACAAAGATCACCGATGCACCCCAAGGGGACATGCTAGGAAGAATTAGGCCCTTCTCTAGAAGGCCCTCAAGCTGTAACTTGAGATCATAGAGTTCAAGGGTAGTCATCTGGTAAGGCGCTCATGAGATAGGCTCTACTCCCAGAACCAGATCTATATGACAATCAATCTCCCGTGGGGGTGGTAAACCCGGTAGCTCCCCTAGAAAGACATAAAAAAACTCTCTCAAAATGGGATGATCATCTATTAATGGTCCACTTGACCCATCCTCTGATCTGTAACTAACTGTAACAACATACATCTAACAACCCCATCACACACACCGCTTAAGCTACATAGCGGATATGGTGCAAAAAGAAACTATCACTTCTTGCACTCCTAGATCATTTGTGTAAGATATGATCTTGTGGTAACAATCCACTCTGGCTTTGTGTGCAACTAACCATTCCATGCCCAAGATGACTCCATAAGATCCCAACGAAAGGATATGAAGATCTGAGGTAGTGGTGAAAGGTCCCAAATCCACCACACACTCGTTAACTAAGGAGTCTACAGTGATCTTGGCTCTAAAAGCCATCTCAACATCCCAACTATGACCCTACCTAACTGCAACTAGCCTACATCACTCTACTAAATATGGTGCAATAAAAGAATTAGAAGAACCAAAATCAAACGAAATGGAGGTAGGAATACCTCCAATGTTACATGTAGTCTCAATAACTATACTCTGATGCTCTTCCTGGTAGTTCTCGACCACTACATACATCCTATGATTGTGCTCCATATCACCAATAATAAGCTCTGAGATCTGTGTCTTACCCTTGTTATTAGGGTTCTGCGGGCAGTCTCTCCAAAAATTTCTAGTAACACCACACCCAAAACAATAGCTTGATCCTCTCCCCTGTGTAACAGGTTCGACCAGTACTCTAAAGGTCTGTGGTTTGGATCCTGATGATCTGGCTACAGTCTGCACAACTCTCTACTGGAAAGCTTCTACTAAGTGAGCTTTCTGAGAACCCTGTGTCATGATGGGACCCCTAGGAGGAGGCCCCATACTCCGACCTCTCTGTGCATTGAACCTCTATGGAGGTCTATAAGGTGGGCGAGACTACTGCTGCTACTGTGGTCTAAAAGAAGATTGTACTGAACCCTATCCACCATGAGGAAGAGGTACTGACCCCCTCGATCTAATGTCGTACATTTGATGTATGCGGCTCTAGACTTGGTCTTTAGCTTGCTAGGTCTTTCCATGAGTCTCCTCTGCTATATAGGCCTTCTCGATGGCCTCAACTAATGTCTGTAGATAATGGATCCGCGTTGCACCTCCAATGTCTATATTCAAGCCCCAAATGAACCTATGGATCTGTACCTAATCATCCTTCATGTAATCAACATACTAGCAGTAGATCTAGAAACCTACTCTTATACTTAGCCACTATAAGACATTCCTGTTGGAGGTCATGGAACTCATATATCCACTACTATATGAACCTCTGTGATAAGTATCTACCCCTAAAACACTCCTCAAAGATCTCCTAGGTAATTGTCTTAGAATCAACATGGAGCTTCCACTCCTCTGTCTGACACCAAGACACCAGCTCCATCCCTTTGTAGATGGATTGCAACATGAGCTTTCATGTTACTAGAACAAGAACAGAGCTTGAAGCACCCGCTCAAGCTCACTAATCAGGCCTCTTCCTGAAATCCACTTGTGTCACCAAAATAATATGATGGCCGAAGCTTCAAGATCTCCCTGATGTGATCTACAGATGTGGTCTGACGAACTCTAGGCCTCTCTCTATGCTCATCCCTAAGCCAAGGGATCTGAGACCTCTCCCTATGTCCTGAAACTCGGTCACCCTGTCCCCTCTTTAGTGACTCTACATGAAATTTCTCTCCTCCATGCTCCTTGTTGGGTCAAGGCGATACATGACCTTAATGGAAGTGACTCTATCATGTCTGGTTGTATGTCCTCCTATTGATCCTCCACATAGAGCGACATTAACATCCTGAAGAGTCTACAAAATTTGTGGTAGGATGGCTACTACATTATAATCTAGTGGGGGTAAGTCTAGGTCTATTTGAAAATACCCATCGTCCCATATTTGCCTCCTGCATAGACCAAGCTGAGAATTAGTTCATCTTTCTAAGTTTTATTCAGTTTCCATGTTTACTAAAATATGTAATTTTTAAACTAAGTTTATTTTCTAGATTTAAAAGTGTGCTAGGTTTAAGGTTCATGTCTCAAGTTTTTTAGTGTACCCAATGGCCCAAGCTTTTGAACCACTACTCTGATACCAAGTGTAATGCCAGCTGAAACCAACCCACTTGAGACCAAGGAACAACCTAGGAATAGATAGGAAAATTATGGATTTTTTTTTCCGTTAAAAGTGTCTTCAACCAATTTACAAGACATTAGTTGTCACAAACAAGGTTCTAGATCAATACTAGTTTACTAGATTATATATTTTTTTCTTTATTAACAATTATTAAAGGTCACAAGGTCAAATTTTAGGGTTACAAAAATTAATTAGATTAAGAGGGTAATTTTACACTACACCACTATCTAACTGGATTAAAATATTCAACTTTATTTTTCTTAGGATTAACTCTCTCAAAACTTCCCTAAAAAATTCCCATTAGATAGGAAATTTTCTCACCTTTCCATTGATATAAATAATTCCTCCTAACCCCTCATATTTCTCAAGTTATAGGCTGGTGGACCTTGGGAGGAAAATTTTCCCCAAGAGCAGGCCTAGTGAAGAAAATTTTCCCATGCGTGGGCTGGCAGAGTAGGGAGAAAAATTTGGCACATTTTCCTTCTTCAGGGAAAAAATCATGATTTACTTTCATGTGCTCGTGAGCCTGAAGAGGACATGTGTCATCTTTACAACACCCCGGTGGAAAATCGGGTCATCGGAGCGATTTAAGACATTATGTCTTTTCGGTTGAAAAGCGCTAGGGATTAAAATGGTCCGCACCTCCACCAACTCCCAAGGCGCCCATGTGTTTAGCTCTGATTGGTTGTGGGATGGCAGGGAAAATTAGGAAAATTTTCTGAAGCACTAAGTTAAAAATTGATCTGCTCCTCCGCCAACGCCTCGTAATGCCACGTGGCAACCTCTGATTGGTTACGGGCCAACAGGGAGAATTAGGAAAAAATTTCCAATTTTTTTCCAAAGAACTAATTTGAAAAGGGATCCACTCCTCATCTAATGCCCTTGTTGTGTCATGTGGTAGCCTCTGATTGGCTACGAGCCGGCAGGAAAAAATTAGGAAAATTTTCCCAATTTTATTTTTTGACAGTTAGAATTAATTTTTTGACGCCAAATGAAAGAAAAAATTCAGAAGACCATAACGTTTGATAGAGAGATCAATTTTTGGAAAATGAGGACTTTCTAAAAATTTCTCATCGTCTTATTTACATAGGAATCATTAAATTTTAATTTTGATAAAGTTTAAAGAGTCAATTTCAAGAAAATGATTTGCAGGCTTTTAAAAGGTAAGTTAATAGATTTTAACTTATGAAATTTTAATCAATTGTCATTCTTCCTCTCCCAACATGTCAATTAGACATGGAGAACTATTCTTAGATGGATTTAGGATGGATTTGGAAGGTAAGTTTGTTTTATTGACTCCCAATTAAAAAACAACAACCTTGACAGCAAAACGACAACAAAATAGTTTGAGCCCAGTTTTGTTAAGTTTTCTAAGGAATTCCTCAAGTATTTTTATCCAATTGAATTCGTTTAGGGCATAATACTTTAATTTAATCGTTTATTTATTTTTTTCATTATTGTAAGTTCGAAATGTGCATTTCTAGATAAAGTATTTGCCAGTTTGAAAATACAAAACAAAGATCAAATTTTAAAGGATGTATTCACCATTTTCATCTTCCAAGTATTAGAATTCATTCCAATTCTAATTTAATACATTTAGTTGATTAAATTTAACTAATCGAAAGCTAAAAATACATATCTGATTTCCAAATTTTACATATTTCAAAAGAAAGAGTATTACACTTCCTTCATACGCATTTCTTTCTTTCAAACAGAGGTTATAACTCACATTTAGATGATCAAATTCACTACAATGATGTAATTTGAGGAAGGTAGTGCAATCCTTTATTGATTTCAAATACATCTTTACAACTTTTCTTTCATTCCTCAAATTCATCATACAAAATACAATTCTTTCACATTCCCTCAAATGCTAAAAACTGAGGTTATTTCTGTCACATGACAATGTGTAACTTTCGAATCAATACAACAACTTTCCATTACAAACATTTGCAATTTTCATCCACTTCAAGTGGGAAAGATTACAATACAGTTTCATTTCACAATGAACTATCAAACTGTCTTTTTCTCAGCTCCTAGAACAACAACATGCAAATTTAACATTCTTCAACTTTGATCACTACAAGAGTAGGGGGAAGTCAATGCTCTTCACCCAACCATGACATCCAATGAAAAGGAGAAGTCATCCTTGTTCATTGGCCCC
The DNA here is from genome assembly GCA_019776745.2 of Taxus chinensis. Classification (NCBI taxonomy): domain Eukaryota; kingdom Viridiplantae; phylum Streptophyta; class Pinopsida; order Cupressales; family Taxaceae; genus Taxus; species Taxus chinensis. The sequence continues at coordinate 830,941,616 of CM034148.1, forward strand.
TGAGCCCCAACCACAATGCAATAAAAGATGTGATCCAACTTATGACAACGATAGGCTTCCAAAAACACACAAGAAATATTTTCACAATAAGAACACAGTCCAAAATAGAATGTAGTTTACAACTACATTAAAGCATGAAAAACATTACTGAGGCTTCATCAAGCAAGCCAAAGGAGCAAGAAACTATGGGGGATGCTTCTTATACCTCCCAAAAGGGGAAATGGTTATCACCACTTGAATTACAAACCACCAAAATATGGTATATCAAAACCCTAACATTCCTTATACCTACCCCAAGTACCCTTTATTCCTCACATTTCCTTATGCTTCCCCAACCCTCCCTTATGGCACCCCATAACAAGTTAATAAATTCAAGCTATTTCTTTGTAAGGTGGAACCCAAATCCCAAACTCTCTCCACACTTATACCTCCCCAAAACATTTGTTCCTCCCAAAAAATGAACGCCATACTCTTCTCCTACACCATACCTAGGCCATCTAACTAAAAAACCACAAACATACCAAAACATTCACACAATAACATTTACATTCATAAAAGAAGAGCATTTCAAGATCCAAGCTCTTACCTCTCCATAATGGAGTTTCCCAAGTTCCAAACAACAATTTTTTCCAAGCAAAAATATAAAAAATCCACCAAACATCAAGCATGCAACAATCTTCAAACTTCTCAAATAGCAAGAGCTCCCAAAACAACAAGGAATTCACCCAAGGATCAAGTCTCCAAAGTGAAGCAACCCCAACACAAGGAAAGGAATTAGAATTTAATAGAAGAGGGAAGAGAAGAGGATGAGGTGGATCCATGTAGGATGCCACATCACACATCCTCAACCCCATCCCAAAAGTCAACTTCAATCTCAAATGCATAATAAATAGGTGGGTGAATAATGTGACAATTTACTTACATACTCAAATCCAACCCACACCCCAAAGGAATGAAATTAAACTATGTAAGAAAAGTGTAATTAAAACTTACAATTTGACTTACGAAAATGCATTATAAAAGTTTAAAATAAACCCTCTAACCATAAGTATGGTTGGTAAATGAATTTAAGAGGTATGAGACAAGTTTAACTTGTCCCACAAGCCTCCAAAATCATCCTCCAAGGAAAAATTCGAATTTCCAAGAAGGTGGAGTGTTTAACACTCAAAATTTACCTTACACATCACTTACACATCTATTACAACATTTTAATTCAAGGCCAACAACTCTATTAATTACTTTCTTATGACATATTTTAATTAACTTAACAACATGATTACTCTCAATATTACACACCATTTAATGAATAATGAAAGGGTCAATGCACCACAAAATAAACACATGCAAACATAAACAAAGGAACCAATAAATAAATACACATAATCTTGGTCACATTTAAAGGTGATCCCTCCCATGGGAATCCATAACACACATAAACACACACAAACAAATACTAGTTGTCATGGTGACATTGTTGAATTCATCTAGAATTCCACTGTGGTTGGTCTCCAATCCCCTAATGTTTGTTGTGATATTTTTACCTGCAAAACATGAATACCTCCTTCGGCCTCATGGCCATATCAGAACATCCAAAATAATATAAATAAAATTCCAAAATCATCTATATATATGGATCACAACAACATCCAAACAACCAACAAGATCATTTACAATTTTACTCAACAAATATATCATCATCAAATAATTTTCATTTCTACGTCTACTCATCCTATCCAAATATCACATGTCCGAAAAAAATCTATAGTATAACCATATCAAACAATATATTAACATCAATATCCAAAATGTCTCTAATAATCATCATGCATCATAATTGAATCAAGTCAACAATAATCCATGATCTAACATATAACATCATACTATAATAATGTCCATAATCATGTCCATAATATAATCAACAGTATCATGATTAGTATAAAAAATGGTGTCAAAGCGAAGTGGGAACTACATATTGCACATTCATCTTCAGATTCATTGTACATGGAAGAAGCTATAATAAGTCAGTAGGTTCTTTGGCTTCTATAGTAATTGTCAGAGTTTGGATTTCCACAGGATTCATCAACTGTATTTTTGTGTGACAACCAAAATGTAATTAAAATTTATCGTAACCCAGTTGAGCACTAGTGGACCAAGAATATTGAGATACACATCCACTTCATTTATCATCACATTTAAGGAGTTATTTACTTGGAGTACAATCTGACTTAGCAGCAGGTTGTGGACATTTTTAGGAATCCTTTTGCATCACCTTGCTACCTTGAGTTGTGTGGAATGCTCAGGTTTTGGAAGTTGTTCTTGGGGGGGTGTTCGTGATAACATCTTCCTTATTCTTCTTCTTCTCCCTCTTTCCTTGTAGCAAGATTACTTCCTTCTTTCAGTTTTATATTTCTTCATGGATATATTGTACATGAGTACCACATCAGTCCTAGTTATCAAGAGTCATATTGTGGTCCCTATCTTAACTTGGGGGTGTTAGAGTAGGCATTTACCTTAGCTCATGTTCACCTAGGTATGTTATTTACTTTTATTCTATTTATCCTCACCCACTTATGTGTGTGGATATTTATTTTTATTTATTTAGATATTAGGGGGATATTATCTAGTTGTTAGGTATAGTTATTTCCTTCATCTAGGCTATTGACTAGTTCTTTCCTTGATCTATGGTATTGACTAGATCCTTGATGTCTTGTTATCTTGTAATTCTATGTTCTTGACTAGTTCTTTGATGACTAGTTCTTTCATGTATTTATGGATTGATCTACAACCTTGAGTGGTTTTTAGATTGTTATTCCCTTCCTATATAAGCAAGGCCCATTCTCATTGTAATTCATTGAGTTCCATAATAATATATGATATTGTTGCTCATTTATTTGTAAAGGATTATGTAAAGTTTTAGCGGTGAATTGATTTCATCTTATTAATCGTGGTGTTTGATTAGCATCTGATTTCTTCACTTCATACAATCTAGTTATCATTCCTTTTAATGTAATTAGAGTAGGAGATTGTTGTTGACATATGTCTGTAAGTTTCATTTTGCAAAATTTTTTTTGTATATTCATATATTCATGATTTTTCCATATTTTGGTGTTGCATGTATTTTATGGAAAACAGATGCTTCCATTGGATCCAGAAGGTGGTAAAACCTCAAGATCAACTGTAAACTTGACCATTTTCAGAGGCATTCATTTTTTTGGTTTTTTTGTTGTTGCAGAGAAACGCACTGGTTTGCCTTTGGATTCATGCTAGATAGGAAACAAACCCAGGAAATCAATTTATGGGTTTTTTTTGGTTTTTTGAGATATGCACTAGTAACAGACTATTTATGTATATAAAATTTGTCATTCTTATCAAGGAAAAATAGTGAATTTTACAGCACATGGGGCAGAAGTACAAACTTTGTTGGAGCCTCATTCACTTGTTCCTCAAGGTATTATTGATCATAGTTATAGACTATATCAATTTGAAGGTTTTGATGAAACTTCCTCTATGTGGACATGGTTGGTTTCTCATGCAGATTCAGAGAGTAAGATTTCGTCATGAAATATTTGCACATCTCAATTACAAATATTTGAAGGAGTTGAGAACTCATGGTATGGTGGATGGTCTTCCTAGAGTTTTTTTATCTTGAGGGAGTTTTCTCTGGATGTGCATTAGGAAAACAATACCAAGATCCATTTCCTAAGAATTTTTCCAGGAGAGTTTCTTCACCACTTGAGCTTGTGCATAGTGACTTGATGGTTTTTTCTAAGAATTTTTCCAAGAGAGTTTCTTTCAATGGAGCTACGTATGCACTTACTTTTATTGATAATTTATTGAGGCGTACTTGGGTTTATTTTATCGAGTACAAAAGTGATGTTTCTTCACACTTCAAAGTCTTCAAAGATTTGGTTGAGAAACAATATTATAGTTGCATAAAGAACCTTTGGATTGATAATGGGGGGAGTACTTAAGTAATTATTTTTCTAATTTTTTGGCAAATCAAGACATTATTCACCAAAATTTTATTCCTCGTACTCCACAACATAATGGCTTAGCAAAATAAAAGAATAGAAATTTGAAGGAAATGGCTAACTATATGATGCATTCTAGACATTTATCTCCTATCTACTGAGAAGAAAAAGTTAACTGTCCTTATTACACTCAGAATCACACACCACACACAACACTTGGGCATTTGACTCCAGAGGAAGCATGATCCAACAATAAGCAAGATGTCTCATTTTTTTGAGTCATTGGGATCCATGCTTGGGAGTTTGTGCCAAAGAAGAAAATGAAAGCTTTGGATAAGAAGAGAAAACCCTTGATATTTGTAGGGTATTGTGAGGACCTGAGAGATTATCGACTTCTAGATTATTATACTCATGACGTTCTTTTTCAAACATATGTTCAGTTTGATGAGTGCTTCACTCCTCATGATTCTTCATCTTCTTCCATGCCTCCTTCTTCATCTCATCTTGAGGATTCTTTCTTTGATAAGGTTGATGAGGAAGTTATAGATTTCATTCAGGATCTTATTCCGATGTATGTTAACACTATGCCTAAGTGGGATCGTACTATAGTTTCTGAGGCAACACCTTTCATACAGGATCTTCCACCCACTAGGCATCATCACACACATTCTACTAGTTCTGGAATTTTATGTCAGGTAGTTTTTAAGGATCCACAGTTTTTTCAAAGGCTCATGGGATATAGGAGTGAGATGATGCGACGACAACTAAGTATTATTTTTTGATGAAGAATCATACTAGGGATTTGGTCTCTCTTTCTAAAGGAAGAAAGATGGTTAGGTGTAAGTGGGTATACAAAACCAAGTACGTAGCTGATGGGTCCATTGAAAAGTATAAGGCATTGTCTTGTTGCAAATGGTTTTTCACAAGTTGAAGGTATTTATTACACTTAGACTTTTGCACCTGTTGCCAAGATGGATTTTGTATACCTTGTAATTTCTATTACTTCATCACAGGGATTTCATGTATACCAGATGGATGTGAATATTGCCTTCTTACATGGACATCTACAATAGGAAATATACATGGAGCAACATGCTAGATCTGTTCAGGGTTCTTCTCTTGTTTGTAGACTCCGAAGGTCTCTCTACGGTCTCAAAAAGGACCCTCGGGCTTGGTATGAGAAGATGGATTCTTTTATTTTATCAACTTGTTTTGTTCATTCCCACTATGATCATACTATGTATCTCTATCATCGTGGTGAGGATATTGTGATACTTTTCTTGTATGTTGATTATCTGTTAATTACTAACAATTCTTCTTCACACATTTAGACTATTTAGAGGGCTTTTTCTACACAATTTGACATGACAAATCTTGGGTTATTGCTTTATTTCCTTGGTTTTCATATTTCTCAAATAGATTCAGGGATTCATTTGAGTCAGTAAAAGCACACCTATGATCTTCTTCAGTGCTTCGATATGGTTGATTGCAAGCCAAGTCCATCTCCTTTTCAGTCTAGGGTTACTTTTACTTTCACATGTACCACTGCACTTTGTGATCCTAAAATGTATAGGAAGTTAGTTGGGAGTCTCATGTACTTGACCCATACTCACCCTAATATTTCATTTACAATAGGGCTTGTATCTCGGTTTCCACATTCTTCTCATAGTAGTATTTGACAGGATGCTAAACGGATTTTACGCTATTTGTAGGGCACTTCCCACTTTTTGCTACACCACACAAGGGGTTCTACTCAGTTGGTTGGATATATAGGTTCAAATTGGGAAATTTCTATTGATGACAGGTGTTCCACTTCTGGCTATCTTTTTTTTCTTGGTTCTTCTCTAGTTGTTTGGGCATGCAAAAAACAACATGATATTACACTTTCATCTTCAGAGGCACAGTACATGGAAGCAGTTACAGCGAGTAAGCAGATTCTTTGGCTTTGACAATTATTAATAGATTTTGGAATACCAGAGGATTCACTGACTGTACTTTGGTGTGAAAACCAAAGGGAAATTCACATTTCTCACAACCTAGTTGAGAACCAACACACAAGGCATATTAAGATACACATCCACTTCATTCCTCAACACATTCAGGATGGAATTATTTTCTTGGAGTACATTCTGACTCAGTAATAAGTTGAAAACATCTTTACAAAGCCTTTTACATCACCTCACTGCCTTGAGTTTGGTCAAATTCTTAGGGATTTGGAAGTTGTTCTTGGGGGCCGTTCATGAGAACATCTTCCTTCTTCATCTTCTTCTTTCTCTTTTCTTCTAGGAAGATTCGTTCCTTCTTTTGGTTAGATATTTCTTCATGGATATATTGTACATGAGTACCTCATCAGGCATAGTTGTTGGCACTCATATTGTGGACATGCCCCTTATATTTTGGCCCCTATATTCACTTGGAGGGGTGTTAGAGTAGGTATTTACATTAGCTCATGTTCACCTAAGTACGTTATTTACCTTTATTATATTTATCCTCACCCACTTATGTGTGTGGATATTTATTTATATTTATTTAGATATTAGGGGTATATTATCTAGTTGTTAGGTATAGTTCTTTCCTTGATCTATGGTATAGACTAGATCCTTGATGTCTAGTTCTCTCCTAAATCTATGGTATTGACTAGTTCTTTGATGACTAGTTATTTCCTTGATTTATGGATTGATCTACGACCTTGACTGGTTCTTAGATTGTTATTCCTTACCTATATAAGCAAGGCCCATTCACATTATATTTCATTGAATTTCATAATAATATATGATATTGCTTCTCATTTGTTTGTAAAGGTTTATGTAAAGTTATTCTGGAAATTTGCTTTCATCTTATTAGTTGTGGTGTTTGATTAGCATCTGAGTTCTTATCTTGGTATGATCTGGTTATCATTCCTTTTAATGGTATCAGAGAATGAGATTTTTGTTGACATTTGTCTGTAAGTTTCGTTTTACAAACAATTTTTTTGTATATTCATATATTCGCTATTTTTCCATATTTTGTTGTTACGTGAATTTTTATACACAAAAGAGGCTTCCATTGGATTCAGAAAGGTGGTAAAACCCTAAAATCGATAATAAAATTGACCATTTCTTGAGGCATTCATTTTTGTGGTTTTTTTGTTGTTGCAGAGAAACACACTAGTTCAGCTCAGGATTCGTGTCAGATAGGAAAGAAACCAAGAAAATTAATTTCTTGTTTTTTTGGGTTTTTCAAGATCTGCATTGGTAGCAGACTATTTCTATATATCAAATTTGTCATTCTGGTCAAGAAAAAAAACATTGACTTTTACACCACATGGGGCAGAAGTACAAATTTTTTTGGAACCTCATTCACTTGTTGCTCAAGGTATTGTTGATCATAATTCTAGACTATATCACTTTGAGGGTTTTCATGACACTTCCTTTATAGGGACATGATTGTTTTCTCATGAAAATTCAAAGAGTAAGTCTTTTGCATGAAAGATTAGGACATCTCAATTACAAATATTTGAAGGAGTTGAGCACTCATGGTATGGTAGATGGTCTTCGTAGAGTTTCTTGTCTTGAGGGATTTTTATCTGGCTATGCATTAGGGAAACAACACCAAGATCCATTTCCTAAGAATTTTTCCAAGAGAGTTTCTTCACCACTTGAGCTTGTGCATAGTGACTTGATTGGTTTTCCTACCCCCTCTTTCAATGGAGCTAAGTATGCACTTACCTTTATTGATAATTTCTCGAGGCGTACTTGGGTTTATTTTCTTAAGTATAAAAGTGATATTTTTTCACACTTCAAAGTCCTCAAGGATTTGGTCGAGAAACAATCTTATAGTTGCATAAAGAACTTTCACACTGATAATGGGGGGAGTACTTTCGCAATCAATTTCCTAATTTTTTGGCAACTCAAGAAATTATTCATGAGTATTTTGTTCCTCATACTCCACAACATAATGATTTAATAGAACGAAAGAATATAACTTTGAAGGAAATGACTAACTGTATAATGCATTATAGAGATTTACCTCCTATATACTGGGAAGAAGTAGTTAATTGTGCTAACTACATTCAAAATCACACACCACATAGGGAACTTGAGCAATTGATTCCAGAGGAAGATTGGTCCAACACTAAGAAATATGTCTCATTTTTTCGAGTCTTTGGAAGCCATGCTTGGGAATTTGTGCCAAAGAAGAAAAGGAAAGCTTTGGATAAGAAAAGAAAACCCTTGATCTTTGTAGGGTGTTGTGAGGACATGAAAGCTTATCGACTTCAAGATTTTGATACTCATGAAGTTCTTTTTTGAACACATGTTCAGTTTGATGAGCACTTCACTCCTCATGATTCTTCATCTTCATCTATGCCTCCTTCATCACATCTCGAGGATCCTTTCTTTCATGAGGTTGATGAGGAGGTTATAGATGTTATTGAGGATCCTATTCCCACTTATGTTGACACTATGCCTAAGTAGGATCGTACTACTGTTTCTGAGGAAACACGTTTCATATAGGAACTTATACCCATTAGGCATCATCACGCACATTCTACAACTTGTGGAATTTTGTGGCAATCTTGTGTTTTGAGGATCCACCGTATTTTTCAAAGGCTCATATGATACGGGAGTGGGATGATTCGATAATAGCTGAGTGTTTTTCTTTGATGAAGAATCATACTTAGGATTTGGTATCTATTCCTAAAGAAATATAGATAGTTAGGTGTAAGTGGGTATAATGAACCAAATATGTAGATTATGGGTCCATTGAAAAGTATAAGGCTCATCTTGTTGCAAACGGTTTTTCACAAGTTGAAGGTATTGACTACTCTTATACTTGTGCACCCATTTCCAAGATGGATTTTTTATGCCTTGTAATTTCTATTGATGCATCACAAGAGTATCCCATATACCAGATGGACGTGAATAGTGATATTCTTACATGAAAATATACAAGAGGAAATATACATGGAGAAACCTGCTAGAATTTGTTCAGGATTCTTCTCTTATTTTTAGACTCCAAAGGTCTCTCTACGGTCTCAAACATTCCCGTCGGGCTTGATTTGAGAAGATGGATTCTTTTCTTATATCTATTTGTTTTTTTCATTGCCACTCTAATCATACAGTGTATCTCTAGCTTGTTGGTGAGGATATTGTGATACTTTTCTTGTGTGTTGATTATCTGTTAATTACTAGCAGTTCTTCTTCACGCATTCAAACTATTCAAAGAGCTCTTTCTACACAGTTTGACATGACAAATCTTGGGTTATTACATTATTTCTTTGGTTTGTAAATTTCTCAGATAGATTCAGGGATTCATTTGATTCATAAAAAGTACACCCATGATATTCTTTAGTCTTTGATATGGTTAGATTACAAGCCAAGTCCATCTCCTTTTCAGTCTAGGGTTACTCTTACTGCCAGTTGTACCACTCCACTTTAAGATCCTACATTTTATAGGTAGTTGGTTAGGAGTCTCACGTACTTGACCCATACTCGTCTAGATATTTCATTCGCAGTAAGGATTATATCTCAGTTTGCACATTCTTCTCATACTAGTCACTGACATGCTGCTAAAATGATTTTGCGCTATTTGTAGGGAACTTCCCACTTTGGCCTACACTACACTAGGGGTTCTACTTAGTTGGTTGGATATACAAATTCAGATTGGTCAGGTTCTATTGATGATAGACATTCCACCTCTGGCTATCTTTTTTGTCTTAGTTCTTCTCCAGTTCCTTGGGCGTGCATAAAGTAAGAAGCTATTGCACTTTCATCTTTAGAGGCATAGTATAGGGAAGCAGTTACAACGAGCCAACAAATTCTTTGGCTTCGACAGTTATTGACAGAGTTTGGATTTCCATAGGATTCACTGACTTTACTTTGGTGTGACAACCAAAATGCAGTTCACATTTCTTGCAACCCAGATGAGCACTAGCAAACCAAGAATATTGAGATACAAATCCACTTCATTTGTCAACACATTCAGGATGGAGTTATTTGCTTGGAGTACATTCCAACTCAACAGAAGGTTGAAGACATCTTTCAAATGAAGCCTTTTGCATCACCTTGCTACCTTGCGTTGTGTAGAATGGTTGGTGTTTCAGAAGTTGTTCTTGGGGGTGTTCATGAGAACATCTTCCTTCTTTTTCTTCTTTCTCTTTCCTTCTAGCAGGATTCATTCTTCTAGTTTGGTCAACACGTCAATGACTTTAAGGTCAACACGTCAACTAAATCATAAATGTTTCAAACACAAGACTCAAAAATAAAAAAATAAAAAGTTCCAAAATCTCTATTTAACGCTTTACAAGTTTCAAAGAATTTATTATTTTATCCGTGGCTTCAATTTAGACTTTGACGACATCACTATCAAAATTCTAATCGGTGGCTTTCTCAATAGACTTCACTTGGATTGTCTTCAAGTATTATCTATAGAAGTTGATCACATGTAAATCACATAAATTTAAATAACAAGAAAATGAAGAGAGATCCCAATACAAATTTTTGAATTTTGCATCCCATTATTTTTTTCATATAACTTTTGTAGGAATAATCATTAAAATGGCATTATAGCAACGCTTACACGGAAGACATGAGAACCAGATCATAACTAATCTATCTATGTTCTTCTGCACAATAACTTACATGATCATCACAATAACTTCCATGATCATGAAGAATGATTAGGGTAACAATTTTTTTGAAAAAAATAGAAACACGTTTTGAAGAAAAACATTGAACTTCCGAATACATAAGAAACATACTGTCTTCTTGATTGTGGGAAAAATAAGGTAATCAATTGAAAACATCATTGATGGCTTGAGATTTGAACTCAATGCTCAGCGCCATCAATTAGACACCTACGCCACTTTTAATGATTCCAAAACATAAAAAATCATACCTGCTACCATCAAATCACTGCACTCTTGTACACTATTTCTGTGAAGAAATAATTCAGAAGACGTCTCGCAAGATCAAGTGTGAAAAATATTTAGCAATTCATTACTGTACAATTAAAAACAAAAACTCCTTGACGTTCCTTGACTGCCACTACTGTCAATTGCGGAGGTCCTTCATCAGGGGTAGGATGCCATGAATTCATCTCACTGCTTTCACCATCAGATGCTCTCTGGCCTCCAAGCACAATCAAATCATTTCCACAAGCCTTAAATGCGAGACACTAGCCATTTGTTGAATCGAATCTCACAGGAAATCTTCCCAAGACCTTCAATGCATTTGTTTCTTTATTATATTTTTTAACTTCATTCTGGGAGTACTGCGGCCAGTGTTAGATAAGCCAAAATCCGAGGGTGTTATTGTTGTTATGGAAACATCCTACATTATATTACACATCATTCAAAAAATCAAATCCTTCAATCGTTTTTTATAAATTAAACTACCGGCCAAATATTTTTCCAGTCTGGATCAGAAAAGACCACAAGAGTAAAAATCAGAAAAGGTGCGATAAATCTGTAAGGTTTTTTAAGGAAACAAATCTGTATTAACTTTTTTTAATTTATTGCATCCCCCGTTAAGAAAAATAGTAGTTTTGTAGTTGTGACGGGGGGATTTTTTTGGGAGTATCCTAAACTATTTTTAGAAACATTTTTGTATAAAATAAAAAATACATCATCACGTTTCTAATTAATATTTTTGTAATTTTTATATAAATATTTACTAGCAAAAGTATCCGTAGGTGTGAGAGGCTAATAGGCATATAGAAGGATTTATTACTAGCAATCACACACGAGTAGTGTAATGTGAATGCCGAAAGGGAGGTGGAGGCAGAGTGTGCAGGAGGAGGATGTATACTTTGTATTGCATAGAATTAGACAGGAAGAAATATAAATTAAATACCCAAAAATAGAACGATATTATAAACCAAGGAATAGATATTTATGTGTAAATGTAAAGGGAGAGGGGGGTTACATCGTATGTGTATGTGGTGGGGATATATTTTGAAGTTGCGCCTCCTCTGTGTTGCGTAAATGAAGAAGGGGCCATTCTTTCATTTTACAAAAGCACTCGAAAGAGAAAGGAGGGGAGATGTGCAGATCGTGTAGGGATGACACTCTAGAGAAGGCAATGTATGTAAGTCCTTGTCTTTCTGTTTTACCAATATCAACAGTTGCCTTTTGTATAGTAAGACCTTGAGCCTTGTGGATAGTCAATTCCAATCCCATCTTAATTGGAAGTTGCCTTCTATTACCTATGCGGATAGGAGGAATTGGAACATGTAATGGATTATCTAGATCACATCTTGGGACGATGTCTTTGTCAAACTTATTGACAAAAAATAAAGGCAAGTCAAGTGGTGCAAAGGAACTGTCGTAAACTATGTCTACTACTTTACTTGTGGAACCATTCAAAAGCCCTGCGTTAACCCACAAGTTAGCTATGAATACGACACATTGGTTTCTACAAAGAATAACTTTGAATTGTAGTTGTTCATTGTCAAGTGATGGTAAACTGCCTCCTCTAGTGTTCTGTGCAATGCAACAAGCTATTATAACATACAAATATTTCAACATATGTAGATTGTGGTGGTCAACCAAATAATTTTTAGCGAACAAGTGCGGGAAGTGTTGGAAAGATTGAAGTTCATGTTGTGGGTAAAAAGAATCTATTCTAGACATAAGTAGTTCCCAGTCGTGTAGGGTAGGCAACCCCTTCCATACATTGAGGAGCAATGCACGAAAGGAAAACTGATTAGGGAGGAGTAGCCTTATTGCCGAAAAATTATGTCCAAAGTTATTGAATTATTAAAACCCTTCCAAAGGGTTACACCATAGGAGTGACTTGCATAGAGGGGAGTGTCCATGATAGGTGGAATTTTTCCTAAGTCACCAACAAGAATAATTGACTTTCCACCGAATGATGAGGTTTTAGAATGCAGGAAAGCCTCTCTTAAGCGGAAGTCAATTTTGGTCAAAAACTTAGGTCCAATGAAGCTCATTTCATCGATAAGAACATATTGAACATGCTTGAGGGAGTCCTAAAAAGAGGATAGAGATTGACCTTCTAATGGTTTGAGTTCCTTTATAGGTATGTGAAGGGAGGCATGTATGATAGAAGCAAAAATGTTGAATGCAGCAACACCCATTTCCATGCAAGAAAATCAAAAGATTATTTGTCCATACATGTTGTGGTAGTGAATGTTGATCTTACTGCATTAATTAGATATGATTTTCATGTTCCTGCAGTGCCCCGAATTATTAATTTCAAAGGTGGGAGTTTTGACCTGTTTGAGAAGTGATGGAAAATGGTATCAAATGTTAGTTTTTGACCAGGCAAGAAGTTTGTCAATAGCTTTTGTAGAGGATATACGAAAGTTGATCCATACATGTAGTGTTTCTTTGCAATTCAATAAAGGAAGGCCATTGTTTCATGTAAAGAATGAGTAACACCATGTGCATTCCAATTATGTTGAATATCAAATTCACGACACCCTAGTACAAATGTAGGCTCTAAAGTCTAATGTTATGCACCAGGTGCAGCTGTGAAAGAAACTACCATTTATCCTTGATGATGTTCATTGTGGTCAGGGGGATGCTTGAAATCTTGATCTGAAGTAGACAATTCTTTGGAAACAGGAGCAAAACGATGAATATGCTACGACTTGTAAGTGCTCTTAAACAATCTTCAACTTAAATACAATATCTTCTATTGTTGGTACCAATATCTATGGAAATGACATGAAATGGCTTGTATAAAAGGAGTTCTGACCAACAAAAGAGCTCAAAGGAAGGTGAATTTGGTGTCTGGTTCTTGGGAGAATCTTGGGAAGACACGAACAATTTCTGACGTGATGCTTCGTTGTTTCCATTTATTATTTCTACAGTGTCAGCTATAAGTCCAATGCTCTTGCTATTTCAATGAGAGATAGGCTTTCCATATTGGGGGGCCTTGTCTTATAGGAATCCAAATGAAGACTTTTGTATCCTCCAAATGTAACTCACATTCGGTAAATTTTCTAGAAGATCTTTTTCCCTACATTTAAGGAAACAAAGGAACCGAGTGACACAAAACTAGTGACAATTTTTGCAACATATCAACAGGTTTCCTAGGCACTTATGTCATGTTCAATGATGTTTTCTGATAGACATCTTGTCATATTGCGACCTGTGCAGGGAAATCATGGTCTCGACATCTCTTGCGATTCTTAGAAAGAATTTGGTGATATGTTTATTCATCCTTTCTCATACCTTCGATGCATATTTTCCAATGTATTTTATAACGGAATGGTGAGAAAGTACAAGTTGGAAGTCAACATTGGCTCTCCAAATTGATAGCATAGTTTGATTATGAATGTTGAGCCTGTCATCATTCCATGCAGGAATGTATTTAAAGGTTCCATCTTTATCAACGAACAAGGAAAAAATTGGTTAAGTCTTCCAAGGGGAATTGTAACAACATTGTAGCCGATTTTTTTTTTCCTCATACATGTTTACTCAGAGCATTTCCGTGTGTCCGTTGCACTCAATTCAACAATTCTTCAAGGTCTGCAATTGGGGAACATGAAAGAATTTATGTTATGTATCCATCAAATAGGGGTCATCTTCAATGGACCGATGTACAAATTATTTCCTATTAGAAGTGGGTATTGGATTCCAAGTGGATACAAAACAATCAAATTATTTCCTAGTGGCCTCCATAGATGTGGTATCCACTGAATTATGAGTTTCAATGTTAGGAGCATTCTCAAGCCAAAGGAATCCTGTGGTACATGTGTGGAGCCTCTATGTTGCCATTCATATCTGATGAAATTTTCAGTATGTTAGAAATATTTGTAGGCTAAAGTTATAAAATATTTAATAAGGTGATATAATTACATGTACCAATAGTCTTTCACTCCAAGGTATTTTTTAAAAACTTCCTCATGAAAAATTGTGAATTTTTTGTGCAAGTACATGGACACAAGGTGTGGATGGGGAACAATGTTGAGAATCCTCCATCATTGAGTGGCACGAGGTTCTGGAGGAGGACTATCGAGGCATGATGTTGTGAAGGTCTAGCTATTTGGTGTCAACGGAGCTCAAAGTGAAGAACAAATTTTGTGGGCCTAAGTGTTTGATCATGTCTAAAATTTGACCTCTTCTCTTTGCCCAAAATGAATGAGTACCTCATGAGGTTTGTACCAAACCTCATCAAACTGTCTAAAAGGCCATCCATAGGGAATTCTTCCAAGATTTTGCAAAAATATTGGATAGTTGGTTGAGTGGTGGAATCAATATTCAGGGCTCATAAAAACTGCGGGGGTTACCTGGCTTCTAGCGAATGCAAAATAAGATTGAAAAAATAATATGGAGAAATGAGGGTGACCACCAAAAAAATTTTCATGATACCGCAAAAAAATGTAGAACATATTCATTGAAAATAAATCTTCCTTCATTCTAGGTTTCTTGAACATGTCTTTTCCTACTGGGAACAAATTCAAAAATGCCATAGAGAACAATCCTACTGTGTTGTACTTGTTTATAGGGGAAACCCCAATTTCTGTCCATTGTAAAGTTAAAGGGTTTGTTCTCCCTTGCTCAAGAATAAAATGATGTAATTTACTCTTCTTTAGTACCTAAATTGAGGATGGTTGGAACAAAATGCGAAGATTGGAATTTTAAGATCGTGTTCAAGCATGTCTATAGAGTCATCATTTTCAATCCTATCTTCCGGATCTTCATGGATGATCATGACAATTGACTGTAATCATGTTTTCAAAAAAATTGATCACCATCCGTGGAGACAAGAAGAAGACAAGGAGTCAAAAGAATTGTTCATCTATCAACACATCCTTATAGTATGGATTGCCTGTAATTCTAAATTTCAAAGCTTCCCATACACGAGATTTGCTGACATAGAAATCATATTTTGCAAAATTGGCCCCAATTTTTTGTATGAGAACAAGATCCAAATCTCCAAGTCTATGTGGCAGGTATGTTTCTATGGAGGAGATGTATTGAGGGAAGCTTATTGTGTGACATGGAGTATTTGTATTGTCCCCCTCACACTTAAGTCACTTGTAAGATAGGATTAACACGAGAAATGAGCATTTCCTCGACTTGAGTCAAGAAACTAAGAACAAATGGGAGACTTCTTGGATCCATATTAGTTCCATGATGAGAAACAGTGTTCCGTTTCTTTCAGATTTGCATTTATTGCACCTATGCAAACCGATAAGACATTGATGTTTTCATACCGGGGTAGTTCTTGAAAGAAGATCGAGCGGGGTATGTGTCTTTGACGATAAATCTATTCTTTTTCTAAATGTGCGTTGAGCTTCTGAAAAGGAAACTAAGTTTGAGCAATTCAAAGATGGAGTTAAAGGAAGAGGGTTTGTATTTATCGCAAGAAAACCATAGTTGTGCCAGAAAAGAGAAGGAATTTGTAGAAGATTGCATAGGTGGCAACAAAGGAAATTGACATGTTCTTGGAAGCGTTTCTAGAAAAAAATTGGTGTGTAAATTTATGCAAGAATGGTAAAGGAGGGGGTGGGGAGAAGATGTTTACACTGTTTCCACTGAAGAATGAGACAATGATGTTTGTGGTTAGGATCTTAGGGAAGGTGGAAGTGAAGAAATTGAAGCATGGAATTGTTCGACGGAGGTATTAAAAATGGTGCGTTGGAGTTTAAATCATTTCTTGAAGTTGGGGAAATTCCTAAATTGGATGTAGAAGCAGATGGTTGACTGAGGGAAAAAGGTAATAATGGTGTGTTTTTGTCTCATCTGCATAGAAATTTTTCCTTTTTTTTTCCATAGTTGATAGCGAGCTTGCTCCAAGGCATTAATGCATTATCTATTCAAGGAATCATGCTCTCTATGGAAGGAAATTTGTTGAGACTTTGGCATGATATCGGATTGAAGTACCTGCATCAAATGGAAAAGGGTAAGGAGAAATTATTATTATCCATATTTTTTTCCCAGGGTAAAATTGATGAGCCATAATCCCGCATAGGGGAAAATAGAGAAATCACGTTCAAATCCTGTAATCAGAAAACAAAGGGACTCTACAATGGAGTGGAGGGGCCTGTGAGGATCAAACGACTCCGTGCAAGAATAAATTCAAGAAATGGCTCTATCAAGCAAACATGTGCTTCAAATCATGCAAATAGATTACAGGTGGACTCTAAAATGGAATAGTAGGGTCGAGGAAGGTGAGGACAGTGTCAAAAAATCCATAGGCTCAAAGTAGAAGGAACAACAAAAGTTTGAAGTCTTTGGGCTCTGAAATAGTTCAAAATGAGCCCAAAAATCATTAAGTATGGAGGAGATAGCGGATGCTACCAAGTGTCCAAATAGCGCACCTCCAAATATTGAATCCAAAGGGGGAGACTCGAATAAGCACCAAGCCACCACGTGTCCTAGGCACAAAGAGGGGAAGAGCCAACAGTGAAATGTCAAAGAAGCAGATGGGACATGCCTAAAAAAGACTAAGTATAAAGGTGATAGCGGAAGCTGCCACGCGTTAGCATGGTGCATCTTCGAAGGTAAATCCAAAAGCGAAGAACCAAATGAGTGTGGACTCGCCACGTAGTCCAAGTTGAAAAATGAGATAGAGTGGGCCCAAAATTGACTAAATATAGAGAATGAAGGCCAACTCGCCATGTGTTCAGGGCCCAAAAAATTAGGAGCAGTTGTTGGAAAGTCTAAGAGTCTATTGAAGCCTCCACATGTCAACCCAATGCTCCTTCAAAGGTAAAATCTTGAGCAGGTTTCTAAATGAGAACGAAGCCTTCACGTGTTTGGTTTCATAAAGGGGGTAGGGTTGTGGTTGAATAGTCAAAGCAGAGACAAGCCAACAGAGAGAGCCAAGTGTCAGCATGACACTCCCTCAAACTTAATGTTTGGGGCTGATTTCCAAACAAGCGCTAGTCCTCCACGTGTCCTTAGTCAGAGGTTATAGCCCCACCGAGCAAAAGACTTAGGAAAAATATGAAGAAATTGAGCAACCCCATGGAAGAAGCCAACATGTTAAGCCTGGCACAACTTCAAAAGTGAAATACAAAGGCTACCCTCAGACATGCGCCAACCCTCCATGTGTCAAGTTTAAAAAAAGGGGCCCATTTTGGTAGTTGGTTCATGCCATTTTGTACGAACTCAATTCAAATTTCAAATGGGCATATCTTTTGACTCAGTGCTCAAATATGACAAATTTGGCGCAATTGGAAAGATCTCATCCCTCATCTACACCATGGAGATTTGAAACTTTATGTTTATAGAGGTTAGGTGGGGGAAAATGAAGAAATGTATTTAGGCCATTAATACAAGATCTATTTTCCCCGAAAAACCAGATCAGATTTGATATGATCTGTCATTCCTCCTCCTTCAAGGCGCCGAACAAGTAATTGATGCAGAAATGATAGATTTGGGGAAAATTTTCTAGACACATTGATTATGGTGGTTGATCTTCAAACTATTTTTCCCGCTTCTCTTTCCTTATTCCCTCTGTGTTGAATCTATAAAGGAAGGGTCGGGGGTCATTGTAAAGGGTTGGAAATTTTCTGTTTTGTGCCCTCCCTTCTTATTTTTTTCACATAAGGATTTGTGGAGATTTTCTAACCTCTCCTTCAGGTTGTAATGCAAGTTTTTCCTCTTGGATACTATAGTATACTATATTGACTCCTGAGAAATTTTACATATATATATATATATATATATATATATATATATATATATATATATATATATATATATCTATGGATGTTTCTCGACCCTCTCATGTATTCATTATTGTCTCTCTAATTTCTTATTGCGATTTGGTCATATATGCATGTTGCTTGTATTACATTCCTGTGGTTTGTATTAAACTGCAAAATGAGTGTCTAACATTCCTTTAGTGTATAACCTTGCTTAGGTTAGGTTTATTTTCTTGCATCTCTCTAACCCTATCTCCTTGGTAGATATAATAGACTTGGGATAGATCTTCTGAATTTGTTTTATGTACACTTGAATAGAGGGATAGGAACCGGCCTCAATCCGGAGAGCTCTTTCAACTCGTAAGGTCCCACACCTTGAGAGATTATCCATGTTGTGCAATCACACTGAGAGTCTCAACCTATCTGGTTGTTATACATTCAGGGGTGCTGTGATTCTACACTAATAGTTTTGGCACGCCCGGTGGGACAGGTCTGAAGCACCTTACCACTTCATCTTAGTAGGTTGGTGTGTTCCTGTTGAGATTCAGCCTTTTGAGGCACATGCAAGGACACCTGGTGAATGTATCTGGTTAAAAACCCTGGGTCAAAGCATACAAAGGGTGTTTCCCACTTTGTGGCCATAATTTTTTTAAAATCTGACTACTAAATAAATAATTAAAAAATACTATAAAAATTTAAAAAATAAGATAAATTCTGGATGTGCTGCACCTTGGTATTTATAGCCTCTTAAAAATGCATGTTTGGTCATTTTATATGTGTTTGGTCATGTTTTGGTTATCAGACATAGTTTGCTGAAAGTATAAAAACTACAAAAAAGTGGGACATAGTTTTATGCTTTGAACCCCCCTATCTCTGAAGTTGCAAGCCTTTTCCATCCATTTCCACCCATTTTAATCCATTTTCTTCTTCCATCTCTTTCATTTTCTCCAATTCCATGAAGTTGTGCAATCATCGTTTCATGTTCTTCTTGGAACTCACACTTATAGCAACAATGTAGTTCACCTCCAATGCATTTCCCAACTCCTCCAAATCAGCATTATAATTAGATCCATGACCATTATGCTTACCCATATGAGAAGAGTCAAAGCTAGTTTGGCCATAAAGCTTATCAAGAATAGGGGGGCACATACAATGGTGATAGTTATGTGGAGAATGCTGGTTTGCTGGAAGAAGATTAAAAAAATAGATATTGACATGGTTCAGTTAAGGGCCATAGCACAAATGAAGGAATTCAAGATTGGTTGTAGGGTACCTTATCCATTGGAGGGATCTTTTCCAAGACATTATCAACCCTAAGGAGAAGCTTGACTTCATGGTTGAAATGTTGCCTCTGCTTACATAGTGGATTGAAGATATTGAGGCTTATGAGCTTGACACAAGACAACCTTGTCAATGGGTAAGTCAATCACCAACTCCTTGTCCTTCATTTTCTCTTTTTAAATCTTTATCATTTCAGCATGATCAAGAGTCAAGCCCCTCACTTGCTACCTCAAGTGATGATTTAATTTCTCTATCTCTTGGTCTTCCATCCCATTTCAATTCTTCTCCCCTTTCCTTTCCCAAGTAGTCACTCCCTCCAAATAAACAAAAATTTCCACCCCCTCCCCACCACAAACAATTGCAAAGCTAGTTGAGCCCCAACCTATCACTATTCTTGCTTTCCCAATTCCATGTTGGGAAGAGACTCAAGAATCCAATCAAGGAAAACATCGAGAAGTGGAGATCAACAAAGAAGAAATGATAGACAATCTAAAGAGTTGGGCTGCTAAATTTGGGTTTACAAAGATCCCCTTGATGGTTAAGCCAACAGAAGAGGTCAAGGTTGAAGAGTCAGTGGTGGCTAAGGCTGAGTTTGCAGCAGAGAATGAACAAAAACAAAAGGAAGAAGATCAATACCCTGTTTTCTTTAAATACAATGTCCCTAATGACACTTTGGCTAAAGATGATGCTTATTTGATCCAAGCTGCAAAACTAGTTGAGGAGGTAGAACAATCAGCTCCAAGTCCCATTGAAGAGGAGTAGATGGGAGAAACAAAATTAGTGTTGAAGCCACTCAATGAAGAAAACATCATTAAATATCCTTTGCTTTCATTTCAAGGGTATGATTTGATTGATAATTCCATGATGGAGGAGGACCATACAGTTTCAGAGGCTCTAGGCATAAGGCAAGCTACAGAAGAACCTTCAGTTCTTCCCCCCACTTTATCCCCCTTCAAGCTCTAATGTTAAAGAATAGTTTGAAATTTAAAAATTCATGTTTGAGGAAGAGGGTACCAATGGTGAGAAAGTTTCAAATCAGGAGGACACCATGGAGGAAGTAGAGCACATGTAGCAGGAAAACAAGGAGGCAGACTGTCTGTCAGACTTAGAAGTTTTCTTTAGTAAAGAGGATCCTGAGGAGATCACGTCATTTTCTCCTCTTCCATCCACCTTCCAAGAATATAAGCTTGCTGATATAAAGGAGGAAATTCAAGGACAACATCCTGCACTTCATAATAGCTCTCTGAGACCAAGGTTGGAAGATACGAGTCTTCCATGTTCTTAACAAGAGAAGGAAGAAGAAAAGCCAACTCCAAGTCTAGTTAAAGAGGAGCATATATAGGTGACCAAGGAAGATTCAAATGCACTCAATCATGATCCAGTTGTAAAATAAAGTACAAACCCCTCTCCCTTTCAACCTCTCCAAAAGTATGGTTTTTTGGAATATCTTGAAGTCACTAGCTTCATGTTTGAAGATGAGGCTTCATATGGTGAAAATATTGAAGATTTTAAGATCACCATGCAAAAGGGAGTGACCTTGTTATAGAAGGGACAATAAAGAGTTTTATTTCCTATCAAACTCAAAAGAACGTTTTGATAAGAAGGAGTGAGTTGAAATCACAATCTTTTCTTTCCCATCATTCATTCTTCAATCACAAGAACCTGCTACCATGGAAGTGAACGTGCAAGTGCAACCTGTAGTTTGTAACATGCCTCCTGAATCAAATTTGGAAGATTTTGATCTTCCAAAAGTCACACCTGATGCAAAGGAAGAGAAAGAATATGAGGCTATCATTCCTCCCACACCATCCATCCATGAGGTTCAACAAGAAGGCTCCATTCTTTGAGTTAAAGTTCAGAACCATGGGTAGATTCAAAGGACCATACCTTGCGCAATCAGATACTTGGCTTCATTAGAGCCAAGGGAGAAGACAAAACCATTCATGCCTACTTCAGGGCATGAGGATGAGTATCAAAGCACTAAGGGTCACCATTAACACCTCCAGGAGACCAATACAAATCAGCTTGAGGAGGTATTTTCCATTAATGTTGATACCTTACTGATATGGGTGGAGGATCGGCTTAAAGTCAGTTTTTCACTCATTCAGGAAACTATATTTAGTGTTAAATCATTTTCATGGGTGCCCCTTTTGAGAAAGGGAAGATACTTTTCCCTGCCTATAACATGATTTGTTTAAGCTTTTCTTTCTCTTTGGCTAGTGTAGTGGTAGGAGTAGATTTTGTTTTTAGCAGAAGAAGTTCTTGTGCACACTCTGCATGTCTCATTTGAGGCATGTATGATTTTGTCTTTGTACATAAGTTTTGTTCATATTGCTCCAGAGCTATTGAGGCCAGGCCCTTCACTATTCATGACACAAGACTCATAGCTACCTGTAACAGTTGAAAATTTCAAAATAAAACAAATGTAGAGAAACTAAAAGAATGTTTTCAAGACAATTCATTCATGGACAGATGAAATACCTAGGTCAAAACAATTTTCATTCTCTCATAAGCCTTGTTTCAAGCTTTCTTATGAAAATTTAGAATGCGGATGCGTGGGCATGCTCAGACTCAGGAAAAATTGAAGAGTAGGAAATTGGAGAGTCTGTTTTGAAAGGAGGGTCAATACCAGGCCATTAATTGTGACTCCACACCCAATGGATGCTTCAAGGCTACTGATCCCTTCATCTAGCAGGTAAATGCCCCTGTGAGTCGCCAAATTGTTATCCATATTTTTCCCTTGGGTAAAATTGGTTAGCCATGACCCTGTACAGAATAAAAAAGAGAAATCACGTTCAAATCCTACAATCAGGAAACAAAAGGACTCTACAATGGAGTGGTGGGGCCTGCAAAGATCAAACGACCCTGTATAAGAAGAAATTCAAGAAACGGCTCTGTCGAATGAACCCGTGCTTCAATTCCTACAAAAAGATTGTAGGCAGGCTCTAAAATGGAATAACAGGTTTGGGGAAGGTGAGCACAATGCTAAAAAATCCATAGGCTAAAAGGAGAAGGAATGGAGAAATTTTGAAGTCTTTGGGCTCTAAAATAGTTCAAAATGAGCCCAAAAATGACTAAGTATGGTAGAGACAGCGGATGCTGCCAAGTGTCCAAATGGCGCACCTCCAAATATTGAATCCAAAGGGGGAGACTTGAACAAAGGCCAGGCCCCCACTTGTCCTACACCCAAAGAGGGGCATAGCTAACAGCTAAAAGTCAAAGTAGCGGATGGGGCAGGCCTAAAAATGACTAAGTATAAAGGTGCTAGCAGAAGCTGCCACACGTCATCTTGGTGCATGTCCAAAGGTAAATAAAAAAGTGGAGACCCAAATGAGTGCAGGATCGCCACATAGTCCAATTTGAAAAATGGAATAGAGTGGGCTCAAAATCGACTACATATAGAGAACGAGAGGCTAGCTCACCACGTGTTCAGGGCCTAAAAAAGTAGGAGTGAAAGTTGAAAATTCCAAGAGTCTATGGAAGCCTCCACGTGTCAACTTGATGCTCCTTCAAAGGTAAAATCCTGAACGGGTTTCTAAATGAGCGTGGAACCTCTACATGTCCTATTTTATAAAGGGGGTAGGATCAGGGTGGGTTTCCAAACAAGCGCTAGGCCTCCACATGTCCATGGTTAGAGGTATAGCCCCACCGAGCAAAAAGACTTAGCCAAAACATGAAGAAACTGAGTGAGCTACAGAAGAAGCCACTTGTTAGCCCGACGTAAATTCAAAAGTTAAATACAAAGGCTGCCCTCAGAAATGTGCCATCCCTCCACATGTCTAGTTTAAAAAAAGGGGCCCGTTTTGGTTGCTGGTTCCCGCCATTTTGTACGGACCCGATTCAAATTTCAAATGGGCATATATTTTGACTCATTACTCGAAATCTGACAAATATGGCATCGTTGGAAAGATATTGGCCTTGTCTATGCCATGGAGATCTGAAACTTTAAATTTGGAGAGCTTAGGAAGGGAGAAAATGAAGAAATATCTTCAGTCCATTAATATAAGATCTATTTTCCCCCAACAACCAGATCAGATTTTATCTGATCTGGCGTTCCTCCTCCTTTGAGGTGCTAAACAAGTAATTGATGCAGACACGATAGATTTGGGGTGGATTTACAAGAGGCATTGATGATAGTGGTTGAGCTTCGAACTAGTTTCCTTGCTTCTCTCTCCTTCTTCTCTTTATGCTGAATCTATAAAGGAAGGGTCGAGGATCATTATAAAGGTTTGGACATTTTCTCTTTTGCGCCCTCCCTTCTTCTTTTGTTCACAAAATGATTTGTGGATCTTTTCTAACCTCTCCTTCAGGTTGTAATGCAAATTTTTCCTATTGGCTACTGCAGTATACTGTATCAGCTTCTGAGCAATAATATATATGTCTGTGGATGTTTCTTGACCCTCGCATGTATTCGTTATTGTCTCTCTGATCTCTTATTACGATTTGTTCATCTCTACATGTTATTTTTATTACATTCTTGTGGTCTGTGTTAAACCGTAGAACAAGTGTCTAACATTCCTATGGTGTATCACCTTGTTAGCTTAGGTTTTTTTTCTTGCATCTCTCTAACCCTGTCTCCTTGGTAGATATAATAGACTTAGGATAGATCCTCTACAATTTGTTTGTGTACACCTGAACAGAGGGATAAGAACCGGCCTTAATCCGAAGAGATCTCTCAACTCACAAGCTCCCACACCTTGAGAGATGCTCCATGTTGTGTAATCAAACTGAGAGTCTGAACCGATCTAGTTGCAGACATTCAGGGATATTGTGATTCTGCAACAACAATTATTTTTTCCATTTGTGCTATGAAGTTTTAAATATACAAAAGCAAGAAAAATTAAAATGTATGCCTCTAACATTGTTGTATTAGAAAACATCAATGAACAAATGTGGAGAATAGTTTTTCATTTCGATATTGTATACGGACATAAACATTTAATTTGAGATATAATATATAACAAGTAATCATTTAAAAGTGAATTTAGCCAATAATGTTTGCTAATTTTGGAGAAGGTAAGACAAACAAGGCACAATTTTTTTACAATGAACACAATAAGAAGGGCCAAAATGTTTTTCTAAATAGTGATGCAGAATCCCATGATTTAACATGTGAGTGTTTTTTGCACTAAAAAGCTGACATACAAAACAACAAGAAAGTAGTGATTCCTTAAAATACGTTTGTAAGTAGGGGAGCGAAGCAAAAAAAAAAAACTCAATGAAAATGAATAAAAATTTCCTACATTTAAAAGCTAGATGAAAGCAAAACATTCCAATTTCATAAAATTCAGAAAGACACATTTTAGTTGCAAGTTTTATTTAATATGATTTTAATGACATGGAATTAAACTAATGATTGTATTAAAACTATGTGAGTTGTTTTTCCTTAAACATTGTTTTTTTTAAGAATACATATATGTGTCTTGTTCAACCACTTATGCTTGACAAACTATTTTTTGGATGAAGGTAAATTTTCAATATTGCATTTCGAAAATACAAAACTAATTTTTTGTATTGAATATTATACATGTATTTGATTTTTTAAATATATATCGAACAATTCAAAGACATAGAATTGGAATAAAATTATTAAAACATTCGAAAAAAATTTCATCTTTTAATGAAACTCATAGAGATAGAACTAAAAGTTATAGATATCATTAAGTATTCTAGAAAAACAAATTTGCATATTCATTTATGCTAGAAAATTTATTTAGAAATAAGTATATTCATACATTTCAAGGAAGTTTTACTTTTTACAATGCAGCCCATAGAAAATTACTAATAGGATTAAAATGATGCACTAAATATTATAAAATCTCCATATTTTTTACGACCCCCATACAAATTTCATTAAATGTAGCAGCAGAAGGAAACATATAAACAAGCCAACTATTTTTTGAAGATTTTTTTGATGGGTGTGGTTTTTTTTTCCACGGCTCTTATGTTTATCTACAATTGCTTCTTCTTCTCGACAGGAACACCCATCATTTTTAGCTTATGATAATTGTTGATGACAACAGCTAGAGGCGATCTCTTACCATTTGTGCAGCTTCCCATTTGGGAGGCCAATGATGCATGCAATGAAAATGTTAGCGAAAAATTTTTAACATTGAAAAGTTGAAAAAACATCAAAGTGAAGGCAATCTATGAGTTGAAGAAGCCTTTCCTTTCAACGGGAAGCTTAAAAAACCTTGGCCTCACACATTCGACCACTTGACTTGGAGTACATCCATGCAACCTCATAAGGGAAACATGCCCTCAGCACACATGAATTCCTAATGAGGTCGAAGAAACACACCCCATCATGTTGAAGAAGAAAGGGTCGTATAGGACAAAGCATTAACAATAAAAAAAATTTAACTAAAAATGAAATAAGCACTAATTTTTTTTCCAAAAAGAACTACATGTTTTCAAACAAGCAACATTTCCTTCGAAGAAAAAACTTCAATAAAATTAATTAAATAACTGAAAAAAATGACACCAACAAATCATCAGAAGTGAAACCTCTAAGGGAGAAAATGTTTTTATTTCAAACTATCACCACTACACAATGGGGGTTTTTAGAGACAAATATTAGAGACAAAAGTACATTTCAGCCTCAAATTTTATTTTTGAAGTCTTCAGTATATTGATAAAATACTTAGTTGTCTTTATGCCGAATGTGTTCCCCCTATGGGAAAGGCCTTTTCGGACATTCATAGGACTGTGTTAAATTTTACGGCTGTTTTGATGTTTTGAACAAGCTATTAAATTTGAAGGTCATTTTCCTGTTTTTCTAGTTTTAGCGGTATTTGCATGTTATATTTGTGATTGGTTTAGGGTTTTTGAATTTGCTATATTTCTAAATTTTCTATTTTTGTTATAAACCGTAGTTAAATCCTAGATATCGATCTACTTCTTTCGTGAATTCATACTTAGATTTATAGTTTCCAATCTCTCCATGGCCGAAATGAAATGGGTGGTTTTGGTAGGAGGTGGAGTTGCAGGTGCCCATATCATCAGATCTCTTCAATTCAGAGCACATGTCACATGGATTGATCTGTATGTGAATTTAGCACCAAACCCAATTCATTTTTTTTCATTTTTGATTATTTATAGTCTATGATCAAGGATTCCCTATGATTATTTGGTGATTGCTATAGGGATTACTTTTGATGGGCCTTCCTCCAAATAAGGCAGGATAAAATAGTTTGAAGCAAGTTACCATAAACCATTTTGGAATTTAAGTAGATTTAGATTTATTTGAACTCACTATCTACCTCCTCTTTCCAGTTGGATCCGGATAAGGCCAAGAATTTTGACAAGACTGTATGTGAATGGGATTTATGATCCGTTCCATTTCAGACACACCCAATCTCTCCAGTAGGACAAGAAATCATACCAATTACTTTAAATCATGTCTTTCTTTTAAATCATTTGGAATTTAAAGCATATTTTTGGGTTTAAATTGCAATGTAGACGAATCTCGATGATTAAGAGTGAAAACCAATGTATTTGCATTTGGAGACATTATAGACATTAAGGTATGCTCTAAGATGCAATACTTACAATCCTTAATATAGATTTTTTTTGGTATACATCCATGTTTTCTTTCAATCCCTTAATTGATATAAGTTCAAATATAAGTAACTGAAATTACGATTTGTCTCTTGAGGACAGAATATGATTTTGATAAAAACAAGAAATCAAGCAATGTTTCTTGGCTCCAAAATATTTTTAGCCATGGAAGGTCTCAAAGAAAATAGATATCTATGCATTTGGGGTGGTTTTGTTGGATCTACTTACAGGGTGGAACCCGATTGAGAAAATGAGACCAGAAGCTAATGAGAACTCGATTCTTTGGGTAAGCTAAACAATTTCTTTTTTGGTCAATATCTACACTATTTTACCTGGGGAGGCATGAAACATATTCCCTAAGTGAGGTATTTGGATTCAGGTTCCTCCTGAAAGAATGAAGCCATTTACCACTAAGACAATCCTCTAAATGACAACTATCTCCACTACCAAATTATAAAATTATTATGATATTTAATTTTATTGTATTCTATTAAGAGAATTCAACATATACCAAAAGAATAGACTCCTAATGAGGTTTTTGGCCTACAAATAAGGACTTTTTTATTAGTTTTATAAGTGATGTGGAGTCTCATACTTGGACTGAAAAGAGTTGTAAAATTGCTTAGATATTGCGGCTAGGAAGTTATGTGAATACTTGAGATCCTCAACTCTATCTACCCTTCAGAAGCAAGAATTAGTACTGTAAAATATCTCTCATCCCTTTTTTTGGATTTGGTTTACATCTACATAAGTACTTGCACATGTATATTTGTCTAGTGTTTGGTACTACCATGACCTTGTTTGTCTGATAAACTGTTGTCTTATGAGAGCTTAAATTTATTTTTTTCTTTTTGATGTTAGATAAGTCGCATGTTATGTTTTTTCATTTTGGAGTTCATTGTGTCATTTATTTATATTACCACCAACAACAATGTGTTCACCCTATGGAAATTCAACAAATCTAATAAATGGTGTGTTTGATTTGTTAACAAGGAAGGCTATTACTTAATGGAGGAATGGTAGAGAAGTTGGTGGATCCCCAACTAAAATCTTGCCTTAAGGAAAAACGGCTGAAGCAGGTAGACAAAATGATAAGGGTTGCAGTTGTTTGCCTTCACCCTGTGGAATCATGGAGGCCATGCATGATTCAAAATAGTCTACAAAACATTACCACTCATTATATAAGATTTGCAAATGTATATGTACAAATTTGTAACAAATTTGAAATGTACCAATAGAACATTTAAATGTAATGATTCATCTATATTCCTACATATACAAAATCAATCACATTCCTTATCAACATCAACTACAAAAGTAATAACTATCCCTCTAAATAAAATAACATATACAATTCGTTCACATTGCATTGTACACATGCGATTGCTAGTTATATCTACTTTGACCATATGCTTGTATAAGGAAAAAATAATGGAATGGATGACAAATAGGGGAAGGGTTTGTTACTTGTACCCAAGTTGAACTCAGCTATAGGGGAGATATTTGTGGGTACAGTACTGCAGATAATCTAAAGAGATCTGCATTTTGATTTCAACCAGTAAAGTACATCTATAGACATCGTAGCTTTTGGTCGGTATTTAATATATACCCATTTAATTTCAAAAACACCCATTAATTTATGGGGAGACCCATTTTAGTTTCTTTTTTTAAAATGTGAGTAGTGATGGAATTTTAGGTCAATTCTGTTGAAATCTAAGAGTTCTTGGCATTGAAACAATTTACTGCAAAATTTTTTTTTATCAAAATTAGGATTTTAGATTCCATTTGATCTTGAGTTTCTATTTTGCAATCACTCTTTCTTTCTTAGAGATATTTTGTGATGGGACACTCTTCATTGTAAGAACCAATTGTATATTAATTCCAACATCTTCTCAATTCTTGTATGATCTTATTCTTGGGCAAGAAGATTAAGATGAATTCAATTTTTTTGCTATGCAATGTAGATAAAAATCATCTAAATTTCATGGATGTGCAATTGAATTAATCTTTTTAGTGTTGTACATTCCTCAATAATTTGTTGTAGATATCAACCTTGGATCTTGCTTGGTAGCATATACACACAAAACACTACCCTTTTGGGATCTGACTTGACAGGATATAGAAGAAGGTATACTCTACATCATAAGGATAGTTATTCTTACTGAAATTAATTGCCCTACATGTACCATCTATAAGTAATAATTATCTATGGATGGTACTATTTATTCTCAGTTGAGTTGTACATATTTTTAAAAATAGAGAATATTTCATCAGATGCCTACACATTTCACCTCCATGATTACAAAGGATTTCACATCTTCAAAAAATGACTTAGATTTTTCTTATTTTTTAATGATCTCTACAAATTGTACCATAGCTCCCATTCGATAAATACTAGAAAAAGATAGGAAATGTTATTGAATTTGTTTTTGAATGTACCAATTTTTTCCCAAGCCAACAGAGAATAAGACCCATTAACAAACAATTAAAAGGTAATTGAAAAATAAACAATAGTGGTTGGAATTTTTGTTCATCTACTATGTAATAGGTGAATATATTATCATGGGTTTTCTTTAATGAGAGAATTTTTTAATGAAACGTTTGTTGCATGTTTGTTGAATTGATCATGTTAATTTTGCATGAGTGGTTTTAATAGGTGAGAAAATCCTTCAATGTCGTGTATTTCCTCTATATTTTGCAATGTTTCCTAAAGTTTTTAATGAAAGATCTAATATTGGCTAGGAATTTATAATTCACATAAACTCTCATTCATGTGTGTATAGAGGCTTATAAGAGAGGATGATTAAATGATTTTTACATCCATGTATACGGAGGCCTCCAAGAGTGGATTTGAAGTAAAGAAATTTCTAACAAATAATCACTAGCAATGCAACATAATGGTGGAATTATTTTGGGACAAGATGCAAACTCTACATTTACACCTGCAAATTGCCTTTCCTTTAAAATTTTCCATCCCTCTTCAACATATCTATTTTGTGAATATTTGCAATCATTACAGTTCATACAATCACATTTTCTTTAGAAATTTTATCAAACAGTTTGCATACCCTGTATATGGTTTCACATTTAGGATAAATGTCCACTAGGGCACTTACAACTACATATTACAAAAACATATATATTATTGTGCTTTTATTAATGTCCAAGCCCTATTTCAAAGCTCCCACTTTTGTACAAGCTCTAATGATGATAAAAACTATTTTTGAATATTTTTTTACTAGTTTGAAGCATTTTATTTCTATCCATTGATGGTTATGGTTCTATTTGTCTAAATTTATTACATTTTACACCAAATTAGAAGTTTCCCTCACTTCTACTTGTTGGGTGCTAGAGCTCTATTATCAAATCTAGAAGAACATATTTCTATTTTTATTGACTTGGAGGGTTTATTACGCTTATTACAATAGGGAAATTCTCTTTGTGAGTTGATTAAATACAAATGATTGTTCTAGATGTGCCAAATTTTTTAAAATAAAATTAATTTTCTTGGGACATATAGATATAAACACACTTCCCTTGAGTTAGGACACACACGATAGCTATAATGGAATTTCCTTTGGTTGGGACATACTTGACTAAAGATAAAGATGCTTGCCATGAGTTAGAGCCAGGGAAAAAATATAAAATTTATACAAAAATTAATAAATTAGAATGAAAAATGAATAAATCTAGGTGGCTTTGAGATGGTAGGTATATGATTCCCCTCATGACACTTTTTGATGTGGGAAAAGAAAAATAAAATACAAATACAAACAAAAAACAGATGTTGTTGTGTTACGGCACAATCCAATTTTATTTCCTTCTTGCTTCTTGTTTTGTTCTTCTCCTTACAAACAATTACATTCACCTCCATTTTATAGAGGTCTTTGGAAGAATACTGAACTCTCTAGAATCCTCTTTCTTCCACATTAAGAATACATTCTCTAGAATTCTCTTTCTTCCACATGAAGAATACATTTTCCTCAAAAACAAATCTAGAAGAAATAAGAATGTTCTAGACATGTTGACTAGTAGATATTATCGGAACATTCTAATGAGTTTGACTGGTAGAAATTACCAGAACATTCTAGAACATTCTAGTGGGTTTTACTGGTAGAAATTACTATAACATTGTTGAACATTATAGAAATTACTAGATAATTCTAACACTTCCCCCTAATTTCTACTATTAACAACTAATTACATCAATGTTTATAATTCCCAAAATTTCTCTTAGATACTCAAATTGTTCTTGTGCTAATGCCTTTGTGAATATGTCTGCAAGTTACTCATTTGATCTACAATGTTGTAAGAATGAGTTCTCCATTATTGACCAATTCTCGGATGAAATGATATCTGGTGTCAATGTGCTTTGTCCTCTTGTGGAAAACATGATTCTTTGATAGTGCAATAGTGGAGTTAGTTGTCACAATAGATTGTTTTAGGCTCCTCTTGCTCATGCATTAGATCCTTCAAGATTCTTCGCATCCAAACTGCTTGACATGTTGTTAATGTACCTACCACATATTCTGCTTCTGCTGATGAGATTTTCACTATTGGTTGTTTCTTTGATGCTCATGCTACAATACCTGTTCCAAGATGAAATGCATATCCATATGTGCTCTTTCTTATCATTAATGCTTCCTGCAAAGTCACTATCTTTATATCCAATCAACTAAAAAACATCCGATGTAGAATACATTATGCCATAATTCATAGTTCCTGCAATATACCTTAA
The DNA here is from genome assembly GCA_019776745.2 of Taxus chinensis. NCBI lineage: Eukaryota > Viridiplantae > Streptophyta > Pinopsida > Cupressales > Taxaceae > Taxus > Taxus chinensis. The sequence continues at coordinate 830,973,773 of CM034148.1, forward strand.
CAACCTTTTTCCTGCTTGCCAATGTGAGTTCTTTGGTGAATCCATGAATCTTGAAATCAAACTGACTCCATACATTATATCTGGCCTAGTTGACTGTGAGATACATCAAACTGCCTACAAATTTTCTAAATATAGTTGAATCAAAATATTGTCTCATTATCTTCTCTACTTAGTTTTGTTCCTACTGCCACAGGTGTAGAAACTGGACTACAATTTATCATTCTAAATCTCCTCAATACATCTTTTGCATATTTACTTTGACAAATGAAAATCCCATTATCATTTTGTATGACTTCAATGCCAAGAAAATATTTCATCAATCCCAAATCTGTCATCTCAAATTCTTTTGTCATTGTTGATTTAAACATGTCTATAGAAATATTTCCTGTAAAGATCAAATCATCAACATACAAGCAAACAATTAAAATTTGACCTTGCTCATTGACTTTGGTGTATAGTGTAGGCTCACTAGTACTTCTATTGAATCCATTTTGTATCATGTATGAATCTATCATATTGTACCATGCTCTTGGTGCTTGCTTTAATCCATAAAGTGTCTTCTTCAACCTACAAACCTTGTCTTCATATCCTTTTACTTCATATCCTGGTGGATGCTGCACATAAACTTCTTCTTCTACATAACCATTCAAGAAAGTTGATTTCACATCCATTTGAGAAACCTTCCATTTGTTTTGAGCTACAATTGCTAATACCATTCTAACAGTATCAAGTCTTGCTACATGAGAAAAATGTTTCATTGTAATCAACTCCATATTCTTGTGCAAATCCCTTAGCTACTAACCTTGCCTTATATTTTTCAACTTCTCCATTTTCCTTATATTTGGTTTTATAAATCCATTTCACACCTATGTATTCTTTATCCTTGGGTAAATCAACTAGATACCATGTTTCATTTTTCTCTATTGATCCTATTTCATCATTCATTGCATTAATCCAATGTTCTTCCTTAATTGCATCTTCAAAATATATAGGATCTTGAGCAAATAAAGAAAAATTAGACTGTAAATCTATCATATCTCCTTGATCATATATTTCTTGAAGGCTTCTAGTCTTTTTGTCTTTCTACTCTTGGTCTCAATGTTGTATGTGTAGGATTTGAGTCATTACTTACTTGTGGACTTGACGATTCTTCTTGCTTAACTCGGGTTTGTAAGTTTTCTCCTTGTGATGTTCCTCCTTGCTGATTTTGATTGTTCTCCTTGTTCCTCTTGGTCTCCCTGACCTTTTTATTTTTGATCTTCATATGGCATTGCCATTGTACCTGAAATTGTTTTGTCTATATTGTCATCCCAAGATTATTCTTCGTTGAATACAACATCTCTTTTTATAAAAACTTCGTTGGTTATAGGATTAAACAACTTATATGCCTTAGAGTGTTCATCATAACCAATAAATATGCATTTTTCACTTTTATCATCTAATTTACTCATTGTTTCTTTCAGGCACATGTGCATATGCAATACAACCAAATATTCTAAAATGAGAAACACTATGACGCTTGACCACTCCATGATTGTTGTGGAATCATATTCATCCACAATATTTGTTGGACTTCTATTTAATATATAAACTGCACAAGATACTGCTTCAGCCTAATATTCATTTGATAGATTCTTTCCTTTCAACATGCTTCTTATCATCTTCGTGATTATATGATTCTTTCTTTCTGCAACACCATTCTGTTGAGGTGTGTACCTTGTAATGTGAACATACTTCTTTATTCCATGATACCTACAATAATCCAAAAAACTCATTTGACTTGTATTATCCTCCTCTATCTGATTTCAATACCTTGATGGATTTACTTACTTTGTTTCTCAACCAATGCTTTGTACTCCCTGAACTTTCCAAATTCCTCAGATTTATATTTGAGAAAATAAACCCATGTTTTTTCTACTATAATCATCAATGAATGTTATAAAATAAATGCTCCCACCTAATGATGGTGTTTTCATTGGACCACATATATCTGTATGCACAATTTCTAATGGTTCCCGATGATCTATATGGCATTCCCTTTGGAAAACTATCTTTATGTTGCTTAGCTAAAATACAACTTTAACATAAGCTCAATGGTGCTTCAATAGAAGATAAACCTCTTACCATTTCATTTTTCTGCAACAAACTCAATCCTTTGAAGTTTAGATGACCATACCTCAAATTTCATACCCATGCTTAATCTTGACTTGATTCTTTGAAACCTGATCCATTCTCCTCCATCATTTCACCTTTTTATGTGAAATGGGAACATTCTATTATTTGTCATTTCAACTTTATGCAATCACCGTGTTACTTGGATAAATATCACATATTGTGCAAACATTATCCTTAAAAGACAACTCTATGACTCTTTTTAAATAAGTTATCCCACACTGAGGAGATTATGCTTTAAGCCAAGTACAAAATAAACATCAGGAATAATCTTCTTACCAATTTTTGTTACCACATTAATTGCACCTTTTCCCATCGCTTTGACTATATTATCATTCTCAAATTTGATTTTTGATTTAATTGATGTGTTCATATTTTTAAACAACTCTTTTTTTCCAAGTAATGTGATTACTACAACCACTATCTAGAAACTAAATGTTACTAAAACTTTCTTGAGCTACATCACATGTAATAAATACAGACCCTGAATTACTTTCAGAATAGTTTGCACTTCTATTTACTCATATCAGCTTCTTTCTTTCAGCATTAATTAGCAAAGTTTTCATATGTCTTGCAATAATAACATTGCACATTTGATTTATCATACCTTTGTGAGGCCTGATTGTTATTGCGTCCCCTTAATATGAAATTTATGATTTTTCCTTCCTCCTGAATCTAGAACTATATCTTTCTTCTGTTTGAAAATTGTTTCTTCCTCTTCCTCTTCCTATGCCTCTACCAAATGTCATTTTTGTTTTGAATGCATGCTCTAATGAATTATCGTCATTCCTTTTTATCCTGTCTTCATAATTCTTTAATGAACCAACCAACTCATCTATAGAAAATTTAGTCAAATCCTTGGATTCCTCAATTACCACAACAATTGCATCAAACTTTTTAGGAAAACATCTCAAAATATTTTCTACAATCTTTTGATCTATTAGCTCATCACCAGTTTGTTTTATTTGATTAACCAAATCCATAACATGATATGTGAATTGATCTACTGATTCAGAATCTTTCATCTGTAAATTTTCAAATTCTTTTCTAAGTGCTTGTAATCTGGCAATTTTTACCTTACTCATGCCTTGATATGTCGTCTCTAGGATTTCCCATGCTTACTTAACTATAGTAGCTAGTTTGATTCTTCCAACAACTGACTCATCTGGAATCCTTGTGCAATGATCTGCAAAGACCTCTTATTCTTCTGCCTATTTTCTTAAAGAATATTCTCATTATTTGAGCTCAAAGTAAACTCATTTTCTTGTTCAACATAACCATTTATAACTATGTCTAGATAACTCACATGAATCAAATGCCAATTTCATTTTAAAAGTGCACGTATCATAATTTTTTCTATACAATATTGGTATTATGGCTTGATTTATACTAAAAGCCATTCCTTAATTTATTTTAATACCAAAAATAAAATCTTCTTTTAAAAAAAATTATTACCTTGGCCAACTACATTTAACAAAAGACAGAGGGATGCCTTCACATCCTCTTCCTCCAGATTGAAAATACTCTGATACCAATTTTATATGGGCAGAGACAAATAAAATAAATAAAATAAAAACAAAAACTAGATGTTGTTGTGCTATGGCACAATCAAATTTTATTTCCTTCTTGCTTCTTGTTTTGTTTGTCTCCTTACGAATAACTACATTCACCTCCATTTTATAGAGGTCTTTGGAAGAATACAAAACTCTCTAGAATCCTCTGTCTTCCACATTAAGAATACATTCTCTAGAATCCTCTTTCTTCCACATGAAGAAAACATTTTCCTCACAAACAAATCTAGAAGGAATAAGAATGTTCTGGATATGTTGACTGGTAGAAATTACCAGAACATTCTAGTGAGTTTGACTTATAGAAATTACCGGAACATTGTGGAACATTCTAATGGGTTTGACTGGTAGAAATTACTGGAACATTCTATAAATTACCAGATCCGGAACATTCTAGAAATTAGCAGATAATTCTAACACTTTTTACCTCCAATATGGCTCTTTGGAGACTAGTCCTTTGAAGTTTATTGCATTGGATAATTTCTCTATTTTCTTGCTTTATTTTCTGAAGGTTTTGATAGGTTATATAATTCTTTTTTATCTTAAGATTTTGAGTTGTAATCACAGTTAAATTTTTTACAGTGATCAATTTTAAAAACATTTTTTGTAGTTTTTATTTCCTATGTAAAAGGATTTTTTGTCAAATCCTGAATTTTACATTAAAAACAGCAAAACATCAAATTTAGTCTTCCGCGGACTTGAACCATGCCGAAAAGTAAAAACTATGTCATAAAAATGGTACCATTGCGTAGGGGAGACTATTAGCTTTATATAAATACTGATTTTAAAGTGAATAGAAGAGGATAAATATCATTTTTACAATTTTTTACTAATAATAGGTCTTTAAGACACTTTTTCCTGTGAATGTTTATGTCTACGTTTAAGACTGCAAAATTTGTTTCACTTATCAGAATGTGATAAGAATTATACCATCCCAACCGTGGTGAAATTACATACATGTTAAAAAAAAAATTATTTGATTTCAATATTTTTTGATGAAGTTATGGCGGGCAAATGCAAAGTGCTTTGTTTTCTTTATGTTTTCATACCACTTTCACGGAAAAAATCATTAAAATAAAATATTACTCAAAAAACACACAAATAAAATCCATCCCAAGATAGATAGTGGGATATAACTTCTCACCAAAGGAAAAAAAATATTATATCAATTTTTGGTCATCCAAATTGTGGGCAAACGGACTATAATCTTATCGGCGTTTTAAAAAAAAAATACCAAGTCATTGAATTTTGAGTGTTTAATATAGCTAATCTTGTCCATTTTTTTACAAAAATTAGTATTTTAGAAACTAGATTCTGGATGCTACAATTCATTATTAATATAATTTTGTCTAATTTTGAGTGTATGTATTGCTAATAATCCCTACAAGTTGATATTATGTTGTTATTTGCAATATGATGTCCACGGATGACCCTATATTTGTCCATCAACTTCCTGCACTTACCCCAATTCAAACCATTACATGTTCAACATAGCAGCAATTTTTGTGCTTATATATCTATTGGAATATTTGATAAATGGAGAAAAAAATCTCAAAATGGCGGACGTGCCATCGAATAAGAGCTGGAAATATTTTAGGAAATTCTAGAGTGGGAGATTTTATTTGTTGTTTTCCTCCTCTGCATTTGTTTTTTGATCCCGTTGTAAAGTAAAATTAGTGCATTTAACCAGGGGCATTTGAATGTGCATCACTGTTTTGGTAATGAAATGGTGGTATTCAACTGGTGCTTTCTCTTTTTTTAGATTTCAACTTTTCTGAGGTGTTATCTAATGAGCATTTACGCTTTTCCGATATTATCACATTAAAACTAATGGGAGTTTCTTCGTGCCATTTTCCACTCAATATTATCATTAAAACGTACTGATTATGATCCTGAATACCAAGCTGAAACTTATGAGATCAAGAGCTCCTTTGAATAGACAATGCATATGTACTTGTACTACCATATTCTTCATATTAACTCGTAGATCTTTACATTAAGTGTTCAAGAAGATGCACTTCTTGATGTAAGATTATGAAATATTTATTCAACCAATATATGGAGGGAATTATCCCGTTACTCCTTGAATATTTGCAAGGTATGATCTTGCCTTTACAAGAGCAATAAAATACCATTCCGTATTGCTCAAGATGCATCTTAGCACCCAATCATACTACATCAGTTGGATATGGAATAGATTGAATCCTTTCTATGTTACAAACATTGTGTAAACAAAAATATTCCTGCTATCAAACCAATATTGCAGAGAACACATACAATTTTAGCATGCATTATTCTATGACTTTTGTTGTGAAGATCCTTGCTTATCTGTATAGACAACGAGCTCTGGTGACTGCATTTGAGAAGAAACCTAATTTGTAATTATTATTTTAGAAATCAACTATTGCTCGAAATCTATTTCATTATATATGATTCAACAATATTGCCAATACATGACATCTAGTAGGAGTTCTTGTGAACAGTGATTTGCTGAAGGAGTGAAAACTTTGATAAATGTTTGAAATAGTTATTTAGATCATATAATATGAGAATAGTAATTATTGTTACTGGCAACCTATTCAGCAGACACCTCCTTCCGAAGTCTACACAGCTCGAAAACATTTTTGAGAAATTTGAGACTCTCACTGTTTGAGTTACATAACATGGAGTATCTCTCAAAGCTGTCATGATATTTAGAAATGGAGAGAGCTCTCCGGATGAAGGTGTGAGTTCCTATTCCTCTATTCAGGTGCACACAACTAAATTGCAGATTGATCTACTCTAATTAACCTGACTCCTCATTTTGCTAAAAAGGATGACAGGGTTAAGAAGATGTCGATAAAATAAACCTACATCTATCATGTAGGTGATGCACCAAAGGATTTTGATGAATACAGAATGCTTTGCAATAAACACCAACCATACTAAATGTAATATTAGTTCACCATGAACACTACTTAACCAGATTTGCAATGAGGACTATTAGAAGACAACAATGAACACATGTAGAGGTTGAGAATCATCCAGTAAACATATATTACTGACTCCAGAGTGTGATACTAGTGTCATTACAATAGTCCAAGCTTTTCATTAAATTTGCATTTTACATACCTAAAATATGTGTTTGGAAAAGATCCAATGAAATTCATTATATAATATGAGGAGAGGTCATTCACAAAAGGTCAACAAAATTCCCTATCATAAGAGTTCATCAAATAGGTTCCCAGCCTTCTTGATCATCTTTGAAATATTATTAATAAACTCTATTTATCTACCTTTAAGAACACCTTCTAATGCATAGAATGTACTTTACAACTAAAACCCATTTACACATGATTTGGAAACACGATTTCTAACACAACTCTTTCAACAAAACTCCAAACTGTGCTAAATGGTAAGCCCCATTGATCATTAACTTATATTCCTCTTTTAACTTGTTTATTACCACCCAAACAAAACAACTCAATCAAATGGAAATTTAAACATTCCATGGCGTAATGCACCTATTTATTATGTAGCTAAATTTTTCGTTGTTGCTGGTTCAACTATATTACAAAATTTCCTTAGAAATTTTCAAAAATTCCTTGTTAACAAGTTTACACGTTGATCCCTTTTTGTCTTCATATGTATTTTCTTTTCTCTATTTTTTTCTAGTATTTCTTTCCTTTCTTGTTGTTATTGAGAAGATTCCCAACGCCCGCATATTATAGAAGCTATTCCACCATCCCTTATACTCATTATCGTCCTCCATTTATATTCCTTCACTGTGAGCTAGAATTGAAGCAATATGAGCCTCAACTCGAGCTTTCAGTGAACCCAAAAATGGACAAGAATCCAAAGAAGTTGATGCCTTCTCTCTAGAAAATGTTGATAATGTCATGTCAATAGTGTATAAGATGGCTGATATTTGAAGGAATAGTTATATAATTTTCAATTCTGTAGTACACTTTCTGTTGTCAGGTCACCATGTGATTGTTATTGCAACCTTGTTCTCCGTTTAACTCAATGAATGTTTCAAAAAATGTGTTTTGTAGATATCCTGCAAAAAAATATGAATTTACTTTCAGCATTAGAATTTTGTGGTTTAAAAGATATTCCTTTTAATGGTTATATCAGGGCTTTTCTTATTTAATTGCCACTTTAAATATGCTTTAGGACAAGTTAGATTTTTCTTAATTGTGCATAATATAGAGGTTTTTTTAATACATTGGCATAAAATCTTGGTTGTTTGAAACATTTAGAATAAATATTATTCTACTTTTTACCCACCCGACATTTGATAAATTCAAATGTTGTGAAACTTTTAGTGTGTGACTTTGTAAAGACACTAACGTTGTGACCCCATTGATATATGCAGCAATGGGGAGCTCCAAAGATTGAAAATTGGTACAGTAGTTGTCATTTCTATTTTTTTGGGCATGTTGGTTGCGAATGAAATAGATGATATAGCATCCCTGAATTATTAGTAGACTTCTCTTTATGCCAACAAGTTTTGTTGTTGTTTTCTAATCACTGTTAGAAAAAGAGTATTTTTTCACTTCGAAAATAATATAAGCAGTTTATTTTTTACATACTTTTATTTTTGAATTTAGTCTTTAGATTTTCTTAAGTTTAGGAAACTCTAATGTAGTTGCAAATAAATCAAAAGCTTTGGATTGCACAAAAGTATGTGATTTTTTAGTTTTGTTTTTAAGAGTTGATTGTCATTTGATTGTTAGCATGAAGCCATCTATTTATTAAAGGAAATTGTAATTTTTTACATATCAAATACATTCTTAGAGAGATTGTATTGAGATTAAGCTCTAGAACATTGAGAAGATGAAATATATGCACAGAAGTGATGATCTGAGTTTGCAATAATATGATTTATTTGCAATTCTTTATTTTATTTCTGTTATTTGTTATTTTATGTGCACTAATTTCATACGAACTGGTATCAGAGCATGGAATTTGTTAGCATGTTTCTGATTGACTTATAGATTATGGTTTCTATATCCAGTCTGCAAACACTTACAATTTACAAGAAATAATTACAAGTATTGGTCATTATTTACCATGAAGGCATGTATTCAGATCCCAAGATGAGTTGGAAATCATAAAGAATGTTTATAGTTAGAGCCCACAAATGCACTTTACAACATATTACGCACTCTCACAGACAAAGAAAGACACTTTGATCAGGAATTAAGAAAGAAAGACAGAAAATCTCTTTTCTTCATGGTCATCAAGCCATGCATGAAAGCATCTTACCCAGAGTGGTAGTAGCTAGTAAAGCACAAATTGCGTTGAATACCTGATTCCAAGTTGCGTATCAAGGTATAGAGCAAAAGTAAAAACCACCATGAGTTCAATTACTTCGTAGAAATTTTGGAAATGCCTCTGAGATATTCAGATTGTGTAGAATCATTGTATTACTTTTGTAGTTGGTTTAAGTCACTCAAATCTAATCTCATGGAAAAACTATTGAGTACAACAAGGGTTATTGAAAAATTGCTTAGAAGTTTTCGTACAAAATTTAATCCTTGGCCAGTAGTTGCTATTGAAGAGACTAAGTGATCTGAGTCATTTTTCAATGTGATGAGTTGCATGCATCACTAATAAATCATGAATAGATCTGTTGAATAGATCACAGGGAGTTGTAGACCTCAATGATTTTTCATCATAGGTATAAGGAAATCATTGGAAAAGGAAGAGGACTATTTCAGCCCTAGAGGCAAAGTAAGAATGTTCATGTAGAGGACTTGTAGCATCGGTCCATTGAAACTCAAGTGGAATCACTCTAACATAGTCAAGAGAAAAATCATAATTATTTTTCATGTCAGAGACAGGATAAATCGCAGGGTGCTAAGTTTCATTATTGAAAGAGATATGTGCACTATGCTTTTGAATGTAGGAAAAACCGTGGTATGATCAGAACAACCAGAATCAAAATCACGTTAGAAGATCTACTCAAAGTTCCATGGTTTATTGCATGCCACATGGAAGCCCTTGTTGAAACATCGCAAATTGAGTGTAATCTATCCCAAGAGAGTCCTAGTGACATGTTTGGTATTTGGATTTTTGATGAAGTAATCATATGTCAAGTAACTTAAATTTATTTTCGAATTTGGATGAGTCAGTACAGACATTAATTTACCCTTGGAAATGGAATAATACAAGTGACTTTGTAAAAGAAAAATGGAACAATCAACATTTCTAACTAAAAAGGGGGAGTAGATAATTATGTAGGATGTTTGATTATGTTGCAAGTTTGAAGGACAATCTTATGAGCTTTTGACTCATCATTGGTACAAAAGGGATACAAATTTTACATTGAAGACAACTAATGTGTCAACTCGTCGGGTAAGTGCAGCAAGTTGATGGACAAAAAAGGGGTCATAAGTGGACGTCATATAGAAAAAAATAGTGAAATATCAACTTGTAGGGATTATTAGCATATACACGCACTCATAAATTAAAAAAATTATATATAAATATGAATTATAGCATTCGGAATATAGTTTCTAAAATACTAATTGTAGTATAGCTATATTAAACACCACGATTATGGACTTATTTTTTTTTTTGAAAAAACTTATAAGATAGTTATTTGCCCCGCATTTTGGATGACCAAAACTTGTTATTTTTTTTCATCTTTGTGAAAAGTTAGATGTAGTTGTCTATCTTGGGATGGATTTTATTTTGTAATTTTTTGAGCAATATTTTTTTTGAATGATTTTTTCCGTGAAAGTGGTCTGAAAAGATTTAGAAAACAGAGTGTTTTCCGTTTTTCCCCGCCATAACTATATCAAAAAATATCGAAATCAAATATATATTTTTTTAATGTGTATATAATTTCTCCACACTTGGGATGGTATAAGTTTTATCACATTTTGATAAGCGAAACAAAAGTTGCAGTCTTAAACGTAGACATGAACATTTGCGGAAAAATGTCTTAAAGACCTATTGTTAGTAAAAAATTATAAAAATGATATTTATCTTATATCTATTCACTTTAAAAACAATATTTCTACGAAGTTAACAGTCTCCCCTTTGTGATGGCACCATTTTTGTGAAATGTTTTTAGTTTTTTAGCATGGTTCAAGTCTATGGAAGAGCAAATTTGAAGTTTTTTGACCTTTTACACTTCATAATGACCTTCCATAGCTTTGGTTGAGGAAAAACAAAGATTTCTCGAGCCTTAGAGTAAGATTTGATGATACAGATAGAACTAGGATCGCGGTTTATAAACCACAATCACGGGTTTTATAACAAGAACAACAATCGTGCTTTATAAACCACAAGTGTGATTTTTAAATTACGATCATGGTTCTTAAATCATATTTACACACATCCCAATGTTCTAATTACCATGTGATTTTTACTGTTTGACCTTACCGTATGAATTACTGTGAAATTCTTTTGCATGTTTTTTTGCACGTTTTTCTTATCACCAGAAGAAAAAAATCATGGGAGACAAGAAATGAAGTCAAAAAAGGAAGTTATTAAGTAAAACAACACCAAACAAATTAGAGGCAAACAGATATTGAAAATGTTGAGCGAATGCAGAAACTTCGTGAATCAAGAAGAGGTTCATCTTCAACCCCTACTATTGTAAGCAATGAGGAACTAGGTAATTTTTCTACTGTCAATGTTGAAGTTGAATTAAATACTCATGATGAAGATGTTTTTACTGTCAATGTTGAAGAAGAATTAAATACTCGTGATGTAGAAAATGTTGAAATTGAAGGAGACAATGAAAATGTGAATAACAGGAAATTCAGGTTGAAACTGTAGACAAGCAAAATTTGACAAAAACACCTCCTAGGATTTTTTGTAAGAAACCTAATTATTTTATTGAAATTGATGAAATTTTTTTGAAACCAATGTCTAACAAACTTTCTGAACGACAAATCAGAAGAAAGGCCACTAAAATTTGGGATAATCATTTTGAAATTTTAAATGATTCCCAAAGATGTCATTTGTTGGTTAGTTTGATGAAATTGATTAAAATGAAACCTACATTAAACACCTTAGGATTGAAAACATCTAATATATGTGGTCAAACCTCTATAATTGTTGAAAACCTTCATGATGCATATCACACTGTTGGTGTCAAGAGACGCACTAGGGATAGTAATATTGTGCGTTGTGTACTTGCTACTAGTGTTGTAAGTGAATCAATAAAAAAACAACGTTTGATTAAGTAAACAAGTTGAATGTTGCAAGTTAATAGAAAAACTCTAATGAAATAAATTGAAAGACGTAATATCCTTCAATCACTCAATAACATTGATTTTTGGGCATTTTCTGCTAGAGCACCACATAAGGACAAAAATAATTTTGATGCTATAAGAGAAGTTGTTATTCTATTTTGGCATGATAACACTAGAGTTTCACCTAATACAAGAGATGTTGATAAAATAGAGAGTTGGTTCTACTAATCATGAACCACATCCAAAGACATTTCTTAGATATGACTCAAACTCAATTTTTTCGTAAGTTTGAACAAGTAGAATTTAGAAATTAAAGTTAGTCAACATTTTTTGAAATGTTGAAACCATTCTATGTGAAAATCAACCAGGCTCACACCACTTGTTGTTGTAGGCAACATGTTGAATTTGTGATGCATTATGCTAAATTTTTACGTATTATTCTAATTTTCATTATGAAACTATGTTATTAGAATGTGGTGTTCAAGTTCCACCAATATCTTCCAGGGATTTCATTCCTACGATATTTTGTGAAAAAGAAGTTGGACAATGTTTTTATAGTCAGGATTGCTTAGATGGAAGTTGTGGTACATGTGGCGGATTACCTAAATCGGAAAGTTACATCCATGATAAAATTGAAGGTGCAATAGGACATAATTTAGTTGAATTTGATAAATATAAATCAGTTGCATACCTATTGAAAGATGGAAAAGAATCTAAACAGTGTGAGCTAGTTACAAAACATATACCTGTTTTTCAATTTATGAGAAAATTTAAGGATGAAATTGTTTATGAGTATGCTAGGCATACACACAGAGCTCGATGGTTGGATGAACAATTCAAGATATGCAATGACACATTTCCTATTGGTACTATTGTTTCAGTGGTCGATTTTTGTAGAGAATTACACATTGGCAACCACAAATGGAGGTTCAATCGCAATATTACAACTCTAGTACAAGTTGTCATTTTTGTGCATATAACATTTATACATTCTCCTGACAGTACAGAGAATGATCAAATTTTTTAAGAGAGTATCACTTTTATATCAGTGATGATCATACTCATTCTACTAAATTTGTGCAAGGGTGTTTCCAGTTATTTTATGGAAACTTGTCTTCTAGGGACATCCACTTCAAAGAACATTATATATGGTCAGATAATTGCACGTCTCAATTTAAGAATGCACGAATGTTTTATTGGATGAGTAGTATGCATGTCAAGATGGGTGTGCAACATATTTGGAGTTTCACTGAGGCTGGACATGGAAAAGGAGAGCATGATGGTGCAGGGGCATGTGTGAAAAGAGATCTTTGCAAGAGAAGAGTTGAAGTACAAAGATGGTGCTAAATTGAAAGATGCAAAAAACATAGTGCAATGGTGTATTCACAACATGGCTCGAGGTTCTCAAGAAAATTCCATAGTTCATAGATATTTTTGGTTGATAGAGGAACAACAAATTGCTAACTATGAGGATTGTATGACACTCATTGGGTCCAGTGATATGCACTCATTTTGTAGCTCAAACGCTACTTCGTGGGCCATATGGAAAAGAAATTTGATATGTTTTTGTGCATCTTGTATCGAATTTTGTCACTGCTGAGTGTGATTCACAAGAATGGGTGGATGAATGGATTTGTAGGCCTCTAACTCTACTTCCTAGTTATCAACCTCCACAACCATTACAACTTGTTTCTGCAGATGAAGTTACAACATCCAAGGACTTTGGTGAAATTTTGATTTTGGTGCGACAAGGTATTTATGGTTATTTATTTAATTTTTGTATTGAGTTATGTCCATTGAAATTTTAATATGTGCAATTTAAATTTGAGTTGAAACCTATGGTTTTTTTTATAGGACATGTGTTTAACAGTTATTACGATAGAAGACAATGAATAAGGAACAAACTATTTCTTATGTCATTGCATCGAGGAAAGAAATAATGTTGACTTCTCGTGTTATAGATGGTGAAGATATTGAGTACCCTACAGGGTCAGTGGTAGTTACTAGAACTTGGCTTTGGCGGTATCCATTAAAAAAATCCTCTGTTTGGGTGTTTGAAGACTTTGAGACACACAGGAAAATACTCTTATATTCGCATCTAGTTCTAGCGACAAATATTCAACTGTATAGATATCGAGGAAGGCCTAATAACAAGATTCTTTGGAAGGTTCGAGAGTCAGATCATGAAGCAATCATGTCCACTATTTAGAGTAGATTCGATCCTAATGGTTCATTCGAATGAATTTACAATACTCATGTCTGCTATATATTTAATTTCTTTGGTATATATAGTAATTTATTATATATACTATACACTTTTTAGTTTAAAGATCTATAAATTTAAGTTCATTGGAATATATTTGTATTAAATTTGTGTACTTTTTCATATATCTAGTATGGTTTTGATTTGAAACTTAAATTTCTTTTACTAACAATTTAATATGTAGGTTAGTGGTGCCAGAAAAGATTCCACCTTCACATGGTTGGCACTGTTAGTAGAGAATTGTAAATTCTTGAAGCTAAGATAAGCTTTCATTGTTTTACAAGAAAAGAGAAGCAATTAATGACGATTTATGTACCTGTGGAGGGGATTCTTGGCTCCGGAGGAGGTAGCCCTGAAGCACCTGAAGCTTAGAGAACCAAAAAGATGCCTCCCCAAGTATTTACAAGACCATCCCTACCCATGTGCATAGTCAGTTTGGTGCCACAACCCACCTTTTGCAAAATATACCGTTTGACAGCCTTACACTAGCTCAAATTTCACTATTTCACGTGTTTGACAACAATAGGGTAGTGAGAGCACCAATTGGATAAGGAAAATACCAAGACAAACTATTATAGAGGGTCCCTACACTGAGGTGTAAGATCAGACAAGACATCTCTAAGTGTCATGAAGTGCACGTAGTCACCCGTCGAAGTTGAATGATGTTTATGTCTCAGGGCTCTTAAGGGACTATGCCTGAACGAGGTAGCACGGAAGCAACGAAGTTTTTGTGCACCAAAATGATGCCTCCTCTAGCATTCACCTAGCCACCTGAATGTTTCAGGGTACTCGGTTTGGTGCCATGACCCACCATTTACAAAATATACCATTTGACAGATTTATACTGTCTCAAACTATATTATTTGGCACGTTTTCAAACAATAGGGCAGCGATAACATCGATTGGAGAAGGAAAAAACAAAGATAGGCTATTGTATAGGGTCCCTGTGCTAAGGTGTAGGATTAGACGATACATCTCTTGATGCCACGGAGTGCGTGTAGTCACCTGTCGAAGTTGAACAATGTTTTGGTCTCAGGGCTCTTAAGGGACTGCGCCTGAACAAGTTTTCCCGGAAGCAGCAATGTTGTCACGCACCGAAATGACCCCTCCTATAGAATTCACCTGGCCACTCGAATGTGTCATCATAGCTGGTTCTATGCCATGATGTACCATTTGCAAAATATACCATTTCATATCCTTACACTGTGTCAAACTGCACTATTTGGCGCGTTTATATAAACAATAGGGAAGCAAGAGCACCAATTGGAGAAGGAAAAAACTAGAGATAGGATATTGGAGAGGGTCCCTACACTAAGGTGTAGGGACCCTCTCCAATATCCTATCTTAGTTTTTTCCTTCTCCAATCGGTGCTCTAAGATGTCTCTAGGTGCCATGGAGTGCGTGTAATCACCCGTCGAAGTTGAACAATGTTTTGGTCTCAGGGATCTTAAGGGACTATGCCTGAAAGAGGTAGCCTAGAAGAAACGACGTTGTTTCACATAAAAAAGATTCCTCCTCTAGCGTTCACCAGGAAACCTGAAATTGTTGGCATATTCAGTTATGTGCCAGGACCCACCCTTTGCAAAATATACCATTTGATAACCTTACACTGTCTTGAACTGCACTATTTCATGTGTTCACTAACAATAGGTCAGAAAGAACACTGATTGGAGAAGGAAAAAATTGAGATAGGCTATTATAGAGGGTACTGTTATCACCAATCCGACACTATGATAATTCTTCACCAGGAACTCCTCATGCTATGATTATTTACTAATGCACAGCTTTTAGTTTGGTGGATGGAATTTGGAAACACAACAACAAACATAACACAAGAATACAATAGACTATGATAAGAAGGAATGACGATAAATCTAAAATATAAGTGTAAATTATAATATCAACATGAAATTGTTACAATCTCACCCATGAGGTACTTCAAGTGTTACTGACTTCACTTGCCTTCCAACAATAACTATGGGAGAAACTTCACAATTACACTTCTTAATGGCTTCTTTAACACACCTTCAAAATGATGGCTTCGTTTATACACTTACAATATTTCTCACTACTTCTTTCTATGCTAAATGAGGGGGGTGGCCTCTTTATTTATAGGAATTTAGGCTTATCCATCTTATCTCTAAGATAGGATAGGAAATATCTTATGGCAAATCATATTCTATGCCTAAACTCTTGCCTTTACATGTAGGCTTTGTTAGGATTAATATTATTGTTTAACATTATTAATCATTATTATTAATTGTTAGGTTTGTTATTATATTTGTTTATATGTGAAGTTGTTAATAAACAACTCACGTGAATAGGAGTTTGGCGAGAGATTTAAGGAGAGGATATTATGAGTGGTTATAGGAGAGGTTATAGCTACTTCCTATCTTTTAGGAAAGCTATTTCCTATATAAATGGCTGTGTGTAATATGAAGAATAAGAAGAATTATTAATTTGTTTCCTGTGAAAATCTAGTTGTTCCACTTTATTTGGTATCAGAGCGGTTCAATCCAAGATGAGAGTCTCTGAATTCATGATCTGATTTGTGTGCAGTCCTATCAAAACATTTTTATGACCATGTGACCTGTGCAATCACAAGCGCTCAAACTTTGCATTTGTGATATATAGAATTATGTTAAGCTGATACATCCATTCTATTAAATACATCAATGCTTGGCATACACATCAGGCACAACACGATCCACATTAATCTTGCAGCGGATCGACGTCTTCCACGCACCCCAAAGTTGTAAGAAATCTAGCACAAGCATTAAAGGCGTTTTTCTACAACACTCATATAAATATGCCAATGATTATTCAATGTACATCGACTGAGGTGTCTAATTTTCTGTTCTAATGTACTAGCTTCATCAGAACACTCGAATCATTTGTGCATACAAATAAACTTGTGAAGACTGAAGGTAGTTTAGCAAGGAACAAGGGAAGGCATGAGGATTTAAGTAGTTCCTTTTCTGCACAGCTATCCCTAGTCTGCATTCCATATTTCTCAAGTGTGTTTTGGCGACAGACTCAGACTCTTGACATGTATTTCTCTGAGAGGTTTTCTTGGAATAGTTGGCGAAGTCTCAACACTCTACTTTGCATTGAAACATGTCTGGATGGACATCCACAGAATGCTCCATGGATTTAGCACACTGGTCATCTTTCAAAGGTGTAGTATTTAACAATATCTAGATCAGAGTGGCTTGAGCTCATTGCAAACTTAGATAAGGTATTATGTAATTTGATATTCACTTGATAGTCATTTCTATATATTTTTCAATATTTTGTTTTGATTTATACTATAGAAATATCCATGTAAAATTTAAAAAGTAATTTTTTCTTATTACTTTTTAGATATATAGTGTAAAACGGGAGCAATATTTGTTGAACCCGACTCCCTTGAGAGTGCATTTTTGGTTGAAACCGATGCTCTAAGGTATAATGGACATTCCACTAGAAAAATTCAATGGTCTCAATTTTCACGCATGGAAAGTCAAGATCCAGATGCAGTTGATGAACAAAAATATTTGGAGGATAGTAGATGGAAAAGAACCAGCACCTTCAGATCTGACTAGATTGGTAGAATGGGAAATACGGGATGATAAAGCCAAAGCCATTATTGGCCTTTCCCTCTTAGATTCTGAATTACATTATGTTGATCTAGATAAAAATTCGAAGGACATCTGGGATAATCTGAGTAAATTGTTTGGTTAAAAAGCAGTCAATGCAAAGTTTTCCCTGAAACTTCATCTGTTCAAGCTCAAAATGAGTGATGGAGATACAATGTCTAGTCACATCAACAATTTACGATCTCTTCTTAGACAACTTGCAGAAGTAAAATCTCCAGTCGACGACGAGGATGCAAAAGCTATTCTGTTGAATAGTTTACCACCCAAATACAGTAATGTTGTTTTCACTCTTGGTTAGATACCTTCCAACTCATTGGAAGATATGATATCAGCTCTTCTGTCTGAAGAAAAAAGGACTAAAGAAGATATAGAAGAAGAAATGGAAATGTATGTGAAAAATAAATACAAAAAGTTCTTTAAAAAAGAGGACTTAGAATGCTTTTATTGCAAGAAAAAAGGACATATGTCTAAATTTTGCACAACTTGAGCCAAAGATCTTCTCAGTGTAAAATTAAAACCACATGAAGCAAATATAGTTGTAGAAGAATCTTCTGAATCAGAAGATGAACGAGTGACTGATGAACCAGATTATAATTCTGAAGACTACTTGTTTTGAGTTCAGATGACTGGAGGCTGGAGGCACAGGAGGATGGAGGAAAAGCAACATCCTCTCGTCAGTCGCCAACGACGGGGCCGCATACTGATCTGGTGACATGTGTGCAGTGTGGTTTTTCTATTTTTAGTTCAGTTTCAGTGTTCTTGTTTGAAGTGTGATGGTTTGCTGAATAAACCCTTTTCAGAATTTTTGGCAAAGTCATGTTTTCAGAATACTCACTTTTGGGAGAAGGAGAAGATTTTGAGGTAGATTCAAGGGATGGTTATCCAGCTAGTGTGAAGCTTGTGGATCTTGGAGATTTAGAATTCGGGTGCCCAGCGAGGAAGGGAAAGTCCCACAGGAACCCAAATAGGAAGGGAGCATTCCTGCATAATTCGGCTCGACACTATGCCTTTACGAGGGTAAAGAGATAATCTATGGAGTCTGTACCTAGTCTAAGAAGTGCTTTAAGGAGGTGGTTCAATTTCTTCGAATATTGTTCTTCACTGTGTTCGCATTAAGGGGGTGAAGATTAGTGATTAATAATGTTCACACTAAGGGGGTGAATGTTAGGATTAATATTATTGTTTAACATTATTAATCATTATTGTTAATTGTTAGGTTTGTTATTATATTTTTTTATATGTGAAGTTGTTAATAAACAACTCACGTGAATAGGAGTTTGGCGAGATATTTAAGGAGAGGATGTTACGAGTGGTTATAGGAGAGGTTATAGCTACCTCCTATCTTTTAGGAAAGCTATTTCCTATATAAATGGTTGTGTGTAATATGAAGAATAAGAAGAATTATTAATTTGTTTCCTGTGAAAATCTGGTTGTTCCACTTTTTTTGGTATCAGAGCGGTTCAATCCAAGATGAGAGTCTCTAAATTCATGATCTGATTTGTGTGCAGTCCTATCAAAACATTTTTATGACCATGCGACCTGTGCAATCACAAGTGCTCAAACTTTGCATTTGTGATATATAGAATTATGTTAAGCTGATACATCCATTCTATTAAATACATCCATGCTTGGCATACACATCAGACACAACACGATCCACATTAATCTTGCAGCAGATTGACGTCTTCCACACACCCCAGAGTTCTAAGAAATCTAGCACAAGCATTAAAGGCATTTTTCTACAACACTCATATAAATCTGCCAACGATTATTCAATGTACATCGACTGAGGTGTCTACTTTTCTATTCTAATGTAATGGCTTCATCAGAACACTTGAATAATTTGTGCATACAAATAAACTCGTGAAGACTAAAGGCAGTTTAGCAAGGAACAAGGGAAGGCATGAGGATTTAAGCGGTTCCTTTTCTACATAGCTATCCCTGGTCTGCATTCCATATTTCTCAAGCATTTTTTGGTGACAGACTCGGACTCTTGACATGTATTTCTCTGAGAGGTTTTCTTGGAACAGTTGGTAAAGTCTCAACACTCTACTTTGCATCGAAACATTTCTAGATGGACATCCACAGAATGCTCCACGGATTTAGCACACTGGTCATCTTTTAAAGGCGTAGTATTTAACAATATCTAGATCAGAGTGGCTTGAGCTCATTACAAACTCAGATAAGGTATTATGTAATTTGATATTCACTTGATAGTCATTTCTATATATTTTTCAATATTTTGTTTTGATTTATACTATAGAAATATCCATGTAAAATTTAAAAAGTAATTTGTTCTTATTACGTTTTAAATATATAGTGTAAAATGGGAGCAATATCGGTTGAACCCGACTCCCCTGAGAATGCATTTTCGGTTGAAACCGATGCTCTAAGGTATAATGGACATTCCACTAGAAAAATTCAATGGTCTCAATTTTCACACATGGAAAGTCAAGATCCAGATGCAGTTGATGAACAAAAATATTTGGAGGATAGTAGATGGAAAAGAACCAGCACCTTCAGATCTGACCAGATTGGCAGAATGGGAAATACGGGATGATAAAGCCAAAGCCATTATTGGCCTTGCCTTTTCAGATTCTAAATTACATTATGTTGATCTAGATAAAAATTCGAAGGACATCTGGGATAATCTGAGAAAATTGTTTGGTTCAAAACTAGTCAATGCAAAGTTTTCCCTGAAACTTCATCTGTTCAAGCTCAAAATGAGTGATGGAGATACAATGTCTAGTCACATCAACAATTTACGATCTCTTCTTAGACAACTTGCAGAAGTAAAATCTCCAGTAGACAACGAGGATGCAAAAGCTATTCTGCTGAATAGTTTACCACCCAAATACAATAATGTTGTTTTCACTCTTGGTCAGATACCTTCCAACTCATTAGAAGATATGATATCAGCTCTTCTGTCTGAAGAAGAAAGGACTAAAGAAGATATAGAAGAAGAAACGGCAATGTATGTGAAAAATAAATACAAAAAGTTCTTTAAAAAAGAGGACTTAGAATGCTTTTATTGCAAGAAAAAAGGACATATGTCTAAATTTTGCACAACTTGAGCCAAAGATCTTCTCAGTGGAAAATTAAAGCCACATGAAGCAAATATAGTTGTAGAAGAATCTTCTGAATCAGAAGATGAACGAGTGAATGATGAACCGGATTATAATTCTGAAGACTACTTGTTTTGAGTTCAGATGACTGGAGGCTGGAGGCATAGGAGGATGGAGGACAAGCAACGTCCTCTCGTCAGTCGCCAACGATGGGGCCGCATACTGATCTGGTGACATGTGTGCAGTGTGGTTTTTTTATTTTCAGTTTAGTTTCAGTGTTCTTGTTTGAAGTGTGATGGTTTGCTGAATAAACCCTTTTCAGAATTTTTGGTAGAGTCATGTTTTCAGAATACTCACTTTTGGGAGCAGGAGAAGATTTCGAGGTAGATTCAAGGGATGGTTATCCAGCTAGTGTGAAGCTTGTGGATCTTGGAGATTCAGAATTCGGGTGCCCAGAGAGGAAGTGAAATTCCCACAGGAACCCAAATAGGAAGGGAGCATTCCTGCATAATTCGGCTCGACACTACGCCTTTACGAGGGTAAAGAGATAATCTATGGAGTCCGTACCTGGTCTAAGAAGTGCTTTCAAGAGGTGGTTCAATTTCTTCGAATATTGTTCTTCGCTATGTTCACATTAAGGGGGTGAAGATTAGTGATTAATAATGTTCACACTAAGAGGGTGAATGTTAGGATTAATATTATTGTTTAACATTATTAATCATTATTATTAATTGTTAGGTTTATTATTATATTTGTTTATATGTGAAGTTGTTAATAAACAACTCACGTGAATAGGAGTTTTGCGAGAGATTTAAGGAGAGGATGTTACGAGTGGTTATAGGAGAGGTTATAGCTACCTCCTATCTTTTAGGAAAGCTATTTCCTATATAAATGGCTGTGTGTAATATGAAGAATAAGAAGAATTATTAATTTGTTCCCTGTGAAAATCTGGTTGTTCCACTTTAGGATTATCTTCTAAGATAAGATAAACCTTATCATCTCACATGGGTTCCACCTTTTTAGAATTTTCCACAAATAAAATACACAAAATATTTATGACATCACTCTTTGTCCTTATTACAAATATAATATTTCTAATTCCTAATCATGTAGACCCTACTTCTCTACTTATCCCAACTTTGACATTTTAACATTACCGGACCACTTGCGACAAATATTTACTTTTTACAGCATTCCTATTATACTTTGACTGTTACCGTACTCTACATTATTGGCGGCACCGTACTGATGGCATCGTTATCTTCCATCAGATGCTACTACTAATTACACTTAACAACATCCTATTCCTAATACATACATTAATGAAATAGAAATTACAGAGGAAAATTTTTGTGTCGACAGTACCTACACCGAGGTGTAGGATCAGATGAGATGTCTCTAGGTGCCATAGAGTGCACATAGTCACCCGTCTAAGTTGAACGATTGTTTGGTCTTCGAGATCTTAAGGGACTACGCCCGAATGAGGTAGCATGAAAGAAATGAAGTTGTCACGCACCAAAATGACACCTCCTCTAGTGTTTAAGTTTCCACCTAGATGTGTCGGCATAGTGCGTTAAGTGCCATGACCCACCGTTTGTAAAATATAACATTTGATAGCCTTATAATGTCTCAAACTGCACTATTTGGCACGTTTACAAATAATACGGTAGCGAGAGCATCGATTAGAGAAGTAAAAAACTGATACAAGAAACTATAAATGGTCTCTATGGTGAGGTATAGGATCAAATGAGACATCTCTAGGTGCCACGAAGTGCACGTAGTCACCCATCAAAGTTGAACAATGTTTTGTTCTCAGGGCTCTTAAGGGACTACGCTTGAATGAGGTAGCCCAGAAGCAATGACATTGTCCCGCAATGAAGTGATTCCTCCTCTAGATTTCACCTGGCCACTTGGATGTGTCAGCGTAGTTGGTTTAGTGCCATGACCCATCGTTTGTAAATTATACTATTCAACAACCTTACACTGTCTCAAACTACACTATTTTGCGCATTTGCAAACAATAAGGAAGTGAGAGCACCATTGTATAAGGAAAAAACTAAGATAGGATATTGTATAGGGTCCCTATGCCAAGGTCTAGGATCAAACGAGACATCTCTAGGTGCCATAGAGTGCATGTAGTCACCCGTCAAAGTTGAACAATGTTTTGGTCTCAGGGATTTTAAGGGACTACGCTCAAACGAGGTAGCCCAAAAGCAACGATGTTGTCATGCACTGAAACAAAACCTCCTCTAGAATTCACCTGGTCACCTGTAGGTTTGGGCACAGTCAGTTTGGTGCCATGACCCACCGTTTGTAAAATATATCATTTGACAACCTTACATTGTCTCAAACTGCACTATTTGGTGCATTTGTAAACAATAAGGCAATGAAAGCACCGATTGGAGGAGGAAAAAACTGAGACGGTCTATTATAGAGGGTCTCTACACCAAGGTGTAATATCAAACGAGACATCTCTAGGTGCCACGGAGTGTGAGTAGTCACCCTTCAAATTTCAACTATTTATTGATCTCAAGGCTCTTAAGAGACTATGCTCGAACGAAGTAGCCTAGAAGCAACAACATTGTCACACATCGAAATGACACCTCCTCTAGTATTCACCTTACCACTTGGACTTGTCAACATAGTCAGTTCAGTTCCACGATCCACCATTTGACAACCTTACATTGTCTCAAATTGCTCTATTTCGTGCGTTTACAAACAATAAGGCATCGAGAGCACCGATTGGAGAAGGAAAAAACTAAGATAGGATATTTTAGAGGGTCCCTACACCCGAGGTGTAGGATCAGATGAGACATCTCTAGGTTCCACAGAGTGCATGTAGTCACCCGTCGAAGTTGAATGATGTTTTGGTCTCATGGCTCTTAAGTGACTATGCCTAAACGAGGTAGCCCGGAAGAAATGACATTGTCCTACACTGAAACGAGTCCTCCTCTAGCATTCACCTAGCCACCCAGATGTGTCAGCATAGTGGGTTTGGTGCCATGACCCATCGTTTGCAAAATATATCATTTGACAGCCTTACACTTTCTCAAACTGCACTATTTGCCACGTTTGCAAACAATAGGGCAGTGAGAGCACCGATTGGAGAAGGAAAAAAATAAGACATGATATTGAAGAGGGTCCCTACGCTGAGGTGTAGGATTAGACGAGACATCTTTAGGTGCCATGGAGTGCACATAGTCACCCGTCGAAGTTGAATGATGTTTTGGTCTCAAGGCTCTTAAGGGACTACACCCGAACGAGGTAGCCTGGAAGTTACGACATTATCGTGCACCGAAACGATGCCTCCTCTAGAATTCACCTTGACACCCAAAAATTTCAGCATAGTTGGTTCTATGCCATGACACACTGTTTGCAAAAAATATACCATTTGATAGCCTTACAATGTCTGAAACAACACTATTTCACTCATTTACTAACAATAGAGCAACGAGAGCACTGATTGGATAAGGAAAAAAATGAGACATGATATTGTAGAGGGTCCCTACGCCAAGGTGTAGGATCAGATGAGACGTCTCTAGGTGCCATAGAGTGCGCGTAGTCACCCGTTGAAGTTGAACGATGTTTTGGTCTCAAGGCTCTTAAGGGATTACACCCGAATGAGGTAGCCCAGAAGCAACAACATTGTCGTGCACCAAAATGACACCTCCTCTAGTGTTCACTTTGCCACTTGGATGTGTTGGCATAGTGGGTTTGCTGCCATGACCCAACGTTTACAAAATATACCATTTGACAACCTTAGACTATCTCAAACTGCACTATTTGGCGTATTTACAAATAATAGGGCAGCGAGAACACTGATTAGATAAGGAAAACACCGAGATAGAATATTATAGAGTGTCCCTTTGCGGAGGTGTAGTGTTGGACTAGACATCTGTAGGTGCCATGGAGTGCGCGGAGTGACCCATCGAAGTTTAACGATGTTTTGGTCTCATGGCTCTTAATGGACTACGCTCAAACGAGGTAGCCTGGAAGCAATGACATTGTCACGCATCGAAAATATTTCTCCTCTATTGTTCACATGGCCACTTGGATGTGTCGGGGTAGTCGGTTGGGTGCCACAACCCACCGTTTACAAAATATATCATTTGATAATCTTACACTGTCTCAAACTGCACTATTTCACGCCTTTGCAAACAATAGGGCAGTGAGAGCACTTATTGGAGAAGGAAAAAACTGAGACAGACTATTGTAGAGGGTCCCTACACCAAGATTTAAGATTAGACGAGACATCTCTAGGTGCCACAAAGTGTGCATAGTTACCTGTCAACGTTGATCAATGTCTTGGTCTCAGGGATCTTAAGGGACTACACCCAAACGAGGTAGCCCAGAAGCAACAATGTTGTTGCGCATCAAAATGACACCTCCTATAGTGTTCACCTTGCTACCTGGACATTTTGGCATATTCGGTTCGGTGCCACAACCCACCGTTTGCAAAATATGCCATTTGTTAGCCTTACACTGTCTCAAACTACATTATTTGGCACATTTTCAAACAATAGTGCAGTGAGCGTACCGATTAGAGAAGGAAAAAACAAAGACTGGATATTGTAGAGGGTCTCTACACTAAGGTGTAGGATCAGATGAGACATCTCTAGGTGCCACGGAGTACGAGTAGTCACCTGTCAAATTTGAACAATTTTTTTGTCTTAGTGCTCTTAAGGGACTACGCCCGAACGAGGTAGCCTGGAAGAAACGACATTGTCACACATTGAAATAACACCTCTTCTAGTGTTCATCTTTCCACCTGGATATCTCAACGTAGTCAGTTCTATGCCGTGATCCACCATTTGAAAAATATATCATTTGACAGCCTTACAATGTCTCAAACTACATTATTCTGTGTGTTTGCAAACAATAGGGCATCGAGAGCACCAATTGGAGAAGGAAAACACCAAGATAGTATATTGTAGATGGTACCTACACCAAGGTGTAGCATAAGACAAGACATCTCTAGGTTCCACGGAGTTCATGTAGTCACTCGTCGAAGTTGAACGCTTTTTTGGTCTCAGAGCTCTTAAGGGACTACGCCCGAAGGAGGTAGCCCAGAAGAAATGACGTTATCACGAACCAAAAATACACTTCCTCTGGCATTCACTTAGCCACATGACTAAGTCAACATTATCGGTTCAGTTCCACGACCCACCGTTTGTAAAATATAGCGTTTGACAATTTTACATTTGTCTTAAACTACACTATTTCGTGCATTTGCAAACAATATGGTAGTGAGAGCACCGATTGGAAAAGGAAACAACCGAGACAGGATATTGTAGAGGGTCCTTACATCTCGGCGTAGGATTAGACGAGACATCTCTAGGTACCACAAAGTACGTGTAGTCACCTGTCAACATTTAAGGATTTTTTGGTCTCATGGCTCTTAAGTGATTACGCCAAAACAAGGCAGCTCAGAAACAATGACATTGTCGTGCACCAAAACAACACCTCCTCTAGTATTGACTTAGCCATGCGGATGTGTCAGCGCAGTTGGTTCGGTGCCACGAGCCACCATTTGTGAAATATAGCATTTGATAACCTTACATTGTCTTAAACTACACTATTTCGCGCGTTTGTAAACAATACGGAAGTGAGACCACCGATTAGAGAAGGAAAAAACTAAGATAGGCTATTATAGAGGGTCCTTATGCCGAGGTGTAGGATTAGACGAGACACATCTAAGTGTCACAGAGTTCACGTAGTCACCTGTCGAAGTTGAATGATGTTTTGGTCTCAGGGCTCTTAAGGGACGAACTAGGTAGTCCGGAATAAAATATGTTGTCATGCACTGAAATGACACCTCTTCTAGCATTCACCTGGCCACCCAGACATGTCATCATAGTTAGTCTGGTTCCATGACCCACCATTTTCAAATTATAGCATTTGATAGCCTTACATTGTCTCAAACTACACTATTTCATGCATTTGCAAACAATAGGGCAGCGAGTGCACCGATTGGAGAAGTAAAAATCTGAGATATATTATTGTAGAGGGTCCCTAATCCAAGGTGTAGGATCAAACGAGACATCCTTAGGTGTCACAGATTCCGTGTAGTCACCCGTCGAAGTTGAATGATTTTTTGGTTTCAGGGCTATAAAGGGACTATGCTCAAATGAAGTAGCCCGGAAGTAAGGACGTTGTCAGGCACCGAAACGAAATCTCCTATAGTGTTCACCTGGCCACTTGAACATGTCTTTATAGGAATTTTGGTTCCATGATGTCTCCCATAATTACTTCTCAGTACTCGCCTCCTTTCATTCCCTAGGACTGCCTAAAAAAGGCAGTTTGTAAACATTTATTGCACGAAGGCTCAAGGAATGCCAGGAAGGCTCCTGATCAGGTGGTCTAACACCAATCTGGGCCTCCCTAGAGCCCACCATGATGTGAATTATTTTACAATATACATTACATACATATTTATGTGTTCTTATCTGGATTGATATGTCGTAACATATGTACAAACATCCTAAATAAATATGTAAAGAATGTTCACAAATTCCAAGTGATATATCGTTTTAAAATTCATTAAAGAACATTGAAATTTTTTTAAATACCTTGGAATGTTAAGGATGTGAATTTTTGACAAACCCCCTCACAAAAATGTGTGTTTTGGACTCAAAGGATTGTAGGGTATACAAAAAATGGGGTTTTTAAATTGTGTTCTTAAATACAAAACATATAGAATTTTATAGGCAAGTGAATCTACTTATGATAATCAAATCATGTGTAACTTCTTATTTGATTGGCATAGCACCAAATTATAAAGATATATTAAGTTATATCTATTGATCAATGGGATAAGCCCTATTAATGGGATAATCTCTAAAACAATACATAAATGCTTCCCTTAATTTCTTAACAATTGTATCATGCAATGTTGCACCATAGTAACGCTATATTCATATAGTTCAAGATGAAATTTACCTCGCTTATTTCTAATAATGTTCGTATTAGTTGATATGCAACAGATGAGTGTTCACTTTAAAAGAAAAAATGTTACTTATAGAAATTCCCTCACAACCATTCTTTCAAAGATGTGCACATTGTTAGGAGGTGGGAAAATAATTAGAGTTCCACATACACCCTACGTAATTACTGTGAAAAAATTAATTATGTATTTCCCTTTTGTAGTTCACCTAGCATGGTTATCATAGGTTTTGCTTACTAGAATAGGTTTTCTTAACAATTGTACCATGTACTTGCTTCGGGACATGGTTTTTTAATTTTAAATAAAACATACATATAGAACTAATATACATAGAACATACATACATAGAAGGATATCATGTGTAATGAAATTGAATCAAACATAGAAGTAATATCATTATGAAAACCAATACATAGATATATAATGTATCAAACTAAGTGTGTTGGATGCACGTCTCTAAAAATATAAGTTCATAACATGTGTGTTATCCCATAAAATTGGCAAGGGCAATTTCACAGATAACCATACCGAAATTTTGTTCCGATCCCTCATCAGGGATCCCTTGCGTTCGGAACGTTGCAATTCCCTTCCTGGGAAATCTTGTTTTCTGAACTTAGCCATTTTTGGTCTTTTTGGGAGGGCGCATATAATCACTATGCAACATCACATGTTCATGCACCCCCTTTAAATCCTTTGTCGCATGCTTTCTTGTGTCAGCAGGCATTTTGGTGTGCCTCTCTATGTTGAGTTTTTCCTGCATGCGCCAAGGCGCGTGCGCCTTCCTGTCAACAGATCATTTGTTGTACCTCTTTTTGGTGCGCCAAAGGCGCACATATTCCTCTGTCAACACCACTTTTGGTGTGCCAAAAGGCGCACATATCTTCATGTTGACAAGCATTTTGGTGCGCCAAAGGGCGTATGTTTTCTCGTGTCGACAGTTCTTTTGGTGCGCCACTTGAAAAGGTTGGTTGTGCATGTATTGCTACCTCGCCTATATATAGACGCATTTGTGCTATCATTATCACCAATGCAAATCACGTGATTTTCTCTGAGCCTGTCAATGCACCTGCCCTATCGCTTTCAAATTGCTTTGTGGACCCATTTTCGCGCATTTCTTCGTTATAAAGCCGGGTAAGTGGTCCTCTTTCTTTTGTGCTTCATGTTTGTGGTTTTTGGCTGTTTGTGGATATGATTTGGATTGAAAAGAATGAATCATGAATTTTCTCTTCCCCCCTGCTGTCTTTCCACATTTCCTCCTCCTCTTTCTAGATCTGCTAGTAGAGAAAGCTCTGTCCTGAGATAATAGCCTGAAACCCCTTTGTTTAAACCATTTCTATCACCCCAATGAAACTTACAAAGAGAGCTTAACCATATGTAAACCCATCTGAGAGGAAAACTGAACCTAAAAAAGGAAACTGTATTTTTCCTTTGGCACATTGGCAAACCATGCAACATCAAGGACAGTTGCACCCTTGACGCATCTTTCGCCCCTGTTACACAAAGAGCAGCCGTGCCAATGGCGCGCATTCCTTGTCTGCTGCATCATAAAAAGTTGCGCCCTCATGGCGCACTTCCCTCACTTGCTGCAAGTGCTTTCCATGCGGCCTCTTGGCGCATCAAACTTGAGTGCAACATTGCAAATTAATGCACCCTTTGATGCACCCAGCATCCATGTAGCAGGCTTTTTCTATGCGCCAAGTGCAAAGCTATAAACGGCGCAGGCGCGTCCCTCATCGCAACAACATTGTTTCATGTAGACCTTCCATGCACCGCGCCAAGTTCCCCTTCGGTGCATGAACATATGTTGTTACACGCATTAATCATGCGCCCTTTAGCGCATCCTGTACCCGTGTAACATGAAAGTAATCAGTGCCCTTTATAAAATAAATAAACATGGTGTAGTAGCACTTGTACTTACAGTTACAAAGAATACACCCTGCAGTGTCTATGCGTTGTGCGCCCTTTGGCACCGATTTAACCCTTGCAATACCCTTTTCCTGTGCGCCTTGTCTATTTAGCTCTGCAATCTGCAATCTGCAATATCCATTCGCCATGTGCCCCGAGGCCTTTAAATTGCTAACTCTTTCTTCTGTCAGCATTTCAATGGAAAATCAAGCAGCTGACATGGCTTTCTTTGATTGGGTTTCACTTCCTATTCTTGCAGATCAGCAGCTAAGTTTAGAAGAACATATGTCAACATCAAGCAAGAGACCTACCAAATCCAAAGGCAAGGCCAAGCTCATAGAAGAAGAAATGAAGTATAAGTATCAGAGAGTCAGAATTCCAGACTCCCAGGCCGAGTGTGACCTAGACATCAGAGACTCAGAGTTGGGTCATATTGATATGGAAGAGTTCTGGGTCAGGACTCAGAAGGTCACAAGAAGTACATGGATGGACAAGCTGATAGGCAGTGCCCTGCACTTTGCTGGGGGAATCCTGGTCAGCGCCATTAACAATGAATTCATGGTGGTGGTTGCCGGGTGCTACAATAAAGACACCATATGTGTCGTAAATGGGAAGGGTGAGGTCATAATCAACCTCACTGCCCACCATTTTGAGATAATACTCAACATTCCTCATCACCGGCACTTTGTGGTTGTCAGCCGAGAGGATTGTATCAAGACCTGGGATGACCATGAAGATCAGTGCATGTAACTGATGAACGAAGTCTATCTGAAAAACAAAAAAGTAGTGACCCATTGGCCACAAATCATTCACCGCAGTGATTTTTCGGAGGAGCTCAGTGACACCATCACATTCCTGAACAGGGTGTTTGGGCTTCCTGACGCCCACTATTTCCACAAATGGATGCTTCAGTATTTAGAAACAATGAACAAAAATATGCCCGATCAACGCTTTGAGTGGGCATAAATTATAAGCAGCAAAATATCTAAGAAACTACAAAAATTCCCCACAACGGGGAGGTTCTACATGAATTCCTATGTTGTTTACGCTACAGCTTCAGAAAGGGACTACCCAGCTCTGATGCAGAGTGGGGTTTGGCCCCAAGTTAGAATCTATGAATACTATCTAGAGTTGAAGCTAGAGAATAGCATCCCTCAATTTACAAAGATCAATGATGCATTTTTCTATTTCATCATTTGCCTGTTCAGGCCGAATATGACTTACGGTCGCATGACCAAGAGCATCATGGCAGCCACTAAGAAATGGGGGCCCCTGTTCACCTAATTCCCCACATTCACTTATCTGAGAGCGGCTAACTTCTTGGGAGAGACAACTAGACTGCCAAGATATGTTGGGCCCAAGTTGATTCTGCTAGAGCTGTCAAGACAGCTAATCACTTATCATGAAAAGTGCCTAAAAAGAAAGAAGGGTGGAACTCCTTTCCCCCTCATAGTGGGTAGATATACATGTCTTACTCACCACAAGGCAAAAGACATGTTTGCAGAGCTGGAGCTACTGAATCTGAAACATGACTTCCCGGCAAGGCCTACCTTCAACCCGAGAAATTATTTGCCAAGGGCTAAGTTCGATCCAATCCACATCCCTCAGATCGAGGATATCTACATTGACCTATATCATGAGGTGGAGCTCAGGAGGAAAGACCATTCTTGTTTGGCCTTGGCAGAAATCATCCAATATGGGGTAGCCATCGTCCCCAAAGGCTACCAAACTACTGAAGAGGAAGTGGATCAATTATATCTTGACACAGGTGGGGATGATTGGCCTTTTGCGGCAATTGATAGGACTAAAGCACCTCAGACAATTAAGGAGAGGGTCAAAGAAACTCTGCACAGAACAGAGCATTGGTGCGGACTGAACAGACTCATCTACCTCGGGGTTGATTTCACAACCTCTCCATTGGGTAATGCACCTCCTTGATCAAAACAGCAGCCTAAAGGCAAAGGAAAAAGTAGAGAGGGTGAATCCAGCACCACTCAAGAGGAAGCTCCTGCAAGTCCTCCTTTCGTTGCACCTGAACAAGTTATAACCCTGGCTTCTCCAGAGAAAGGAACGGAAGAAGATGTTCCAATAGGCCCATCCACTCAGGATGTCGCCACTGCTACAAAAATTGAAGTCCCTTCTATCCCTTCTTCTTCTCTTCCTTCCCCTCCTCGAGCGACTCAAGTGACCATTCCTTTGGTTGTGTCCTCTCCCCCTTCTTCTACCATTCCTCCCGCTTCTTTGTCCATCTTCTCTTCTCTCATGGACCTGTCCCCCTCCATTTCTTCTCTCATCTCTGAGTTCCCTTCCCTTCCTATGTCTTCCTCCCCTGCAGTATCTCTTCCTCCAGTGAGCACTTCCTTGGCCTCCCTCTCGATGCCGCCTCCAAGTGTCTCCACGTTTTTCCCTTCTACTAATGCAGCTGCCCCCTTCTCTGTTTCTGGCCCTTCTCTCATAATTCTAGCCTGGATCTCCTAGCACTTAAGTCAGTAGAAAAGGAAAGTTCCCATCACCCTGATGGACTTTTCCATAATCCCGTGCAAAGGGGAAAAGAAGCAGAAGCCCGTCACACGCTTCTCTCAGAGTGTTTCGGGAGAAACGGTAATGGAGATCGCATATCCAAATCCTCTTAAGGATAAAAAGGATCTGTCTCCGACAGATTATACAGTGACCCAAGTCACAATGGGGACATCTTCTAAAAGCCTTCAGGGAGAGGCCCTGTTTGCAGTTGACGCCCTCTGCAAGAAGCTTCAAGAAACAAAAGAAGAGAAAAGGCTATTGAAAGAGTAAAATAAACATTTGCTCCAAGCCTTACAGAATATGGGCAGTGCACCTCCCACAACTACCACGGAAACTCCTGAACCTATGAGCCAGGATAAAATTAATGAATATGCAAAAATCGGTGAGCAGGGCATGGCAGTTTCCACTTGGAGGAGCCAAATCCTCAAGGACAGTGAACAAGTAATCGCCAAGTTCTCTGATTTGTATATGAACATCAACAAGGCGAATAAAGATATCCAAGCGTTCACGGGACCCATATCAGAAGAGTTGGACTATGCTAGGCTGCAGCATGAGACCTTTCAACAAATGTTCGACTGTTCAGTTGAAGATCTGGTCAAGTTCAGTGTTTTCGGTCATCCTAAGGCCCTTAATAAAGTCATTTCAACCCTGGACTACCAGGTGGATCAACTGGAATTTTTCCTTGAAAAGATCGATAAGGTAAAGGAAGAAGCCCTTGACGCGATGCACCAAATGGAACAAATCATTCTCAACATGTCACCAGGGTTGCTTACTCCTTCCTTCGCCTTAAGAAAAGTTGATGAAACCATCCAGATCTTCAAGGAGATCGTTTCACAAGGGCTGGGGCAAGAGGTCAATTTTGACGTGGAGTCCATCAATAACCTGCTGGCCTATCGGGACTTCATCGAGTTCCTCATAGAAGCAGAGAAAGAATATTCTAAACACCCAGAGAAGCTCATAGACGAGTGGGAGACTTGCAAGGTGATTACTGAGTGACACAAGGATCCTTCCCAGGATCAACTAGGGCCCATGATCAGCAAGTTCATAGAATACCGCGCTCAATTCCACATCTCGTCACCTGAGAAGCAAAAGTAGGCTACCCTCTTTCGGCCGCAGGATGACGATGATGAATAGCTTCTCTTTCTTCTTCTTCTCTCTCTTCTTCGACTTTCTTTTTGTGAATATCTGGAGTATGTTGGCACAAATGATGACATCATCCATGTTGCACCATGGGATGATGTCATCCATCAAGTTGTCAAAAGTCAACATGACTTTGAGATATTTTGTATATCCTTGTAGATATTTTGTAGATATTTTGTAAATAGGTGGTTGGCTCCTTTTTGCCTTCTTTTCTCTCCTTCTTCTATAAATACCCCAATGCTTGTTGTATTGGGCATGAGTGAATATCTTTCAGATGAAAAATAGAAGTGAGGAGAAAAGACTTTGAGCTTTTTGTAACAGAAAGAATTATTAATACAATATTTAGACTTTGTGCTGAATACGTGTGTTATTTGCATTGGATCTTTCTTACGTTAGATCTGTGTGCTTGTTTTGTTGGATCTACTTCTATTTTATTGTCATTTATTCATCAGTATTGCTTTGCTCGTTTATGCAAGTAGGTTTGGCTCTGTTTACTACCAATCCCAAAACATAAACCCTCTGACCTTTCTGCTTTGGAATTCATTTCTTTTCTTTCTTCGGATCTGATCTTTCTCCATCCTCTCTTTCATTCCTTTCTTTTCGCAGTCGGAAACACCCTACTGGGATGAGATCCCAAACCCCCAAAGGAAGAATATTGTGAGACTTGCATAGATTCCTATTGGTAGAATAGTAATAAACCAGTTTCGCTTTGCTGACTCAAAGAGGGGCTATGCCCTGCACACTGTTGGCTCGTCTATCCATAGATCTGCCCAAGCGACAGATTTTCGGACCAACAGTTTTTGGCGACTCCGCTGGGGATCGAACAAATCTATCAGATCTATGATAGTGGTAGGATAGAAAATCTAAAAAATCAGAAAAATCACTATCTGTTTGCAAACTTTTAACTTTTTGTCAAAAATCCAAAATTTTGCAAAAGTAACCCGAATTGAAAATTTTCTTCTGAGATCCATAGATATGGCCTAGCTGAAGATCTTTAGTTCACTGAGTTTTTATAAAAACCGGTATTTTGCTGTAGATCTAAGTTTTTGACTGTTTACCAAAAGTTTCAAACTCTTTGAAAAGGTCAAATTTAGATCTGAAAATCATCTTGCTAATCTTCACTGTCATTTTATCCTCGCTGTTATTTGTCATTAACCACAAATGGTTTTTAGAAGAGGATAGTTTTTAAATATTTAGAAAAGTACATGCTACTGGTTTTTGTCAGAAAAGCCAGAAAATCAGCAAGTACAACCAAAAATAAATTTTAAATATGCTCGGCAACATTACAGATCTGGAAGGTACGCTGGCAAGTGAGCCATTTACCCGTAATAGGCGAGCTCATGGAGAAGTCGATCCTACTTTCAATCTGCTTCAGAGGCACAATTTTAGTGTAACACTGGTGCGCTTTTCAACACTAAGTTCAGTTGATCGGTCAGCCAGGAGTGCCTCACCTCCACGAAAGAACCAGTTTTCACAAGGAGCCTCCTCATCCCTTTGTAGTGCTTTATTGCTCAGCGGAACTCCACTTCTAGCCCGTGTTCTTTTTCTAGCCTTTCAAATGGCGGTACCATGGGGAAATGCTATGGGTCCCTTGGCTTTGCCACATCCAGTTCACGCGCTCCCTCACGGAAACCGAAAGAATTTTGCCAAATTTGACGGGAGCGGAAACCAAAGCACGGATTCACACATATCTGCATTCATCATGTCATGTAGTATTCTGGATGTAACTCACGAAGATGTGTCGGTTCACCTTTTTCTAGAAACTCTACAAGGACTTGCAGCTGAATGGTTTCAGCATTTTCCGGCCGGATCTATTACCAGTTCGGCCACCTTGCAGGATGCTTTTGAAGACAGGTACAAGCCTTCAGAAGATGCATTTGCATTATTATCACAGATCACTCACTTGAATAAGGAGGCCAATGAGACCATGCGCGATTTTATCACTAGGTTCAATGCATTAATCAACCATGTCCCTGTTGCAATGCTTCCAACACTAGACAATCAGAAGTGTTTCTTCATGAACGCTATGAGCTCGAAAGTAAGTTTCTTACTCCTGCAAGAGCGAGTGGCTACCTTGATTCTCACCCAGGCCGCTGCCATTTGAATAGAAGATAATTTGATAATATCTGGCGAATTGAAAAAGGAATCATCCAAGCCTAAATCTTCAGACCCTTCTCCCTCTACTTCATCTGATCCGGTATTTCAAAAGATGGCGAACGACTTACTTGCATTAAAGAAGCAGTTAGCCCAAACTTCTCCCAGTTCCTCATACTGGGATATTCCACGGAGGAACTTCGTTTCTAACAATGTTCCTCAAAGGCCGCGCTTACCCACAACTGCTCCACGGTTGGCGCTTGAGGCTCCTCCAATCAACACTCTAGCCAAAATCAAAGAAGAGGAACAAGATTATGAAGGACCTTTGTCTTAGGGTGAAGATGATCAAGACATCGGTGAGCCGATTGGCGACTCTACTATCGAGTATATGGAATTTGATGAGGAAGAATCTGATGAAGAGGAGGGTACCCAAGGTTATGCAAGCAGACAATCATATGTTGTTTTTACCCGCTCGCAAGGAAAAGAAGCGGAGGTTGCTGCCCATGTGCAGAAGGAGAAGGCCATGTCAAACGCACCTCCAAC
Source organism: Taxus chinensis (assembly GCA_019776745.2). NCBI lineage: Eukaryota > Viridiplantae > Streptophyta > Pinopsida > Cupressales > Taxaceae > Taxus > Taxus chinensis. Next base: position 831,009,819 of record CM034148.1, read on the forward strand.
CATTGCTAAAAGAGGTAATCCTCTTCCTACTCCACTCCCTGTTAAGTCTTTTACAAGGAAATCTTTTCCCCCCATTTCTCCTCAAAATAAGCCTTCTCATACTCCTATAAAGACCACTAATCCTACCCTACCATCGCAAAGTGAGGGACTCAGTCCTTCACTAACGCAACCCTCAGCCGCATTTTATATCATAGATCATGCTAAAAAAACCAAGATCCAAATGTCTGAAGCCGAGTATCTTCAGTCAAATCCCGAACAGCTTGTGAGATTGACCAAGTATATTCAAAGTCAAGCTGTCATAAATAATCAGGTTTCCCTAAAAGGAATCCTTGCCACTCCTCCTGCATCCCGCATAAATGTTGCCTCAACATCTACATCAGGCAAGATAGAGCCCTTCTATCTCTCCCTCCTAATCAATGGCCACAAGCTAAGTAATTACATAATTGAGTCGGGAGCTTCTGATAACATCATGCCGGCAAAAGTCACCCACACTTTAGGCCTCACCCTTACCAATCCTTTTGGCAGATGTTATTCCTTGGAAACCAAGCAGGTGCCGTTGATTGGTCAAATCAAAGATGCGCAGTTCGCATTTCCAGCGTTCCCGGAAAAGAGAGTAAAGATGACCGTCCTCGTTGCCGAAATTCCTACAGCCTACGGAATTTTGCTGGGAAGAATTTTTTGCAGCAAAGTTGGTGGGGAAATTCATATGGACTGGTCTAAAGCTAGAATCCCTGTCAAAGGTGTAATGCAGACTTTGGAGCCAGAATCACAAAAGAAATACTTGGTTACTAACTCTGAGGACCCCAAAGCTCAAATTCTTTTTGAATCATCAGGGATGGGGAACTATTTCTTGTCTACCGAGTCTGACAAAATGGTTGTTCTCATTCAAAAGGAAGATCTTAATAAGATCTGGACTTTGTAGTTTGATGGAAACTGCGCAACCATTGGATGTGATGTTGGAGCCATGATAATATCTGTCGAAGGGGAGATTATTCCTCTCTATTTGAAGTTGCAGTTTTTTAATACAAATAACACTGCTGAGTATGAATCTTTGTTACTCGGCATGCAGGCAGCAAGAGAGAGAGGGATCAAAAATCTGAAAGTATAAGGTGATGCAGAGCTAGTCGTGAATCAAGTTAAAAGAATATATCAAGTGAAGAATGAGAGGCTCAGGCACTATCGTAATGCAGTGTGGGACAACATTGAAGAGTTTGATTCTTTTTCAATAGAATCCATTCCAAGAGCTCAAAATGACATGGCTGATTCATTGGCCATTTCAGCATCCCTCATGCTCCCTCACCCGGGTTTGAAAACAAACAAATACACCATTGAGGTGGTTTTCTGCCCAAGCGTGCCAGATAATTCTCAGCATTGGCAAGTATTCAACGATGACAATCAACTCATTGCCTTTCTGGAAAAGGTAGAAAATTTGAAGGAATTACATTTCGAAGGATCCACTTCTATGTGCCGTGAATCAGTCACCGATCAAGACGATGAATCCGAAGGGAACGATGACATATGTCAGCTCAAAGGAAATAAAATTCCAAAGGGCCTGGTTTCTCTGGAATGGTTGTTCGACAAGCATGATCGTTTTGTGAAAGAGAAGAGGCGAGATGATCCTGAATCATCCCCAGAAACCGAACCGGTCAATTTAGGTTCAGTAGAACACCCGCAGTTTGTGAACATTGGAAAATGTTGCACGCCTGAAGAGAAGTGGAAATTCATCAAGTTGGTAAAGAAATACATGGATGTATTGGCATGGTCCTATACTGATCTAAAGTCTTTTAAGCCAAAGGACGTCCAGCATGACATCCCATTGAAAGAAGACGTTAAAGCCTTTCTCCAGAAGCAGAGGCATTATAATCCTAAGATCTCAGGTACTATCCAGGCTGAAATTTAGAAAATGCTGGATGCGAGAATAATCTTTCCTATCCATCACAGCACCTGGGTAGCAAACATTGTGCCAGTGCGCAAGAAGAACGGTGAAATACGCATATGCGTAGATTTTCAAAATCTGAATCAGGCTTCCTTGAAAGACAACTACCCACTTCCTATAATGGATCAAGTTCTGCAAGCAGTAACTGGATCAGAGATGTTGTCCATGCTTGATGGTTTTTCAGGCTACAATCAGATTGAAGTCTCACCTGAAGATCAATTTAAAACAACATTCACTACTCCCTGGGGTACATTTGCCTACAGCAGGATGCCCTTTTGGCCTAACCAATGCTGGCCACTTTTCAGCGGGCCATGGACCTGGCATTCAAAGGTATGATGGGGAAGGTCATTGTGGTTTATCTAGATGACTTAACTATGTTCTCTAAACAACGAAATGATCATTGTGATCATTTGGAGCAAGTATTGGCCAGATGCCGAGAGCATGGGATTTCCCTGAACCCGAAAAAGTCTGTTTTTGGAGTCACAGAAGGAAAGTTGCTAGGGCATGTTGTTAGCAAAGAAGGAAGGAAGATAGATACCGAAAGAGTTAAGGCTATTCAGAGCCTTACTTTGCCTACAAGCAAGACTGGCGTTCATTCTTTCTTTGGAAAGGTGAACTTTCTCAGGCGTTTTGTTCCTGACTTTGTTGAGAAGACTCATCATATATTGAACATGATGAAAGGGTCACCAACTTTCTGGTGGAGCGAGGAAGGAAAAAGGTTGTTTGAAGAAATAAAAGCTTCCGTTCGCTCACACACCAGTTCTAGTATATCCCCGATTTCTCCTAATATTTTATCATGTATACTTATGCATCTAAGCATACCGGTGTCTGCCATCTTGATGCAAAAGAATTCGGAGGATGTTGAATCTCCGATTGTGTTCATGAGCTCTCCCCTCAAGCCTCACGAACTAAAAATGTTCTCAATTGGAAAAGCATGCCTTCGCCATTGTCAAAGCGAGTCAAGAACTTCAGGTATTACATTTTAAACTCTCATACAGTGGATGTTGGTCCCCTGACACGGTAGTCAAATCAATTCTAACTCAGCAGGAGTTAGGAAGCTTGCGAGGAAATTAGATTGCAAAGGTCCAAGAGTACGAATTGGATATAAAACCAACCAAGCTGGTAAGAGGAAAGGGCCTATGTCAGCTTATGGCTGAAAACAAAGATTTAGAAAGTCCTGAGGAAAAGGATGATTGTGCCAATGAAGCACAAATCCAATTGGAGAAAGCCCATTCTCTGCCTCTGGTCCCTATTTTTCTGCGACTAGCGATGAGTGGTATTCCGATATTGTTTTCCTTCCTTACCTACGGCGAATGTCCAAGCTCACCTAACTGTAAAGGAGAAGTGCACTATAAAGCTCAGAGCAGTCAAATATGTCATCTGGGATGATGGCTTATACAAACACGCGGGATAGATGGTGTCTTCTTGCGATGTGTCGACAAGCCACAGCAGGTGAAGTTACTTGAAAGTTTTCATAATTAAGCCTGTGGAGGCCATTTCTCCTCTTCCGTGATGGCACACAAGATCATCTAGAGCTAGGTACTATTGGCCGATGCTTTTCCCAAGATATAACTACCTGGGTAGCAAAATGTGAACCTTGCCAGCAATTCGTCGGCAAGCCCAAGTTAGCTGCTTTTCCCCTCAGGCTGGTTGTTATTAATGAACCATTTAGGAAGTGGGGAGTCAATTTTATTGGGTGCACTCAATCGCTAATCAAGTGTCGGCACATAGTTATGTCCTAACAGAAACATATTACTTCACCAAGTGGGTGGAAGCCATACCTGTCCAAACATGCCACTTCTGAGGTTGTTTGTAGTTTTATCAAAGAAAATATCATTGTCAAGTTTGGCGTTCCCAACAAAATTGTTGCTGATAATGCTTCTAACTTCTCTTCATGGGAAGTTATTAGTTTTTGCTATGAATATGGGATAACTTTGGCTCATGCCTCAGATTATTACCCTCAGGGAAATGGTCAGGTAGAATCTAGTAACAAAAACTTGGTGACCATCATACCGAAAACTGGGTGGATGAGAATCAACAAATGTGGCACAAGTCCTTATACGACGCTTTGTGGGCAGATTACATTACTCCCAAGAGGTCCTCGGTATGTCACCTTTTCAAGTGTTATATGGAACTGATGCCGAGCTTCCCATTTCTGCTAAACTCCCTGCTCTGTGTTTGGCACGAGCTATTGAATATGAAACTTTCCAAAATTCTCTTGAAAAGAGGATCATGTATCTGACAGAGCTCGAAGAAAAGAGAGTAAGAGTGGTCGACAAGATCACCGAGCATCAGAATCAAGTCAAAATACTGTTCAATAAAAGGCTAAGCAAAGGAATTTCCAGGTGGGAGACCTCGTCCTTCTGTGGGACAAGCGAAGAGAGCCAAAAGGCATGCACAGAAAGTTTGATTCCCTGAGGAGAGGACCTTTCAAGATCAAGCAGCTCAATGGAGAGAATAGTTTCTATCTCCCATATCTGGATGGAACTAAACTCCCGCTTCCCTTCAGCGGGCAACATCTAAAAAATCTTCAGGAAGTAGAGCTTGCTCTCTTCCTTGTATAGTTTTCTTTAGTTGTGTGTTTGTTTTCATCGTGTGTTTTCTTTCTGTTTGTTGTGTGTTCCCTTTTGTTCGCCCTCTGATCGCCCTTGTTTTTGAATCTATTACCCAATGGATAGGCACATGAGATCTGGGATTCTCTACCCCCGAGTTTTCTCAGGGATAGTCCCCAGAAAGAGCCAGCTGTTATCTCGTAAAATTGGCAAGGGAAATTTCACAGATAACCATACCGAAATTTTGTTCCGATCCCTCGTCAGGAATCCCTTGCATTCGGAACGTTGCAATTCCCTTCCCGGGAAATCCTATTTTCCGAACTTAGCTATTTTTGGTCTTTTTGGGCGGGCGCATATAATCACTATGCAACATCACATGTTCATGCACCCCCTTTAAATCCTTTGGCACATGCTTTCTTGTGTCAGCAGGTGTTTTGGTGCAGCTCTCTATGTTGAGTCTTTCCTGCGTACGCCAAGGCACGTGCGCCTTCCTGCCAACAGAAAATTTGTTGCGCCTCTTTTTGGTGCTCCAAAGGCGCACATATTCCTCCGTCAACACCACTTTTGGTGCGCTAAAAGGTGCACATATCTTCATGTTGACAAGCGTTTTGGTGCGCCAAAGGGCGCATGTTTTCTCGTGTTGACAGTTATTTTGGTGCGCCACTTGAAAAGGTTGGTGGCGTATTTATTGCTACCTCGCCTATATATAAGTGCGTCTATGCTGTCATTATCACCAATGCAAATCATGTGATTTTCTCTGAGCCTGTCAGTGCACCTTCCCTATCACTTTCAAATTGCTTTGTGGACCCTTTTTCGTGCATTTCTTCGTTATAAAGCTGGGTAAGTGGTCCTCTTTCTTTTGTGCTTCATGTTTGTGGTTTTTAGCTGTTTGTGGATATGATTTGGATTGAAAAGAATGAATCATGAATTTTCTCTTCCCCCCTGCTATCTTTCCACATTTCCTCCTCCTCTTTCTAGATCTACTGGTAGAGGAAGCTCTATTCTGAGATAATAGCTTGAAACCCCTTTGTTTAAACCATTTCTATCAACCCAATGAAACTTACAAAGATAGCTTAACCATATGTAAACCACTTTGAGAGGAAAACTGAACCTAAAATAGGAAACTATATTTTTCCTTTGGCGCATTGGCACACCATGCAACATCAAGGACAGTTGCACCCTTGGCGCATCTGTCACCCCTGTTACACAAAGAGCAGCCGTGCCAATGGCACGCATTCCGTGTCTGCTGCATCATAAAAAGCTGCACCCTCATGGTGCACCTCCCTCACTTGCTGCAAGAACTTTCCATGTGGCCTCTTGGCGCATTAAACTTGAGAGCAACATTGTAAATTCATGTGCCCTTTGGCGCACCCAGCATCCATGTAGTAGTTGTTTTCTATGCGCCAATTGCAAAGCTATAAACGGCGCAGGCGCGTCCCTCATCGCAACAACATTGTGTCATGCAGACCTTCCATGCGCCGCACCAAGTTCCCCTTTGGCGCATGAACATATGTTGTTACATGCATTAAGTGTGTGCCCTTTGGCACATCCTGTACCCGTGTAACATGAAAGTAATCCGCGCCCTTTATAAAATAAATACACATGGCGCAGGCGCGCTTGTGCTTACAACAACAAAGAATGCACCCTGCAGTGTCTATGCGCCGTGTGCCCTTTGGCGCTGATTTAACCCTTGCAACACCCTTTACCTATGCACCTTGTGTATTTAGCTCTGCACTCTGCAATATCCATGTGCCATGTGCCCCGAGGCCTTTAACTTGCTAACTCTTTCTTCTATCAGCATTTCAATGGAAAATCAAGCAGCTGACATGGCTTTCTTCGATTGGGTTTCACTTCTTATTCTTGTAGATCAGCAGCTAAGTTGAGAAGAACATATGTCAACATCAAGCAAGAGACCTACCAAATCTAAAGGCAAGGCCAAGCTCACAGAAGAAGAAATGAAGTATAAGTATCAGAGGGTCAGAATGCTAGACTCCCAGGCCGAGTGTGACCTAGACATCAGAGACTCAGAGTTGGGTCATATTGATATGGAAGAGTTCTGGGTCAGGACTCAGAAGGTCACAAGAAGTCCATGGATGGACAAGCTGATAGGCAGTGCCCTGCACTTTGTTGGGGGAAACCCAGTCAGCGCCGTTAACAATGAATTCATGATAGTGGTTTCCCGGTGCTACAATAAAGACACAAGATGTGTCGTAAATGAGAACGGCGAGGTCATAATCAACCTCACTGCCCGCCATTTTGAGATAATACTCGGCATTCCTCATCACCGGCACTTTGTGGCTTTCAGCCGAGAGGATTGTATCAAGGCTTGGGACGACCATGAAGATTAGTTCATGCAACTAATGAACGAATTCTATCTAAAAAACAAAAAAGTAGTGACCCGTTGGCCACAAATCATTCACCGCAGTGATTTTTCGGAGGAGCTCAGTGACACCATCACGTTCCTGGGCAGGGTGTTTGGGCTTCCTGACGCCCACTATTTCCACAAATGGATGTCGCAGCATTTAGAAAAAATGAACAAAAATATGCCCGATCAACGCTTTGAGTGGGCAGAAATTATAAGCAGCACAATCTCTGAGCAACTACAACAATTCCCCACAACGGGGAGGTTCTACATGAATTCCTATGTTGTTTACGCTTCAGCTTCAGAAAGGGACTACCTAATTCTGATGCGGAGTGGGGTTTGGCCCCAAGTTAGAATCTATGAATACTATCTAGAGCTGAAGTTGGAGAATAGCATCCCTCAATTTACAAAGATCAATGATGCATTTTTCTATTTCATCATCTGCCTGTTAAGGCCGAATATGACTTACGGTCGCACGACCAAGAGCATCGTGGAAGCCACTAAGAAATGGGGGGCCCTGTTCACCAAATTCCCCACATTCACTTATCTGAGAGTGGCTATCTTCTTAGGAGAGCCAACTAGACTGTCAAGATATGTTGGGCCCAAGTTGATTCTGCTAGAGCTGTCAAGACAGCTAATCACTTATCATGAAAAGTGCCTAAAAAGAAAGAAGGGTGGAACTCCTTTCCCCCTCACAGTGGGTACATATACATGTCTTACTCACCACAAGGCAAAATACATGTTTGTAGAGCTGGAGCTACTGAATCTGAAACATGACTTCCCGGCAAGGCCTACCTTCGACCCAAGAAATTATCTACCAAGGGCTAAGCTCGATCCGATCCATGTCCCTCAGATCGAGGATATCTACATTGACCTATATCATTAGGTGGAGCTCAAGAGGAAAGACCATTCTCGTTTGGCCTTGGTAGAAATCATCCAATATGGGGTAGCCATCATCCCCAAAGGCTACCAAACTACCGAAGAGGAAGTGGATCAAGTATATCTTGACACAGGTGGGGATGATTGGCCTTTTGCAGAAATTGATAGGACTAAAGCACCTCAGACAATTGAGGAGACGGTCAAAGAAACTCTGCGTAGAACAGAGCATTGGTGCCAAATGAACGGACTCATATACCTCGGGGTTGATTTCACAACCTCTCCATTGGGTAACACACCTCCTCGATCAAAACAACAGCCTAAAGGCAAAGGAAAAAGCAAAAAGGGTGAATCAAGCACCACTCAAGAGGAAGCTCCTGCAAGTCCTCCTTCTGTTGCACCCGAACAAGTTGTAACCCTGGCTTCTCTAGAGAAAGGAATGGAAGATGATGTTCTAATAGGCCCATCCACTCAGGATGTCACCAATTCTACAACAATCAAAGTTCCTTCTAACCCTTCTTCTTCTCTTCCTTCCCCTCCTCAAGCGACTCAAGCGACCATTCCTTTGGTCATGTCCTCTCCCCCTTCTTCTACCATTCCTCCTGCTTCTTCATCCATCTTCTCTTCTCTCGCAGACCTGTCCCCCTCCATTTCTTCTCTCATCTCTAAGCTCCCTTCCCTTCCTATGTCTTCCTCCCCTGCAGTATCTCTTCCTCCCGTGAGCACTTCCTTGGCCTCCCTCTTGATGCCGCCTCCAAGTGTCTCCACGTTTTTCCCTTCTACTACTGCAGCTGCTCCCTTCTCTATTTCTGGCCCTTCTCCCATAAGTCCAACCTAGATCTCCCAGCATTTAAGTCAGCAGAAAAGGAAAGTTCCCATCACCCCGATGGAATTTTCCGTAATCCTGTCCAAAGGGGCAAAGAAGCAGAAGCCCATCACACGCTTCTCTCAGAGTGCTTCGGGAGAAAGGGTAATGGAGATCGCATACCCCAATCCTCTTAAGGATAAAAAGGATGTGTCTCTGACAGATTATACAGTGACCCAAGTCACAATGGGGATGTTTTTTGAAAGCCTTCAGGGAGAGGCCCTATCTGCAGTTTACGCCCTCTGCAAGAAGCTTCAAGAAACAAAAGAAGAGAAAAGGATATTAAAAGAGAAAAATAAACATCTTCTCTAAGTCTTACAGAATATGGGCAGTGCACCTCCCACAACTGCCACCAAAACTCCTGAACCTCTGAGCCAGGATAAAATTAATGAATATGCAAAAATCGGTGAGCAGGGCATGGCAGTTTCCACTTGGAGGAGCCAGATCCTCAAGGACAGTGAACAAGTAATCGCTAAGTTCTCTGATTTGTATCTAAACATCAACAAGGTGAATAAAGAGCTCCAAGCATTAGTGGGACCTATATCAGAAGAGTTGGACCATGCTAGGCTGCAGCATGAGACCTTTTAACAAATGTTTGACTGTTTAGTCAAAGATCTGGTCAATTTCAGTGTTTTCGGTCATCCCAGGGCCCTTAATAATGTCATTTCAACCCTGGAGTATAGGGTGGATCAATTGGAATTTGTCCTTGAAAATATTGATAAGGTAAAGGAAGAAGCCCTTGACGCGATGCACCAAATGGAACAAATCGTTCTCAACATGTCACCAGGGTTGCTTACTCCTTCCTTCGCCCTAAGAAAAGTTGATGAAACCATCCAGATCTTCAAGGAGATCATTTCACAAGGGCTGGGGCCAGAGGTCAATTTTGACACGGAGTCCATCAATAATCTGCTGGCCTATCGGGACTTCATCGGGTTCCTCATAGAAGCAGGGAAAGAATATTCCAAACTCCTAGAGAAGCTCATAGTCAAGCGGGAGACTTGCGAGGTGATCAATGAGTGACACAAGGATCCTTCCTAGGATCAACTAGGGCCCATGATCAGCAAGTTCACGGAATACCGTGCTCAATTCCACATCTCGTCACCTAAGCAGCAAAAGCAGGCTACCCCCTTTCGGCTGCAGGATGATGACGATGAATAGCTTCTCTTTCTTCTTCTTCTCTCTCTTCTTCGACTTTCTTTTTGTGAATATCTTGAGTATGTTGGCACAAATGATGACATTTTCCATGTTGCACCATGGGATGATGTCATCCATCAAGTTGTCAAAAGTCAACATGACTTTTAGATATTTTGTATATCCTTGTAGATATTTTGTAGATATTTTGTAAATAGGTGGTTGGCTCCTTTTTGCCTTCTTTTCTCTCCTTCTTCTATAAATACCCCAATGCTTGTTGTATTGGGCATGAGTGAATATCTTTCAGATGAAAAATAGAAGTGAGGAGAAAAGACTTTGAGCTTTTTGTAACAGAAAGAATTATTAATACAATATTTAGACTTTGTGCTGAATACGTGTGTTATTTGCATTGGATCTTTCTTACGTTAGATCTGTGTGCTTGTTCTGTTGGATCTACTTCTGTTTTATTGTCATTTATTCATCAGTATTGCTTTGCTTGTTTATGCAAGTAGGTTTGGCTTTGTTTACTACCAATCCCAAAACATAAACCCTCTGACCTTTCTGCTTTGGAATTCATTTCTTTTCTTTCTTCAGATCTGATCTTTCTCCATCCTCTCTTTCATTCCTTTCTTTTCACAGTGGAAAACACCCTACTGGGATGAGATCCCAAATCCCTGAAGGTAGAATATTGTGAGACTTGCATAGATTCCTGCTGGTAGAATAGCAATAAACCAGTTTCGCTTTGCTGACTTAAAGAGGGGCTATGCCCTGCACACTGTTGGCTCGTCTATCCATAGATCTGCCCAAGCGACATATTTTCAGACCAACAATGTGTACATCTTGAACTAAGTGTGTTGGACACATGTCTCTAAAACTATAAGTTCATAACATGTGAACATCTTGAACTAAGTGTCTTATACATATAGGACCACATGTGGTCACATAAGGCTATATATATAATGGACTATATGAAGAATCATGAACTAGGAGCAGATAGCCCATATATATATATATATATATGTATGTATGTATGTATGTATGTATGTATGTATGTATGTATGTATGTATGTATGTATGTATGTATGTATGTATGTATGTATGTATGTATGTATGTATGTATGTATGTATGTATGTATGTATGTATGTATGTATGTATGTACATCCAGGTCCTATGAATCTAATCATGAAACATATTCCCTATCTTCGCCCTACTAGAAGTAGCATGTCCACGACCTGGGGATGTAGTGGAGGGAGATGCCACTACGAATTTCATCTGTGTGGTCCTAGGCATCTCTAAGAAGGCATGCAACCTAACCTGCACATTCATAAACAACAAGTTTTTAACACCTAGACTTTTTAAATACATTCAAAATTTAGAAACTTAGAATTTAGTTAAAATGCATGTGAAATCTTACCACAATGTCATGATCCCTATAAATTTTTCATTGACGCATCGCAAGGACAATAATAGATGCACGAGGGATAAGCTACATACAAACAATTAAATTTCAAATTATATATTTCATGTAAAAAATTTGATATTGTATATTTAAGTAATAAGAAATAATTCCTCCAAAATTTAACAAATTTGAAAAATTGTACCTCAGTTACTGGATCTGCAGATGCTATGGTAGTATCTACAACAACCTCCATAGTCTACATATATGGAGGAGTCTCTCTGGAAGTCATAAGCTATACAAAAAACATGTACAAATCAATATTAATCTACATAACTGCCACATAACAGACCCAAAGCATAATCCACGTGAACTTCCACAATTAGAAATAAAGTGTAAAGAGAAACTAACCTATGTAAAAGTCACATGAGGCATGCCAGTAGCCTCAGTTCCAAGAGTAGATGATGACCCACCAGGCTCCTACATATAAAATACAAATGTATATTAATATCTACATATAAAAGTGAAACATTATAATAATAAAAGTGCACATTCAAATAAAATTTTAAATTGAAGTACAAATTGAAACTTACGTTTGTAACACACCTAGCTACAGTAGCTAGCATGTTGACATCAGATGTGTCCTTCACCAGCTCTTGCTATTTAAAATAAAATAAAAAATTAGTTTTTACATGTATGTACATGACGTACAATAAAATACATATATATTAAAATCTCAAACATGAATTAAACAATTGTATATATATATATATAATATTTATTTGACATTTACCTGTGAAAGACCAAGATCCTTTGCACCAGTTCTAAGAACAGCTGCCATCATCTCATCCAGAGAAAAGAAATAATGTGATCAAGAAAATGATGTCTTTCCTGCAGTGCATACAACACCACATTGGTGTGGTGCGCTAGAATTGGCACCTCCACCAACATCACTAGATGCAATCTCATCACTATGTTGGGCCAAAGTCTTAGTGAGCTCCCTCAATGCATGTAGTGTGTCAATCACCACAACCTCCTTCACTGTAGGAGGGATAACTGAAGGAAATGGGGGTTTTGGGGCATGGGCGATCCTTGGTTGACCTACACGTGTACCAGGTCTACTCTGTGCAGAGCCACCTCCTCGCTCATAAAGCTCAGAAAAGTCAATAATTTGGGACCTCATAAAGAATGAACTCGCAATATAATTTCTTCAAAAAATAGAGAGGAATCTCATTGTTGTTACATGGTGGATAAGAAAAAACCATCCACCATCAGTCCTAAAAAAAATCTTGGCTCGGTCATCGTGGCACCAATGGATTGGGAACCATCTACAAGTAGCTGTAAGGGGTCATTGGTTCTTGGGTCAGTAAATAATGCACAAATACAGTCTTTTCCAAATTTTTAGTCTTTTACGGCCGCATGGGATAATTTATCTACATACCACCACCTATAATCACCTCTAAAGGTATTTCATCCGTCTATTTCGTTGGTTATGGAGTCGACTTCACCAATCAATGTTTGCAATGTGTTGGCTAAAGTCATGCAGGATGGATTTGAGGCATGATTTTGTCTTACAGTCTGAATAAGGTTCTCAATGACAATTTTATTTTTTCAGATTCTTCCAACGATATCATCTTGTGTTCCTGTTGGTTCCGTGGGGATAGAAGGAGCCACAGGAGGTGGATCTAGGTTTGGAGGGGGGTTTTGAGGAATGTTTGGAGGGTTTTGAGGATTGTTTAGAGGTTTTTGAGGAATATTTCGACAGTTTGTAGGATTAAGAGCTTGTCGAGTAACTGACAAAACAAAAAAAATTGTATACATAAACAAAAAATTGAAAAACCCATGAAGATCACAAAAAATAACCTAAAATGCAAAAAATTGATCAAAATATAGGGCTTACCTCTTTATCTTGGTGGCATGGTTGAAACTATCACAATCCAGAAGTTTGAAGAGTAATTTTTAGGGGGTATTCAAAGCACGAGTGTTAAGGGTCTAGGAGAAATCACGATTGGAAAGGAAAAATGGGGGAAAATGAGGAGTCACAGGTCTATTTTTTTGTCTCAGAGGACCACGACCATGGTTTTAGGTTCAGAAATCACCAAACCTATAAAAAATTACACAAGCACGGTTTAGAAACCATGATCATAGTACCTAAATTTTAGGTTTTTATGTCCACCAACTTTTTGCACTTACCCTGTGGATAAAACTCCAAGTACCTAGGTAATTGCTAAGGTGAAGATGACAAGTAATAAAATGTTTCCTTTGAAGATTATATCAGCTACATCTGGATCTCATACTACAGATTAGGACGGAGCTAAGGAGATTAAATCAACTTTTTAGTTAGTTGAAAAAGATGAATCGTGGCTATGACATCTGAAGTCTGGTTATTTAAAATTTGGTGGTTTGAATTTATTACACAACAAAATATGGTGAAAGTTTTTCCTTTGATTCAGAAACCAAATAGATTTTGTGAAGGTTGTGTTTTGGGGAAGTGACATAGAGATTCCTTCCCAGTTGGAAAAATAAGAAGAATAAGAGCACTACTTGAAATTGTTCACTTATATTTATGTGGACCAATGCAAACAAATTCTATTAGATGTTGTTCCTATTTTATGACATTCATTGATGACTATACAAGGAAGACATGTGTGTAATTTTTGAGAGACAAATCATATGCTTTTGATATATTTAAGAAGTTCAAGGCTTTAGTGGAAAAGCAAAGTGGGTACTACATTAAATTTTTGAGGACAGATAAAGGAGGTGAGTATGTATCCAATGCTTTTTTAAATTTTTACAAATATCATGGTATACACAAGTAGTTTACTTCCAGGTATGCATCACAATAGAATGGTGTGGCAGAGAGAAATAATAAAACCATCATGGAGATGGCAAGAATTATGATGAAGGAAAAGCATCTTTCAAATGAGTATTGGGCAGAAACAGTATCAACTATTTTTTACATCATAAAAATGTGTGCAACAATTTTTTTTCAAAACATGGTTCCTCAACAAGCTTGGACTAAGAGGAAACACAATGTTTCTCCTTTTAGAGTTTTTGGTTGTGTTGCATACACACATGTGCCTGATAATCTAAGGAAGAAGTTAGACAATAGAGGATAAAAATGCATATTTGTTCGATATTCAGAGAATACAAATGCTTACAAGTTGTTTAATCCAGCCAAAATGGTCATAATTGACAGATATGTATAGTTTTTTGAAAATAAGGTATGGGATGAAAATATTGAGAAAACAGTCAGTGTAGTAGTAGCTATTCCTCATGATGATATGGCAGATGAAAGCATAGAGAAACAAGGTATTACATTTTCTTCAAACCTTGGACATGCACTAAAATTTGTAGCACAAGCTACACCTCCATCTACATCTAAGAGATATCCAAGATTTCATTCATCATCAACCATCCAAAAAACACCAAAAATAATGCAAGAAGCTACTCCTTTAATACAAAATAGTTCATCATAAGATAACCCTTTATAGCAGAAAACAAGGAGTATTGGTGAGATTTATAATGTTGATACAACTAATGCTTTTTTGTTTTTGCATTATTTTCTCAAACTTTAGATCCAGTATACTTTGAAGAGGCTATCGACAATGAATTTTGGGTTCAAGCCATGGATGATGAGATAGACACCATAGAGAAGAATCTGAAATGATAATTGCTAGATCTTATAGAAGGAAAGGATGTGATAGGAGTGAAGTGGGTCTATAAGACCAAATATGTTGTTGATGGTAAAGTACATAAAGATAAAGAAAGGTTGGTTTCCAGAGTTTTTTCACAACAATATGGAGTAGATTACAATAAGACGTTTACACTTGTAGCAAATTTGGACATGGTAAGAATGGTTTTACAAATTGCAGCTCAAAACAAATGGCCTATTTATCATATATATGTAAAATCAACATTCTTGAATGGTTTTCTTGAAGAAGAAGTTTATGTGAATCAGCTAGAATATTATGAGATTGAAGGTCATGAAGGAAAGTTATACAGGTTGAAAAAATGCTCTATAGTCTAAAACAAGCACTTAGAGCTTGGTACACTAGGATTGATTCTTATTTGATACAGAATGGTGTTAGTAGGAGCAACAATGAACCTACTTTATACATAAAGATCAATGAGTAAGGTAAAATTTTGATTTTTTTTTATATGTGGATGCTTTAATCATCACTCTAAATCTATCTATAGATTCATTCAAATCAGCTATGAAGAAATAATTTGAGATGACAGATCTAGGCCTCATGCACTATTTTTTGGGCATAGAATTTCAACAATCAAAAGATGGAGTTTTTATTTCACAAGCAAGGTATGCTAATGATGTTTTGAAGAGATTTAACATGTTGAATTACAAGCCAACGCCAAAACTTGTTTCAGTAGGTTTGAAGTTAAGTAAAGATAATAGTGGATCATTTTTAGATCCAACATTATTCAAAAGACTAGTTATAAGTCTCGTGTATTTGATGGTCACAAGGCTGGATATTATGTATGATTTGAGCCTCATATTAAGGTTGATGGAATCTCCAAAAGACTCACATGGTAAGTTGGAAAAAGAATTTTGAAGTATGTATGCGGAACTAAGAATCACGGAATTTTGTATTCAACATCAGATGAGTTCAAACTCATAGGTTACATAGACAGTGACAGTGCCAAAAGAATGGATGATAGAAAGAGCACATCTGACTATGCTTTTAACTTTGGAATAGGTGTAGTTTCATGGACATCGAAGAAGTAGCTCATAATCACACTATCTTGAATAGAAGTAGAGTATGTAGCAGCAACATGAGCAACATGTCAGGTTGTTTGGATGAGAAGAGTGTTGAAAGATTTGAGGAAAAATCAAGAGGATGCTACACCAATTTTTTATGACAACAATTCAACAATAACATTGTCTAAAAATCATGTTTTTCACAAGAGGAGAAAGCACATAGACATGAGGTATCACTTCATCAGGGAGTTGGTTAACAACAAGGAAATTTTTCTTGACTTTTGCAGATCCGGAGATTAGTTTGCTGATATCTTTAAAAAAGCTTTGGGAAATTAAGTTTTTCAGTATTTGAGAACTTTTTTGGGAATTTGTGATCTAGAATATGTCAGATTTGGAAGTACACACTCTGATCCAGAAAAGTAAAAGTTTGAAGGTCAAAATTAAGGGGGAATGTTATAAAAAGAGTAATTTTCCCCCTTGAAAATAAAAAAATTGTTTGTTTTTTACATAATTTTTTTTTTGAGTTTAGTTTTAGATGTTCTTAAGTTTAGGGAAAGCTAATAAAGAAAATAAATAAAAGCTTTGTATTGCACGAAATCATGTGATTTTTAGTTCTATTTTTAAGAGTTGGGTGTTTTATTGTTAGATTAATTCATGTATTTATTAGAGAAAATTGTAAGTGTTTACATATCAAATACATTCAGAGAGATTGTATTGAGACGAAGATATGGAACTAGAAGAAGAAATATATGCATAAAAGTGTTGATCTGAGTTTGCAATAATATGTTTTATTTGTAATTCTTTATTTTATTTCTGGTAGTTGTTATTTTATGTGCCTAATTTCTACAAGCACTACTTTGAATCTAGAGGTCGGAATACACACATATATTTATTTATAAAGCATATATATATATTGTTTTTCAATAGATATCATCCATAGTCTAATGATATTTGTGTTGGTCAGGCCTAGATTCTTGATTAACTTTCTATCATAGGATTCTATTGTTGGCTTCATCGGAGGTGGTGCCATCACAATTTTACTACAATAACTGAAAGGATTTTTTTGGCTTAAATAATTTCACCAAGAAAACATGTATCTTAGATCTATAATTAAGTTTATATTGGGCTCAATACATTATGGAGAGCGTAAATTCAGTTCTCCTTATTTTATTATGTTTTCTTCTGTGAAAAATGTAGATATCTAGAATTTGTTAAATTTTATTGTATGGTTATTTCTCAAATTCCACTCAAGACTATTGAGGATGATAGAAATTTTCTATGATGTAGTGGAATTTATAATAAATTTGGGATCTATTTTGAGTTGACTTGGGATTTCGTCCTACGAGAGCTGCAGGAAGAACACGATTACATGGGATGTAATTTCCCATGAGTTTGAAGATTTTGGTTTTGTGTTGTCCCACTTTTAGTTATTAAATTTAAATGTTTTCTATTCAAAAAATATTTGTTGAAGTAAGTGTTGTTTGAATCTCCCAAGGAGAATGAGTACTCATTTAGTATCTACTTCCACTAGTGTTACTCCATGCTTTGTAACATAGTTATTCTACGAGATTTTTTCCTTTCCTTGACATTTCTTAGGTGTATTCATTTTATCTGGTTTGTTGGTTCCATTATTTCATTTTCTTGTTTAGGATCTCAAGTAAATAAGCTAATTTTGACATTGATTATCCTATAATTTGATTTCCTTCATTCCACCATTGCTAAAATTTGCCTTGAAATTTAGGATTTTGAGCCACATACTTACAAATCTATATTTTTTGGATGTCTTATCCTTTTCAGGAAAAGTTTCCAACATTATTCTTGTATTGCATTGTAATCCTGGTCTGACCCAATTGCAACATATTCTAATTTGATTCATTTTTTTTGCAATAAACTTATTACCTTTCCTTCTGTTGGTCTAGGTTTATGTTCCTTGAGAAAAATCTACATCAATAAAACCATCTTTATCAACCAAATTACTGAGAGCATTAAATTTCCAACTATTGAGTCAATTTCTTCCATTTTTTATCATCAAGGGTTAGGATGGAATTAATACAAGTTGAAATTCCTCACAAGGACTAGATTATCCTATTTTTGTCCAAGGGCCCTGTTAGTGCAGAATCACAACACCTTAGAGTGGCTTGATTGTGAAATGGGGCATTAGGTGTGATTTCACAACATGGGACCATCTCTCAAGCTATGGGACATGCAAAACTTGAGATGGACCTCCGAAGAAAGCCGGTTCTTGCTTCCTAATCTATCTACCACAAGCTACTCCAATGCAGGAAGAACCTAATTAATCCTAATCTAACAGTTCCAAGGGGACAGGGGGAGAGAGAGGATGAAATATCCTACACTAAGAGGTGATACACCTGAAAAGGAAGTGGTTGAATCACATATTCGATTGCCTAAAGTGGAGAGAGGTGAGCAGAGAAGAGGGTGGAAAAAATGTACCATGGACCAGAGATAGATTTAACACGAAAAACCACTTCAAAACCCATTAACCACAGCTCCAAGAACCTACAACAAACATCATAGTATGCACAGTATACCCTGCAATGATGAGAGGTACAAAGAGACAAAAAATAAGCCAAGGATGGACACATGCATCACGAAATAGATTTAATTGCTCCAAAATGTTACACGGTACATCATCAGTGGGGGAGAGGAAAGAAAATTCCATTACAAAGCCATGGGAGGAGGCTTAGAATCCGCATTATACCCTAAGGAAGAAAAAGAGAGGGGGAAAGAGGAGAAGCAATGACCAACCCTTTGAATATGTCCCTTCATTACAATAGATAGGAAGAATGAGAGAGAGGAGGGAAAAATTCAAATCTTGATTCAACCACCTTGAGATATGCATTGAATCCTACTTTGAAATCTCAACCACTATTAACCAATGCCCCTTTACAAATCTACACCAAATATATCATGTTCTCTACTTGTTGTCTACTCAGCATGCTAAGGAAGAAGAACAACGGATCAAATAAAATCTAATCTAGTAGTTGAAGAAATAAGATTTTGTATTTATGTCCTGGAAGATGTTTTCAAAATTTTCACCCACTAAATCCTATTAAGAAGAATATTTTATGCTTCCATAGCATAGAGGGTGTCAAGATGTTTCCAGAAAGTCTTCTCTTGCCTAAATATGAGTTTCTAGTCAAAAGATATGGCCATCTGAAGATTAGGGTCGCGGGCGCGTAATATTTGAAAGAGTCTATATGTACTGGGTCCATGTGGAAGCCTCATGCACCTTGGAGATTTAGCTCCTTCCTTATGCTCTTGAAATCATGCCAGACTGGCACATGGTGGCTTGCGTAAGCTCCTTGGGCTCCTTTTTTATTTTTGCTAAGTCTTCTTGTTTGGCAGGACCAAAAGTCTTACCCTAGACACGTGAAGGCCTGACGATTGTTCGGAAACCCACCCCAAATTTTAATTTTGAAGTAGCTTCGTGCTGACACTAAGATCCCTCCACTATCCTGCCTCTTCTTTGACTATTCAACCCCCAACTCTTTCCCATTTTTTGACCTGGGACATGTGGCGAGCCCACGCTCATTTGGGGACTACCTCTAGACTTTCCTTTTGAAATCGCGCCAATGAGATATGTGGAGGCTTCCGTTGGTTCTCTCTACTTAGTTGTTTTGGGCCCACTCTCAATTTTGGTCCCTAGACATGTGGAATCCTCGTCCATATTTTGAGTCTCCATTGAGGGTCACACTTTTGAATGTGTGTCATTGAGACACTTGGAACCTTCCGCTGAGTCGAATAATTTTCAACGGCCGGTGAAAATTTTGGGGCTCTGGACATGTGGAGGCTTGGCACTTGTTTGATTCTATGATTTTTGATTTAACCTTTGAATATGCACCATTGAGACACTTGGAAGCTTCCACGGCTTGTTCCATACTTAGCCAATTTTGGGGCTCGTTCTGAATCATTTGCAGAGCCCAAAGACTTCAAGCCTTCTTTGTTTCTTTTCCTTTGAGCCTCTGGTTTTCTTCCTTCTATTTTCTCCTTCCTCGACCCTGCTACACCATTATAGATGCTTCTTGTAACTTTTCTATTGGATTTGAAGCATGGGATCCTATGATAGAACCATCCCTTGAATTTATTTCTACATGGGATCGTGGGTGATCCAATTTTTCCAGGGGACTAAAATTTAGATAACAATTTGGTGACTCCTAGGGGAATCTACCTGCTATATGAAAAGATCAGTGGCCTTGAAGCATCCATTAGGCATGGAGTCAAGAATGATAGCCTACTACTGATCTTATCTCTGATCTGCGAGCCTGACTATTTGCACTTGGTGACCCTAAACTTTCCTTGGAAATGGACTGCCTCAAAACCCATTTTTAGTTGCTCTGTATTTGTTTCATTTTGGAACTAGAAAATGTTATAGATATCTATGTTTCTTTCTGCCATGAATACTGAAGGGCCTGGTCTAATGCACCTCTGGAGCAATATGAAAAAAACTTATGTACAAAGACAAAAATATACATGCCTCAAATGAGACATGCATAGTGTGCACAAGTGCTTCTTCTACTGGAAGTAAAGTCTACTCCTACTCCTACACTAACCAGAGAGAAAGAGGCTAAACAAATCCCGCTACAAGCAGGGAGAAGTAGCTTCCCATTCTCAAAAGGGGAAGCCATGCAAATGATTTGTCACTAAATATGGATTCCTGGATGAGTGAAAAATAGACAATAAGCTAGTCCTCCACCCAAATAATCAAGGTATCAACATCAATGGGAAATACCTCCTCAAGTTGATTTGCATTGGACTCCTGGAGGTATTGATGGTGACCCTTGCCACTTTGAGGCTCTCCCTCATGTTTAGAAAGAAAAATGACTGGTTGTGGCTTCTCCCTCGGGTCCAATGAAGCCAAGTATCTAATTGGGCATGGTATGATCCTTTGGATGTGTCCATTGCTCTAAAATTCAACTCCAAAAATGGATTCTTCCTGCTGAACTTCCTGGGTGGATGGTGTGAGAGAGATGATGACACCCTCTTGCTCTTTCCCTTACTTCTATTCTGAATAACATGGAAGACTCATATCTTCCAATATTAGTTTCAGAGTGGTGTCATGAAGGGTAGGTTGTTGCACTTGAATATTATCCTCCATGGTAGTAGGATCATGTTCTTGGAATTTGGATGATGGGTGAGAAAATGATGCGATCTCCTTAGGATCCTCTCCATAAAAGAAATCCTCCAAGTCAGACAGATAATTTTTCTCCTTGTTTTCTTGCTACATGTGTTTGAAATCCTCCATGGTTTCCTCTCGATCTGCAATTTTCTCACCATGGTCCCCCTCATGTTTCGATCTAGAGCTCAGATTTTTACGTTTGAAGGGGATGAAGTGGGAGGAAGAACTGAAGGTTCTCTTGTGGCTTGCTCCGTAATTGGAGCCTCTAAAACTATATGGTCCTCCTCCATTGTGGGTTTGTTGTCTTGAAAATGTGTAAAGGGTAAAATTGCAAGTTTTTAAGCAAGACAACATTCTCCTATCTCAAAGTTTCCCTATTTTTATCATACTTGTTAACCAAAATAAGCTCCCTCTTATTTTGGGTTAAATAGCTTCCTTTTGTGCCTCTGTCAAATTTTTACACATTTTAGGCACTCAAAATTTTTTTGGTATTGATTCATTAGATAGATAATTCTTTCCCCTTTCAAAAAAGGTAAGCAAGTCCTCCTAACTCATTGTATTTTGCAAGTTATGGCTCGACAGAGTTTGGAGGGGAAATTTTCCCCGGGTGGGCCTGTGGAGGTAAGGAGGAAATTTTGCCAAGGAAATTGATGGGTTGGAAGAGGCACGAAGAGAAATTTGACACTTAGCCTTTTGGATAAAAACTTCTTGGCAAAAATTTCACCCGCAAGCCCACAAAGGAGAATGGAGAAAACTTGATTTCCTCGCGTCTAATCACAAGGTGCCCCATGTCCATTCATTGGTGGGGATCGGGGTGTCGAAAGTACTTTTTGTTTTTTGCCAAAACCATAAAAGTACAAAGGTGAAATTTTGGACCGCATCTCTGCATCAAATCATAAGGTGCCACATGTCCACATCAACAGTGGAGGTCGGGTTGGCAGAAGACTTTAGGAAAATTGTCCCTTCCTAGCAAAAAGGATGAAATGTTATTCTGAAGCACAAGGATGAACCAGAAAGTGCCATGTGTCATTGGGTTGGCGGGGGCACAGAGATTTTGGGGAAAAATTTCCCAATTTGAAAAAAGAGGGAAAAAGGTCAAATTTTGGCCCACAGACCCGAATTTTAAACTAATTTTGCCATTTTTGCCCTAAATCTTCAAGAGGCCATATCTTTTGATGTAGGGATCAGATTTTCATGTTTTTGGTATCAATGGAAAGATGGTGAAATTATCCACACGATGAACACTTCAATTTTAAATTTTGATGGATTTTTGTTGGAGAAAATATAGAAAACGTCTTTGACATGTGAAAAATGCAAAAACGTTTCCCCCGACTCCGCTCCAATGTTCTCATTCCACGTGGATGGCTTGATTTCAAAGAAAATAGGGCAAAGGATCAAAAAGTTCATATGTGAACTAGAAAATTGAAATATAAAATGCATTTTTGCACGTAGAAGATCTTTTTGGGCTCATCAGAAGAATTTTCTTTGCGGCAAAGGAATCTGGAAGAGGGGAAATGATCATATTTGTTTGTAATGGCTTTGTGTCGAATTATTTAATGGTTTTTTGAAGTCTTTGTGAAGTGAAAATCGAATTTGGAAACTGGAAGCACGTTTTTGTGAACATAGGAAAAAAATTATTTTTAGTCTTCTTATATTCTCCTCTTATGCATTATTTCTTCTATTCCCATTCGTTGTACAAGTTTCAACTCTTAGATCAATAAAAAAGGAAGGAATTTGATGTCCCCTCGATGGAAAAATCAATTGGTGCTTTGTGACCAGCATGTTTTATTCTATCTTGTGCTCAGAAATTACAAATTTTTATTTCTTCTATTAATTAATGCATGTAATGAAACTACCAGTGTATGTGTGTGGGCATCTGACACTCTACCCACAACATTGATTTCCCCCTCCTTTATTCTCACTCCCTCCCCTTTCTCAGATCGATTTCTGCTATAGCGAGGAGTTGTTATTATTGCCATAGGGATAGTGGAGTGTTTGTGTGGATCTATAGCTGAAAAACCACCATAAATCCACTTTGGTTTTACATGATAACCAATGGTAGCTGCACCATTCAAATGTAGAGGGACTTAGATTCCCATAGTGTTGGCCTGAAATCCACAAATGTTTCCACAAGACAAATTTTCTCGCCAATATTTTTTGGCACCCACCATGGGGCAGAGTTGTAGCATATGCACACAAAAATGACCACAAGGTTTTTAGGATATCATTAAGTTTTCCTTTGAAGTCTGAAATTCCTTGTGATCCAAAACTGAAAAAGATTCAAATAGAAAAGTTCTGCAGATTGAGCAGCCATATGAACTGCATGGATGTAACTCAAAATTCTTACAAATCATTCTAGAAAACATTCTTTGTACTGTCATGTGCAAAGGAAATCATTTCATACCTCAAAGAGGTTACTTGGAATATTTGGCATAGTGTAAATCATCTCACCATTGCTACAAAATTCTTGGCTATGAAAAAGAACACAAAGACAAATTCCAGCACCTCCATAGGAGACAATAAACTTTCAAACTAGCTGATAGAAGGTATACTTGCCAGCTGAGGCAAGGAGGAGTGATTGACCCTACTTATAAGGAGTTGGAGAGAGAAGAAGTAGAGTTTATAGCTCAGTTTGACAAAGAGGAAGAGATTAGAGCTTAACTTGAAGAAATTGCAAGACTCCAAGTTGCAGTAGAGGAGAGAGAGGAAGCCTTAGCTGACCCAGAAACTAGAAATAGAAACAAAATGGGTCACCATGAACGTGAAGCATGTAGGCCTATTGTGCCATGGGGAGGAAACACAAGCCCACTTTCCCTCCAACAACCTCTTCATGATCTGCCAAGAGGCTCTAGAAAGAATTTTCCCAAATTCATGGGAGATGGTTCTCAACTCGTTGAAGAACATGTAGCAGCATTCATCACTGATTGAGGTGTATTAGGAGTTGAGAATGAATATGTGTCAGTCATACTATTTATGGAATCACTTTAGGAAAAGGTTACTGAATGGTTTTACATGATTCCTGTAAGATCTATTACTGGTTGGGAAGATATTAGAAGAGCATTTGAAAACGGATTCAAGAGCACTGAAGATAGTCAAGAGCTACTGGTGTAATTAGTCCAAATAAACAAAGAAAGATCTGAATCCATGAGCGACTTTGTAGCAAGGTTTGACAGATTGACAAGAAGAATCCCTGAAGATGTGCTACCTCCTAAGAACAACCTGAGAAGATTCTTCATCAGTGCCTTGCCATCAGAAGTTGGTTTCTTCCTCAGAAGAGCCCATCCAAACACACTGAGGGAAGCTTGAGACTTTTCCATTGAAACTAATGATGACTTAGTCCTCTCTAGAAATGTGAAAGGCCCAAAATGGAAGCAGAAGGGTCATAGTTTGGCTTCAATAACTATAGATCCTATGTTCTAGTAAAGGGAAAATGATTGGGTTTCCTTGAAGAAATAGTTGTCCTAAATGACAATGAGAAATTCTCTAAGGAGGCCAAATTTCCTTGATAGAAAAATAATTGCACCACCTCCTCACCAACTTTCCCTTGAAGCACCTCTTTTCAATGCTATCTATGACACCAGAGAATCAAGAGAGGATGCTAAAATTGATGAAATTGAAGGAGAAATAATAGAGGATTACGAATGTTACCTTGAAATTGAAGAAGTTGATATGCACAATGTCTTGTTTGAGTTTGTTGATGATGGGGAAGAAGAAGAGGAAGCCCAAATCTTCTCATGTGTTTTATTCACTCAATCTCAATCCAAGAAATACTCTCTACCCTCTGTGGCTCAAGAGGAAAAAAAAACTAAAGAAGATCCCACTCCAGTAGCCACACAAAATAAGATCATCAGGAGAGGCTCACCATTACAACCCTCAATGGATTCATCCAAAATGAAACTAGGCCAAATGGCTGCTAGAGATCAGGTTTTTATATCTAGTAAGTCACCTTTTCCTTATTCTATCTCACAAGTTATTAAAAAAAGTCCGCCCTCCAATGAAGGCTATTCTAAGTCAGCTAAAATTCAGACCATAGCTTCACCTTCACCTCTTTATAAGCTGACGGCCTCACCCTTAGAAGAAAATCCAATTTCCAAGTCATCCAATGTTTCTCAAAGACCCTTACTATGTAAACCTTCCCTCACTCCATGAACTTCACCCTCATCCAACATTGTCCCATTTGATTTTTTGGAACATGCAAGTAAGACCAAAGTGCAGCTCTCAGAGATTGAATACTTGCAAAAACACCCTAATCAATTTGATAGACTAATCAATTATGTTTGGAGCAACATTTCTATAGCCTCAAGTTCAAATTCTAAAGGTCTTGTCCTGACACCATCTACACCACCTGCTCAAAACATTTTGGCCCTAAGTGCTTCCAAAACAGATAAGGTGGAACCCTTCTACTTGTCTCTTCTCATGAATGGTTTTGAGCTCAACAATTACATCATTGACTCTAGAGCTTCTGATAAACATAATGCTCACTCAAAGTTTCCAATGCTCTTAGCTTTACACTAACTAGATTGAATGGATCTTGTTACTCAATGGAATCTAAGAAAGTACCACTAATAGGAAGGATAAAAGATTCGCAAGTGGCTTTGGCTGAATACCCTAATAAGAAAGTACTTCTAACCATCTTAGTGGCAGACATTCCAACATCTTTTGGCATGCTCTTGAGTAGAAGTTTTTGTAGAGACCTTGGTGGGGAGATAAAGATGGATTAGACCTATACAACTATTCTAGTAAAGGGTGAGATGAAGAAGCTACTTCCGGTAAGAAAAATGAAGTTTACAGTAAGAATTTCCAGTGACCCAAGAGCTAATATCCTCTTTCAAGATTGTGGATTAGGAAACTATTTCCTTACTTCACAACAAGAATAAGCCTTGCCAATTTCCTCAGAATCAGAAAAATATTAGGTCTAGACTATGGAGTTTGATGGAAGCCATTCCAAAATCAGGCTCAGGGGCTAGTGTTGTGTTGTACTCTCCTTCCAATGTGATGTATCCTTTTACATACAAACTACAGTTTGACAACACCAATAATACAACAGAATATGAAGCTCTCCTCTTGGGCATAAGTGTAGCAGAAGACATGGGAATCAAAAAGTTGAGATGCCTTGGTGATGTAGAAGTGATAATGAAGCAAATCCCCTAGCAATACTAGGTGAAGAATCCAAGGCTTATGAATTATAGGAATAGAGTGTGGGATTGCATTGAATTCTTTGATGCATTCTCTATTGAAGCCATCCCAAGACAAGAAAATGAAAGAGCTGATTCTCTTACAGTATAAACATCCCTATTGACTCCTCATCCTTCTTTTAGCAAGCACAAAATAACCCTTGAGATGGTTTTTAGACCAAGTGTACTTGATAACGCATATCACTGGCAAGTTTTCAATGGCGACAATGAGATTTTAGCCTTCTTGGAGCAAAGAGACAACTTCAATAATATATTCTTTGAGGAAATTGTTAATCCACATAGATAAGTTGTGGGTGAATATGCATCAGATGAAATTGAAAGAGTGAATGATGAAGGCATGATCAGATTGAAATGTAACAAGATCCTCAAAGGTCTAGTCTCTCTAGAGGACCTGTTTGACAAGCATGACAGATTTATTCATGAAAAAGAAAAGCTATCTTCTCACTGTCCATCTGATTTTGACAAGGAGAAAATTGGGACTTATGAAGATCTAAGGATGGTCAACATTGGAAAATGTTACTCACCTGAAGAGAAAAGGAAGTTTGTTTCTTTGCTTAAAAAGTACTCTGATGTGCTGGCCTACTCTTACAACGAGATCAAATCTTTTCAACTGAAGGAAATGCATCATTCCATTCCTCTGAAGCAAGTTGCTAAGCCCTTTAGGCAGAATCAAATACCCTATAATCCAAAGATTGTTGATGTTATCAAGGAAGAAGTGAACAAGATGCTAAATTCCAGA
Source organism: Taxus chinensis (assembly GCA_019776745.2). Taxonomy (NCBI): domain Eukaryota; kingdom Viridiplantae; phylum Streptophyta; class Pinopsida; order Cupressales; family Taxaceae; genus Taxus; species Taxus chinensis. Next base: position 831,036,726 of record CM034148.1, read on the forward strand.
ATCATTTTCCCCATTCACCACTCAACATGGGTGGCCAACATTGTACCAGTCAGAAATAAAATGGGGAGATCATAATATGTGTAGATTTCATTAATCTGAATCAGGCATCTCTCAAGGACAATTACCCTCTTCCAATCATGGATCATATCCTAAAATAAGTTACTAGATCTGAGATGCTCTCTTTACTTGATGGTTTCTTAGGGTATAATCAAATTAAGGTGGCCGAAGAAGATTGTAGCAAGATGGCTCTCACAACTCCTTGGGGCACTTTTGCTTACAACAGGATGGCTTTTAGCTTGACCAATGTGGGAGCCACCTTCCAAAGAGCCATGGACCCAGCTTTCAAAGATCTCAAGAATTTCATGTTCATATACCTTGATGAATTAATCGTGTTTTCAAAGAAGAGAAGTGAGCATATCTTCCACTTGGAGCAGATTCTTGCAAGATATAGAAAACATGGAATTTCTATAAATCCCAAGAAGTGTATCTTTGGAGTCACAAAAGGCAAGTTGTTGGGACACATCATGAATAAGCATGGAGCACATATTGACCCTGAGATGGTAAGTTATATTCAATCACTATCTCTTCCCACTAGCAAGAAATGAGTACACTCATTCTTTGGGAAGGTAAATTTTCTTTGCCACTTTGTCCCTGAATTTGCTGAACTAACAAAGCATATCACCTATATGATGAAGCCTCAAACAAGTTTTGAACGGAACATTTTAGGAAAATCAATATTTGAATAAATCAAGAAGGCCATTGCCAAAGCTCCAATGCTGGTATCTCCATATTTCAACAAGGAATTCATCATGTACTATTATGCCTCGAAGCACACTCTTTCTATTGTCCTTGCTTAGAAGAATGATGAAGGATTGGAATCACTTATTGCTTTGGTGAGCTACCCTTTGAAGAAGCATGGACTAAATTACAGTTAATTGGAGAATCATGCATACGCAGTGGTCAAGGCCATGAAGAATTTCAGATTTTACATACTCAAATCACACACCGTGGTAATGGTCCTCGGAAGTGCAATCAAGTTCATTTTGACACAACAAGATCGTCAAGCCAAAAGAGGAAATTGGATTACAAGGATCCAAGAGTATGACTTAGATATTAATCCCTCTAATCTGGTTAGAGGAAATGGTTTGTGCAATTTGATTGTTGAAGATGAATCTCTCAAAGTTCAGCTTGAAGAAAGATATGACACTTTCCCAACCTACTCAAAAGATTTCCCGCAAGTTTTCTTTGTGAACACTAAAAAGGAATGGTATACAGACATCGCTTTCTTTCTTACCTATGGGGGCTGCCCCCCTCATTTAGATTACAAGAAATGAAGAAATCTCAGGATGAAAGAATCCAAATATGTTATTTGGAATCATGCACTCTACAAGAAAGGGATAGATGGTTGTTTTCTCAAGTGTGTTGACAAGGAACAACAAGAAAAAATCCTCAAAGCCTATCATGATGAAGCTTTTGGTGGACACTTTTTCAGCCATGGTGACTGCCCAAAAAATTCTCAAAGGTAGGTACTATTGGCCTTCTCTCTTTATTGATGCACAGAACTAGGTTTTGAAATGCAAAGCATGCCAATGATTTGTTGGAAAGCCTCAACTAGTTGCCTTGCCACTCAAACCCGTGGTGATTGAAGAACCATTTCAACAATGGGGAATAGATTTCATTGGTGTTCTCAATCCTCCATCAAGTGTTGGCCATTCATATTGTTGACTACCATAGACTACTTCAGAAAATGGGTAGAAGCTATACCGGTCAAGCAAACTACATAAGAAGTAGTTTGTAACTTCATAAAGGATAAATGAATTCTAAGGTTTAGAGTGTTGAATAAGGTGGTGATTGACAATGCTTCTAATTTCTCTTCTAATGAACTCACCAAATTTTTCTACGAGCATGGTATATCATTACCACAAGCCTCTGACTATTATCCTCAAGGCGATGGTCAAGCAAAATCTAGTAACAAAAATCTTGTGAATATCATAAGTAAGTTGGTAGACAACAATTAACATACCTAACGAAAAAAATTATATGATACTTAATGGGTTGATTGTATAACTCCCAAAATAGCTATAGGTACGTCTCCTTTTCAGTTGTTGTATGGTGTCAATGCGAAGATTTCTATATCCCTAGAACTGCCCACATTAAAATTGGGCAGAGCTATAGAGGATGAGACATTCAAAGATCCATTAGAGAAGATAATAATGTACCTCAACGAGCTAGAGGCAAAAAGGATCAAGGTGGTTGACTAGATTTCCACACATCATATGAAAGTCAAGTAGTAAAATATTTAAGATTATTTTTGTAGTTCATGTTGTAAAAGCTAGAGATTTTTTTTATAATACTATGTGAACATTTTTTTCCAACGTTTCGAGTCCTTTATGCTGGACCCATCATTGGGGAGAAGGAGACTAGGCCCAGTTAAGTAGTTGTTTGACAATAAGGCTAGGCCTAGTGAATTCCATGTCGCTAATCTTGTTCTTCTATGGGATAAGAGGCAAGCGACCAAAGGAATACACAGACAGTTCGACTCACTATGGAAAGACCCATTCAAGATTCGAATTCTATTTGGAGATAACAATTTTTACTTAGGATATATGGATGTTACACATCTGACATTACCCCCACAATGGGTAGTATTTGAAACATTACAAATGGTAAATCAAGATGACCCTTGCTTATGATAGCTTTAGTTTCCCTTTCTTGTTGTGTGTTTCCTTTTTCTGTTGTGTGTTTCTCTTTCTGTTTCTCTTTCTTTCATTTGTTCAAAAAAGGTTCTTATTCCTTTTCTATAATGGCTTAGAAATTGTTTGATTTCATAATGGCTTAGAAATGTTTGATTCCGTACCCAGTGGATAAAACCCATAAAAAAGAATTTGGGATTCATTCACCCTTTTGTTCGCCTTCTAGGCAATCCAAAGTATGTCCCCTAGTCAGAGCCAACTGTTATTCCCAAATTAGAGCTTCAGAGGAAATTTGGGGTATCTATTCAATTTTATTCAAATAAGGGTTGTTTAAAGCCATATTCATGTTAAAAATATCAAGAAAATGCCAAATATTATGTTCCCCTTTCCTGGTCAATTGTGGAATCAAACTTTTAAAACTCTTTTACAAGTTTCATTTCGACTCCCAAAGCCCAATCAATGTTAATCGAAATTTCAACCTTGTTTGACAAGGTCAAAAGTCCTGTCCTTATAAATCAAACTTTGGATTTGTCATTTCTCACTTTCAAATTTGCAAGCATACCCTATTTCTCTACCCCATCTCTCCGATTGAGCAAAGGAGAATGAAGAAATTTTGATGAAAAGTCGTTTAAACCCATTGGTTTGTCCATTCATCGAAATGTTTTGAGGCGTCGGAAGTATTTTGTGCTTTATTGATGAAAAATCCCCCAAACCCATTGGTGATCTAGTTGTACAAAATGTTTTGAGTGTGTTTTTGTGTGATTTCAAAACTCTAGGGTTTGCACAATATACTCCAATGACATTTTTCTTGTTCGTATCGGTTCGTGTGGGTTGGAGAGGGAAACTTTGTGGGTGACAAAGATTCACCACAAGCCATCTTACTACCAAAGTTACTTTGAAAAAACAACAATGGGTTTGACACATTGAAAAAAAAACATCAACATGAGTTGATCAGGTTTCTAATGTGCTATGCATCTTCAAAAGCCCAATCAATGTTGATTGGACTTTCAGGGATGCTCCACACCTCCAAAATTCCGATTGGTGCTAAGCGAACTTCTGACCTTGTTTCGTACCTCCGAAAATATGATCAAGTGTTAAGGATGTTTTACCCTATTTTTTAGCACCAAAAGTTCGATGATGTTAATCAAACTCTTGAGTTTGTTTGACACCTCAAAATGTCAATTTCGAACTGATCCAACCAACAAAAAATCAAGTGCAAGCTTGTTTTGCACCAACTCAAAAATCGAACTTCCAACCAACAAAAACATCTAAAAATCCCGCCAAGAGCCAATTAAGGTTTCAAGCTTGTTTTGCACCATCAAAAGTCTGATTTGTTCTTGCGTTTCTTTTTAGGATTTTTCTTCAGGCTCTGCGCTTAATGTTTGAAGGATCCAAAAGCCGAAAAGACATGAATTATCAATTTCAAGGGGTTACGTCATCCAATTTATAGTCTAATGTTGACAAAATCACAGATATAGACCTGGGGCATATTGATCTCCTTGGTTTCTCGACTCACATTCAAGTTGACTACAAGACTAATTATATACAAGGGATATATCATAACATGATATCATTTCTTACAACATTCCCTATGTTTGCTCAATGTCAAGAAATTTTTCTTGAATTTTCTATACGCACTATGATAAAGTCATGAGGTCAGTAAAGAACGTTGATGGTGAGTATCTCTTAATCTGGATGGATGCAATTCATGATTTTATCTTGTGCTCCTAAAGACTCTTCATCTATGAATTAAAGATTCATGATTTTGAAGTATGTGTTAACATCTCTCCTAAATCCGCCCAACACTTTTGGAATGAAAACTCTACATCATGAACAAAAATGGTAAATAAACACTAGTTGGAGAAAGCTAAAGGCTCTGCCTCTAGGTTACATGATACACTGCCCATGTATGATTTCAAGCAAGAAATCAATGATGTCATCACACTCCTCATCAGGGTGGTGGGTAACCCTGTGGCCAGAGAGTTTCAAGTATGGATGTTTCAATACATCCACATCATCCTAAAGAAAAAACAACAAATCAATTGTTTAGAATTAATCAATGATTCAATTCATAAGTAGTTAAGTGAGGTATAAAACACAAATAAGTTCTACATGACCTCATACATTGTGTATGTTGCGGCCAAATTTAGAACATTCTCAGGGTTGACTAAGGTGGGTGAACTAAGATCAACCAAGGTATATGATTTTTACCCATAACTCACCCTGGAGGCTCATAATTCATTAGGACCAATATTCATATTTGATTTAGATCAACATATCTTCAATTGCATTGCATTAACGACACATTTTTTTCCTACATCATTGGTATGCTAGATCCAATATTTGATTTAACAAATATTTAAATTTGTGAAATCCTAATTGCAGAGTTACAATGCAATGATAAACAATAAAATACAAATCTGACCTAAGCAATAAGCTCGAGAAATATGAAACCCTAGGTGCAAGAGAGGGAAATAAGAGACTTAGGTGATTTCACAATAATTTTGAAGGTGTCCTGAACTAGAAAACTGATGAAACATGAGGACAAACTGTCGCAACTGAACCCAGAAAATTGCAGAATTGTCGGATATGTTAGGACTGGGGCGCCTGGACTGGGTCAAGGGCGTTTAGGTGCCAAAGTTTGCTCCTGGGCGCCTATGACTGTGAAAATGGCCGAAATCTGAATTTTCTTGTGTCACACCAATGTCGCTAGACTTTGCTTTTGTCACCTGTATGTTGCTAGTTGTCCGCAGGATTCACATATAACATGTAAAACAAATGATCCCCTGTAAAACCCCAAAAGACATCAAATCCTGAGGAAAAGAAAAAGATGCAATATAAAAAGAAAAAGATGCAAATGGGGAGTCGGACTAACCCCAGTGGTCACCTAACAGAGTGAACTTAAGACCAAGCGTTGCACTACATTTCAGACTCTATGTAGTTCTTTGTGTGTGTGAAGAATCGTGCCCTAGGTGGCTCTTGTGCAAGAAGCATCTGATAGTGAGCAATAGCTAGATATAGCAATGTAAATAGATGTGTGGATGCCAAAATGAACTTCCCCTCCTATGAAGTGTGTGTAGAAAAATGCAGTCTCTTGTCCCTTAAATGAAGCTAGATGGAAGTTTTGATGCTCTTGAAATGCCTTTGGATGCAACATTAGGTGATAATAATAGATGCTTAGAGCTTGGCCCTTTATTATGATCACATAACATTATATTTATATGATTCCCTTGTTTGAATTTCATAATTAACCACTAAAAGGATAATACCTAAGAAAACAAGATACCTAAAGGATAAAAGAGGGCCAAAAGGGGCGAGAAAGATAGGTCGAGGGCGCCTAGATGGAAGACAAAACTTGGAGAGGTCGAGGGCGCCTAGAGGGGACAAGAGCACTTGGGCGCTGGTGTCCAAAGCCAAGAAAGATAAAGCAGTGAAGGTCAAACTGGGTAGTAGGGTGTAAAAGACTAGAAAGAAGACAAGAAGTGAAACAAAAATGCCAAAGACAATAGTTAATTACTAGTTTTCTCGCTTAGGAATCGTATGAATGCAAGTATGTGATTAAGACCTAGAAATGTACATGTTAGTATAGAATCACAGCACCCCCGAATGACCTAGGTGTGAAGTGAGACATTCAGTGTGATTGCACAACATGGGACCATCTCTCAAACTGTGGGACTTGCAAAACTTGAGATGGACCTCCGGAGAAAGTCGGTTCTTGATTCCTAATCTACCTACCATAAGCTACTCCAGTGCAAGCAAAACCTATTCTATCCTAATCTAACCATTCCAAGGGGACAGAGAGAGAGAGAGGGTGAAAGAGCCTACACCAGAAAAGGAAGTGGATGATCACAGACCCAACTGCCTGAAGTGGAGAGAGGTGAGCAGAGGATAGGGTGGACGAAATGCACCATGGAACAGAGATAGATTCCACACAGACACCACTTCGAAACCCATTAAGCATAGCTCCCATGACCTGCAACAAACATCAGAATATGCATAGTATACCCTACAATGATGAGAGGTAAGAAGAGACAACAAAATACGCCAAGGATGGACAGATGGATCACGAAACAGATTTAATTGCTCCAAAATGTTACACGGTACATCATCAGTGGGCAAGAGGCAAGGAAATGCCATTACAAAGCCCTGAAAGGAGGCTTAGACTCCGCGTTCTACCCTAAGGAAGGAAGAGAAAGGGGGGGAAGAGGAGAAACAATGACCAACCTTTTGAATATGCCCCTTCATTACAATATATAGGAAGAATAAGAGAGAGAGGAGGAAAAAATTTGAATCCTGCTTCAACCACCTTGAGATATGCATTGAATCCTACTTTGAAATCTCAACTACCATCAATCAATGACCCTCTCAAATCCACCTACAATCTGTCGATTTTGGTTCCCTATGTCTGCTTGGCGTGCTAAGGAAGAAGAATGACGAAATTTAATCTGCTAGTTGAAGAAATCGAATTATGTATTAATGGCCTGGAAGATGTTTTTCCATTTTTCACCCACTAAATCCTATTAAGAATGATATTTTATGTTTCCATGGCGTAGAGGGTGTCGAAACGTTTCCAAAAAGTCTTTTCTCACCCAAATATGAGTTTCTAGTCAGAATATATGGCCATTTGAATATTAGGGTCGTGGGCACACAGTATTTGAAAGAGTCTGCCGTACTGGGTCCACGTGGTAGCCTCACGCACCTTGGAGATCCAGCCCCTGCCTTTTGCTTCTAAAATTGCGTCAGATTGACACGTGGCGGCTTCCGCGGGCTCCACAGTGTTCCTTTGTATTTTGCCTGAGTCCTTCGCTGGCGGGGCCAAAATTCTGACCCTGAACACGTGGAGGCTTGGCACTTGTTTGGAAACCCGCCCCAAATTTTAATCTTGAAATAGCGTCGTGTTGACACTTGGCAGCTTTCGCCGGCCTGCCTCTACTTTAACTATTCAACCCCCCGACTTTGTCCCTTTTTGGACCTGGGACATGTGGAAGGCTCGGGCTCATTTGAAAACCCACTCAGGATTTTACCTTTGAAGGAGCGTCGTTAAGACACGTGGCGCCTTCCACCTGCACTCTATACTTAGTTGTTTTGGGCCTGCTCTCCTTTTTGACCTCTGTTGACCATTTGCCACGTGGAGGGCTGACACAAGTTTGAGTCTCCGCCTTGGGCTCCCATCTTGGTGTTGTGTTGAGCCGACACTTGGCACCTTCTGTTGAGTCGAATACTTTTCAACGGCCGGTGCAACTTTTGGGGCTCTGGACGCATGGAGGCTTGGCGCTTATTTGGGTCTCCGGCCTGGGATTTAATCTTTGGAGGTGCGTCGTTTGGACACTTGGTAGCTTCCGTTGTCCCCTCCATACTTAGCCAATTTTGGGGCTTGTTCTGAAGTATTTGTAGAGCCTGAAAACTTCAAACCTTCGCTGTTTCTTTTCCTTTGAGCCTCTGGTTTTCTTCCTTCTATTTTCTCCTTCCCCAAACATGCTACTCCATTATAGAGCCTACATGTAACTTGTGTATTGGATTTGAAGCATGGGCTCATACGACGGAACCGTCCCTTAAATTTATTTTTGCATGGGGTTGTAGGTGATCCAATTTTTCCAAGGGGTGAAAATTGAGATAAGAGGCCCAAGTGTGGAGTTATGAAAAAATACTATTCTATCGTTTCCATACAGAGGGACATAATCATTTACCACTATGGAAATTTTCTGTATTACATGAAAGTAATAACTTCCCAAATGGTTGTTGGTGTGGAAGTGGGAAGTATACCTTGAAGGGACCAGAAGTAGGGTGTTTTTGATGATTAATGGATAAGGACATTTTTCTTTCCCCAAATTTCCTAGGAATTATGATTTAATTATATGAAGATTACTCCTTCGAGTTGTTTCTTGTTTGAAAATTATATATTTTTTTCCTTCACGAACCATTTTTTCTAGAACCAAGTGTTTATTAGGCATGCTTATCAATATTGCATTCCATGATAAGCTAAACATTATTTGTATTGGTTTATAATTTGGTGTCTCCCTTAGTATTATCCTCCCTATACGGGTTATTTGGCTCCCGAAATTGGGTTTTTCTTTCTTGTGATATCCTTCTTGTAGCTATATTTATTATCTCTGCTTAAAGAGTTGAGAGATTCATTTTTTTTCTTTTTGTAGATGATTTTTATGTGGGATACCATACCAATAGATTTATGGATATGAAATATTTGTGTGACTATTGTTTTACTTACATTATTTTCCTAACCCTTTGTTGTTACTGGATAATAGTGTTTGAATTTAAATTCACGGCTCAAAACGTTTTCATTAGTTGTATAGACAACTTATCCTTATTGAATTTTTCTGGTATGCTGGTCACAAACTCCATTTTTGTAACTACCATATCTGATAGAATTAAATTCCCTTTGTAGCATTAGCATATTGTAGCCATAAAATCATTCTCTTAATATTACATTTATACCACCAAGTATGTAATTTTATATATGGATCTTGCTTAATAAAAGTATTCACTAATGATCCATCCTTTAGTCTTGTTATCAATTAGTCAGTCACATTGTTATTTTTTGGTACAGTTGTCAATTGTCTAGCAATTTTGGTCATCTTTTAGGGAGTCTCTAGTGTCGTAATTTATGTGATTTTCATATCTAGTCCTATACTAGGGCACTTAGGATAGTACTGGGGCGCCTCGGGGTGCCCTAGTCCGTGATTTTAGGAACCCTTATTTTTCATAATTCATGGTCCTAATTTGTTTGTTCGAGGTCCATCTTTATTGTTACCCTATGCATTCCCCCAGGTTATAGTCATTGTTTTGGTTCATTAGTGTCAAAATGTGAACAAGAGATCCCTATATCAACATAACATACTTACTACATTAGAGGCATACATCTTATGATCAAGGGAAGCTATCTACTAAGGCAAGGGACTGAATTTGGGCATCTCCTACATCTGCATCACACAAGCATAGGGAAAATGGTTGTATTATTTCTATTCCATCCACCATTTTAATTTTTACATCTAGATATTTAACCCTACTTCTATGTCATTGGCGCTAGGACATCCTAGGCACAAAATTAAACACACACAGAACTACATTGGGTCTAGAATGTAGTACAATGCTTAGTTATAAGTCCACCATTGTGGCAGCTAAGGCTATTCCAACCTATTCATATGAATTTTTATTTCTTAGGAGTTGATGCTTTGAATAGGGTTTTGTAAGTGGATCTCACTTGCATTTATAGTGACACAAGCAAAGGTATTGCAATAGCCATGTGATAGAGACAAAGATATTGTGAAGATCTTGCAGCACTGCCAAACTCAAGTCCTCAACTTTTCTGTAGAATATAATGCCAAGATCATAGACCAAGGCACCCCAGTTCAATCAGATACTCAACTTCTACCATTCTCGAGGCCATCTAGTCACAACTTTCCTAGTCTGCACATCTGTTTATTTCAGTCTAGCACACAACGAGGTAAGTCAAGCTAAGGTTAGTACCATATCCCTCTTGTTTTCATTATTTCAACATATTCAATAAAAAAAATAAAATATATAGTTCCCAACATTTTAGTATAGCATTATTTTTCTATTGAGATTAAGTCATAAAATATAAAATAATTCATATTTTAGTTAATCATTTTGGTGAACCCTACTTTCGAATACTTTTCCTTTGGATCTTTTTCAATAACTTAGTGGTTAAACATAGTTCTTATTTATTTCATCTTTCATGTCTCGTTTTAGTGTCAATCCTATCTATGATGAGGTCATTATAGCTGAGCTCTAAGCCTTGTATACTACCCCAATCGATATATCCGATGATACTCAATAAGCCCTCTTAGATGACCAACAACATGTGCCAACTAGTTTTGTCGATTCTTGTATAGGTATTTTCCTTGATGATGACCCTATTACATTCACTCATTATACACCATGTCATCTGGTTGCATGGGGTCCTTTTGATATGTCACATGATTCTTTACATGACTCTATCATTGATTGGTTATTAGAAATTGATCCACAGTTAGGTGCACATCATGACTCCTCCTCTTCTACTCTACCTACTACTATAGTTACTTTGATGTCTTCTACTACTTCGTATAGTCCTCATCCCACATCTCATTCTAGCTCTCATTCTCCTTCATATTACATTAATGATCCTATTGATAATTTTGATAACAACAACATTGTTCTAGGACCACCATCTCCTCCTAATAATTATCATGAGTATCCTTCATTCTATACCATTGAGTGTGAATCTCCCACTCCATTGTTTTCTACTCTTGAGGGTGCATCTATTATTGTGCATGAATCACCACCATTTTTTTCTTCTTATCTGTGTATTCCAACACCATCCATAGCTCCTAATTTATCTTCTCCTATATAAGTTTCATCCTTTCTCACTAAAACTATTAGGGATTGTGTTGATACTAGTCACACTATAGCTCCTTCTCCATCATCTACTCTAGATCATTTGACACATACTGCTAATGTTACTTTAACATTAGACTCCAATGTTTGACCTTTTGACATCCTTATGATCACTCATAATAGAAAAATTCAACCACTTAATAAATTATTTCCATCTCCTACCATCCCCTCAGAGGATATTCTATCTCTCATGCATGTTATAGGACAACTCCAATCTCAAGTTCATACCCTCACTTTAGAAAGTAAAGCCTATTATGCCTCTATTGACAATAATTATTTACATGATAGTCTTGTTCAAAAAAAAAAATCATAATAATTCCTTCCCTAAATACTTTATCATGCCTACTTTCACATGTTTTGATAGTACTAGTGACCTTTATGCTCATATCATACATTATCATACACTTATGATGGCTTACTCTAATGATCGATTATTTCTTAAGGTCTTTCGCTATAGTCTTACTAATGAGGCACTACAATGGTACACCCAATTACCCTTTGGGTCCATTAGCACTTTCTATGACATGGATCATTCTTTCCTTCATCGTTTCATTCTTAATAACGTCCCTAGATTTACTTATGATCACATACTTTACATTAAGGCTCCTCTAAACCTATCTAGTATTATATCTTACGGTATAATGCTTTTATACACCAACTCATATTCCAAACTAGTGACTTAGAAAAGAAATTTATTTTTTATCATTGCATCATTCCCACACATAATAAAAGGTTACAATATGATACTTGCAATTCCTTTATTCTCTTATGTTATAAAGTTATTGACCTAGAAAAATATCTTCTGTCCTTGCATATCATTTAACCTACTCATTTTTTTTTTACTATTCCCTCCTCTAGTCTTCCACTCACACCTCTAGTTGAGAATACAAAGAAATGTCCACATTTTCCTAAATTACATTCCAAACAAGCTCCACCCACTCCTTCAGCACCAATCCATCTTTCTCCAGTTCCACAACAAGTTCCCACTTCCACTACTCCCCCTCCATCATGATATCCTTTATATATCTCCCCTCATGCTCAACCACATGATGTGTTTCACATATTACTCAATGAGTGATTAATTCAGTTACCCTCCAACCAGTATCATGCCCCACACCACTTACAACGTAAACATGACCAAAACTATTATAATTAGCATCACATCACTGGCCATCGGGACAATGATTGTCTTGCCCTACATGAGAGGATACAAAAACTACTTGATATTGATATCATCTCCTTTTCCTCTCATGAGTGGTCAATGTATCCTTTACCCTGTCATGCATAGGCATATCCCACTTAAGTATTCTCCACCAGGTACTCAATTCACTCATCATTCACCATCGTTGCATGCACTTTCTCCACCTCATCAATCACTTCCACCATCACATTTATTGCATTTTCTATATCCACATTATCCACCACTTCATGCTACTATGTCCCATGGGTTTCTGACAGCCTTTACATATCCCATGGTTACTCTACATGACATTCTATTTGGTCCATACACTCACACTACATCCATTCCACACACTTCCACCACCACAAGCCATCTTGGTCTTTGCTAGGTGATTATTATCACCTTACCCCCTGATCACACACTTGTGTTCTTATGGTTCTTACATGAATGTTGAGGGATTAGTTATTAAAAACTTTCATCATGTGTTTCATAATTTCATCTAGCATACTCAATCATTTCCCGATGACACACTATTTATTACATGGCTCATATTAGACTGTTGAGGGGTCTTAATCACATGATCCTATCCATTCACATGTTGGGGGGCATCGTTAACCTTACTCTCCCCTCTTATTTTCATCACCCTATCCTACTATAAATACATTCCATTCTCACACATTCATTAAGGTTCATTCATTTCACTATCATAAATTTTTCCTATTTTCAGATCTAGTCTACTATAATAATTACATTACCTACGCGCTACACATTTTATTAAATAAACATTTCATTAATCACAATACATCGATTATATATGATGTCATCATTCACCCTACACATTTTGGTCTACCACTACTAACATCATCGTACGAATCTATACTCATCACATATGAACAATGCATATACTAGGAAAATAACTTTAGAATCATACACCATCCATTACATCAGAATGGAAAAACATTACAATATAGATTTAACATATATCAAAAATAGGTGTCCATACAAGCATTGCTAGTACAATCATCATCACAAAACATTTCTCACAATAGGGGGGAAAGGCCCCCCACATCATATACAATAATACCCATCAGACTTGATGATTGCTATCACTCTCATGTACTATGAGAAACCTATAACTATATGCCTCTCCTTAAACATGATGCCGCATTTCACGGCCTCAAAATTTCTCCACTTATTTCTGTAGCATAGTAATCTTTGTAGCCTTCTCCAAAAATTGACGTTGCAAGTCCACATACCATATGAACATGTGTTGGGCCAAGGGACCACCACCTATCACCTCTCACTTAGCAACATTATACATTTTATTGTTGTTATCACCACTAGCTCAAAGAGATGGGAATTCTTTCCTGCAATGTCATCAACACGTTCTAGAATCCCTCCATCTAGCACATCATTCAACACATTCCACATCAAAGTATAAACACATGTGTCTAGAATCAATGACCAATACACATCCCCTACAAATATAGCATAAAACCACATGTTAGCTAAACACTTAAAACAATGTAGACAATCCATTACATAAGATTATACAATTGCTTACACTCTACCATAGCCACTGCAGTAGGGTCAGGGAAACCTCCCTCCTCTCCTCCTCCATGTGGTAGGTCCATAGGACCTATGAATACGGGGTATTATAATAACCACCGATGTGCTACCCACCATGCACGATACTCCTCAGTATAACCCTCTTTATCCCCATCAATACCCATTATCATTGGATCCACATCATCTAGCCTTGGTGGAACTAGCTACTCTATTATAGGCCCTGGCCTAGCACTAACTAGCCTAGGTGCTTTGATATCCATCAACCATATATATGGCTCTAGGGACACATCCTGAGCCATCCCAAACTGTCCTGACACCCTCTCAACCTGAAAAAGATCCACCACACCTAGGAAGCGATCCTACAACAATATAGTCCTCTGCATACATCACAAATCTGTAGCATCCTCGGGCCATCCCCCATAATCATGGTATGACCTCCATATAATCGATTCGGGCCCCATCCTATCTATAAGTGCCATGAAGATATCTTGTCCATATTCCTACTACAAATGTCCACCCAACATCAAGCATATATCTTGATTCGAGCCCACTCTCCTCGTGGCCCTATAATTGGTCTCAATATAGCTATGTGCTCATACGCCCACACAGTGTGGTGGATTCTATACCTCCACCATGGTCATCCTGCGTAAACCAATACAAGTCTCTATATAAATGGGCCAAAACACACCGCGCCCACACATATCTCGTACTCTCCTCCTCTATCCACTAACATATGTCATGCATCTTATACAAGATACCGACACCTCCTCCCTCCATGGTTATACATGAAACAATCAACACTACAATAAAATTACGTAATCACGAAACCCTTGACTGTAATATAGCGTCTAAACTGATATGAGCCTCAGTAGGTGCTTGAGTCCCCACAAAATATCACCTTGTCAAGCCCATATATCACTATGTATCCTCCATTGCCATCACTCATACTCTCTCCCAACACCCCACCATTGCAATATGTGATTTACATCCTCCAATGTGAATGTCATCTCCCCTACAGGAAACAAAAATGTGCATGTGTCTACACACCATCTCTCACACAATGAATTCAACATGTGCATATTATAGGGAACATCCCCCATCTGCACTATATGTGGTAGTCTAATGTGGTCCATCACATCAAACTCATCATCCAACATGCCCAATCCCAACAATGTGCTCAAATCATGGCCACCACGAAACTCCCGTGAATGGATATCCGTCAGCACACCGCCAAACAACAAAAAACGTAGTGTTATAACACACTACATAACCAAACAAACTTAGTCAACATAATAGACACATGTGTTTCAACATTATCCACTCAATACACACATTTTGGACCGGGGTGCCTAGTTTCAGTACTGGAGCACCCTAGAGGAGGACACTAGCGCCTAGTTCTGGGCACTCCAGTACAAGGGGCCATTAGCATGCTCACCTCTCTTGTCCAGGTCAAAAATGTCCAGATTATGAACTACCTCAAATTTTCCAAAATTTAGTTACAATGCTTATCACACCATACATTTTTTGAAAATTAATGCACTTACTAACTCCGTGGTAGTACGTGATGCTACGAAAGTCACCATTATCTCAAACCGACTAGGACACAATTCTCTCACTTGAGGAATCTTCACTCACTCCATGTACACTCTCAAACTCGCAAAAAAGACAAATAAAATGAAAAAAATACTTTTTCACTTTCCTATTTATAGTTACTTTTCATCACTACTTTTACTATGGTTCTTACTTCATGCTTATTACCACAACTAATACACGTTACACCGTTTTGCTCATATCTTGAGCTTTTTTGCTCCGATTTACACCCCGTTTGTGACATCCTTTATAGAATTATACCTATCACGATACTGTATGAGTTTTTCCTATATAATATATCTTCATTGTTACCTCCCATTTAATATATACATGTTTTCATTTCTTCTTATTAATTTTGGCTCAATGTCTGTTCTTTTCATTCACTCCCCTTTCACCAAAAGTAGGGGCATATTATTGGGGTCCCCCTATAATCCCCTTCACATTACCATACGTTCAAACATTGTGAATTTGACACTTATTAATAATCCTCCCACTAATGACCTAACCTAGGTGCAACAAGTACACAAATTTTACTAATACGACATTTCAACATTCCTCCCCCTAATGACCTAACTTGGAGGAAACAAGTAATTAAAAGTCTTTTGACTAATGATCATGTTCCTGAAACCTCAACGTGATTGCTTACAACCTAATGGCCCTTAACCTGATCTACCGCTTACACTCTCAATTTTCATAAGAAAATCTTGAAGATGAGATTCCTGAGAGTAGACTATTGTCGTGACCTAGGACTTCACCTACTCTAGAAATGGACTGTCTCGAAATCTGATTTTAGTTGCTTTTTATTTTTTTTCTTTTGAAATTAGCAACTGATCACATGCAAATATGAGGTTCTTGGTACAAAAATTGAAGGGTATGATGCACTGGATTAACTGAAGCTATACAAACAAAATCTATGTACAAAGGAGAAATATTATACATGCCCCAAGTGGAACATGCAGAGTGTACACAAGCACTTGTTCTGCTAAAAGCAAAACTATCTATTCTACGCTAACTAAAATTAAAAGGAACTTAAACAAATCCTACAATTGAAAGGGAGAAGTAGCTTCCTTTTCTCAAAATAGGCAGCCATGTATATGATTTGGCAGTGAACATGGATTTTATTATGAGTGAAAAATTGATAAGAGGCTTATCTTCCACAAAAATCATCAAAGTATCAACATCAATCAAAAATACCTCCTTAAGTTGATTGACATTGGACTCTTGGAGGTGTTGATGGTGACCCAAGGTGCTTTGATACTCATCTTCATGCCCTGAAGTGGGCATGACCAGTCTTGGATTCTCCCTTGGCTCCAATGAAGCCAAGTACTTGATTGGGCACGGTCTGATCTGATGGATGTGTCCATTGCTATGAAATTCAACTCAAAAAATGGAGTCCTCTCACAATCCTTCCTAGGTGGATGGTGTGGGAGGGATGGATTCCTCGTGTTTTTTTCCTTCTTCCTTATGAGAAGAAGATGGAAGATTAGGATCCTCCAACTTTGGTTTGAAAGGGATTCAATGAGACATAGGTTGTTGTCCTTGAATACTCTCCTCCATGGAAACATACTCATGTGATTAGAAGGAGGATGATAGAGGAGAAAATGATGTGATCTCCTCAGGATCCTCTCTATCAAAGCAATCCTCCAAGTCAAAAAAATAATTTGCCTCCTCATTGTCATGTTGTGTGTGTTTGACCTCCTCCATGGTGTCCTCCTGATCTGCAACTTGATCACCATTGTTCCCCTTATCCTTAAACATGAATTTTGAAAGCTCAAACTCTTCTTTAACATTAGAGCTTGAATGGAATGAAAAAATAAAGGTTATTTTGTAGACTTCTCTATAGTTGAAGCCTCTGGAACTGTATGGTCATTCTCCATAGCTGGATTGCACTCCTCCTCTTTTGTATTTGGAGTAGCTCCTTCTTCCCTCACTTGAGCTATAGCTGAAGCTTCCACCTCTTTTGGTTTGAACTTAGCCTCCTCCAGGGGCATGACCATTAAGGGTATTTTATTATTCCCGAATCTAAGAGCCAAGATCACTAAGCTTCTAATAATTTCTTCTTTTCTTTACTCTTCTTATTGCTTCTCCCCTTGACTAGATTCTAAAGTTTCTTCCTAACATAGGCTTGCGAAAGAAAGAGGAGTGGTAGGTGGGGTCTCCACTATTTTTTTCTTTATTTTTGGTGGATGGGAAGGTATTGATATTGGATCTTGTGGAGGGGAATTGGATTTTGAAGGGAAAATGGTAGAGCAATTAAGATGGGATGGGAGACTAGAAGATGGAGAAGTGAATTCAACACTTAGGGTAGTAAGTGAGAAACTAGACTCATGACACTACTACGATGATACTGATTGAGAAAGAGGAAAATAAAATATATGAGGTGGTGGAATTACCCATTAACAAGGTTGTCTCACAATTTTCTCATATGCCTCAATATCCTCAGTCCACCGTGCAAGTTGGGGAAACATTTCAACCATGAAGTCAAGATTCTCCTGCGAGCTATAATGTCTTGGAAAAGGGCCTTCCCATTGATAAGGTGCCCTGCAACCAATTTTGGATGCCTTCATTTATGTTGTATCCTAGGACTGAACCATGTTATCCTCCATTCTTTTAATCTTCCCCAGCAGGTCACCATTCTCTATATATCTATTATCATCATATGCGTACCCTTTCCCTTGATAAGCTCCAAAACCAAAATGGTTTTGACACTGCTCATATAGGTAAGCATGATGGTTGTGAACCTATTCATAATGCAGATCAAGAGGAGTCTAGAAATATACTGGAGGTCGATTACACTACTATTACTGTAAGTGTGAATTCCAGGATGGGAATGAAGTCATGATCACACAACTTCATGGAATGGAAGAAAAATGGGTTGAAGTGGATGAAAGGAAAGTCTACAACTTAGAGGATGGGTTTTTTACCAGATGGAGTCGCTAGATGTGCTTTGCATGTGCCTCTAAAGGATGAATATTAACAGGAACACACCAACCTGCTAAGACGAATTTGTAAGGTGCTTCAAATTTTTCTGACCGGGCGTGCCAAAACTATTGGTGCGGTTACATGGTGGCTTAATATTTTCTATTTGATAATAAGACACCTTGGAAAGATGAGAAAAATATAACCTCAGTGTCCCACCGGGCGTGCCAAAAATATTGATGCATAATCAAAACACCCCTGAATGTCTGCAACTCGATGGGTTGAGAATCTCAATGTGATTGCATAACATGGAGCTTCTCCCAAAGTGTGGGACTTTGTGAATCAAGAGATATATCCAGATGGAGGCCAGTTCCTATTTATCTATTGAGGTACACACATTCATATTACAGAAGATCTTCTCTAAAACCTACTCTAACTTACCAAGGAGACATGGTTACAGAGATGCAAGAAATAAAACTTAAACTAACAAGGGTGATGCACCAAAGGAATTTTGAACACCTTATTTGCAATAAACAAAAAAAAAAAAACACCATGCACAGATAATGAGGACTGCAATGAGAGATTAGGAAGGAGACAATGAATACAAGAGAGGGTTGAAAAACTTGATACAGTGCATTAAAATGGCCAATAGGCATGAACTTACATTACAATTTGAATGGGAGGATTGAAACTCCACAAATCCACTTACAGACAAGAGAAGAAGGGAAGGTGTAAAGAATAAATGTCCAACCTTTAGAAAATTTCCCCTCCTTACAATATAGAGGAAGAATAAGAGGGAAAGGAGGGAAGAATTTGAAATCCTACTCCAACCACCCAAGAAAATGCATTCAATTCACCTACTCTAACCACCCCAAAATTGCATCGAATTCACCTACTCTAACCACCTCAAAATTACATTGAATTCACCTGCAAAATTGATGTGTTCCATGACACAACCCATGTATTCATTAATGTTTCTTATTGGAAAAGAAAGGAAGACCAAACCTCATTATAATGGTAGGTGAGAAGCTTGACAACCCAAAAAATGGTAGAATGTAATTAAAATTCTTCATTAATGGTGGTAGCTAAGTAGTAGCCATTGAGAGCTTTCCAAAAAGTTCTCTCCCACTCAATTCTGAGCTTCCAGTCAAAAGATATGGCCATCTGAAAGTGATTTGGGTTTAGAGTCTATCCACGTAAGATCCACGTGGCAGCCCTACACGTCTTAATATTTCACCCCCTCATTTCACTCTTGAAGTTGCATCGATTAGACACTTGGCATCGTCCATGGGCCTACTCTGTTTTCTTTGTGTTCTAACTTAGTCCCTTATTTTTGGTGAAGCACTATGTCTGACCCTAGACATGTGGAGGGTGAGCGCACGTTTAGGGCCTGTCGTTTGGGTCTTACCTTTGAAATTACGCTGAACTAAAAAGTGGCGTCTTCCGCTGTCTCTGTTGCTTTGCTTTTAATTTTCAACAGCCGATGCAACTTTCTCATGCCTTAGACACGTGGAGATCCTGCGCTTGTTTGGGACCTACCTTTGGATTCTACCCCTAAATTTTCTCTAAGTTGACACATGCAACTTCTGTTGACTCTTGTATACTTAGCTGATTCAATGGTTAGCTCTGATTTTTTAGGCTCTGACCACATGGAGGGCTTGCACTAATTTGAAGACCCCACCTTTGTCGTACCTTTTGAATTTTTTTCGTTGAGACACATGGAGGTTTCCACTGACTCTTTTATACTTAGCCGATTCGGGCCTCGAGTGAACACTGCCTTTCTCCATTTTTTTCTTATGTAGATCTGGTCCCTTTTAACATTGTTTAGCCTCATTTGCCAACCTTTCTTCTCTACTAACGATCCCACCCACAACTTGATTTTTGGGATCAAATGTGAGATCACAGGACTAAACCAACCTCTCCATTTCCTCCTGTGCAAGGTCGTGTTTGATCAATTTTTCCTGATGGGAAAAATTAGATAACAGGTGCCACTCTAAAAACCATAACTCCATGTGTTAAGCCTTGTTGGGAAAGAAACAAAGCCCATACCTTCATCATTTGTATAGGTGAGAAATATGGAAACACCCTCTACAATGGTGGACTATATTTCTTCATTTTGATGAACCTAGTCTTATTTTGAAGGACACTGAGAGCTTTCCAAAAAGTCTTTTCTTGTGAAAATATAAGCTCCTAGTAAAAATTTATGGCCATCTAAAGATTGGGATGTCATACTGTATTAATCTCAAGTGGTTGGATCTATTTATTTAGAATCCAAAATTCCTTGTAACCCTCGAAACTAAAAAAAAAATTACCTTCAGGAATTTGAAACTTTGGACCTTTTCATTTTGAATATTGGGTTACTCTTCATCTGTTTGAGCACTTGAAAAATCCGAAACCCCGAAGTCTGAAATTCAGACTTCAGGTTTCAGACATTTCTCCTTTTAGACCCACGAAACTACTCATATGATTGATCCCGCCAAGACCTATAAACCTATGAAACCTCAAAGTACAAAATTTGGATTTCATGTTTCAAACTTCAAGTTTTGATTTTTGTGTTTTGATGCTCCAAAATTCTGAAACTCCAAAACCTCGAAGTTTGAAATTTGGACTTTAGGTTTCAGACCTTACGCCTTTCAGAATTCTTGTTTCTTCAACCATAAAATGAAAATTCAAAACCAGGACCTCCGAAAGTCTGAAATCCAAACCTTCAGAAGTCCAAAAATTCCCTCCATGTTGACCCTGAAGTCAAGTTTGACCCCGAAACCTGAACCCTTTCGAGCTTCAGGATTTCAGGATTTGGCTCGTGTTTTTCCATTTTCTTTGGCAAATACCCCAAACCTACAAACCCTAAAACTCTGAAAGTATGAAATTTAAGACTTTGGAGTTCAGAATCCAAAATTCACGATCCATGCACTATTGACCCCAAAATGGGAGTTGACCACAAAAACCCCCAAAACCTTTCAGACTTCAAGTTTTTTGGGTTTTGAAGAATTTTCTCTTTCTTTTTTCAATTTCCCCAAGCTTGTCTCTAAAATTCCCAATGCCTAAAGTCTAAACATTTTGGGCTTTGGCCTCCATTCTTTTGCTCGACTCGCTATGTGAGTTACTTATCTGCACTCAGCCTAAATTTGTGAGCTCGCTGAGTTGATCTAATCCTTTCTTTCTCAAGCTCCAATATCCTTTGAGGTTTCCTTGGAATAGTTGGCCCTTGTCCATTATTTTTCTGACCTTGCATTTCCATTTTTGAGCCCACCTGCAACCTGGTTTTTTGGAATTAAAATGTGAGCTCCCATGGCCGAATGGTCCCTTCAATTTCTCAACGTGGAAGGTCATGTTTGTTCAATTTTTCCTTGGGGTAATCTGGATAAAAATTACATCCTCTACCTTAAATCTTAGTTGAAAATAGAGGAAGTATGGAAAATGAAATCAAATAAAATGTAAGAGAGTTACCTAAAATGGTAGTTCCACCGAGTGTTCCAGAATGTTGATAGAATTTGGAATTTCTTGTTTATATTAGTAAAATAGATACTAAAGAAAATAAAACAAGTCAAAATATGTGAGGTTTTAAGTTGTTTTGGTAAAAGATATTGATAAAAGGAAGGACACCAAGTATATTTACTTGTAGTAAATTTGATGAACCTACAAAACAAAGGTAACTAAGAGGAAATTGGATTAGATGGTAGATGAGGGGGTTACGTGACGAAGTAAATTCCAAGAAGTGTTAACTTCCTTAGCGGATGTCAAGCCCTGTACAAATAGGACATGATAAAAATAATGATAATGGACATGATTAATATGCAGAATATGAGGCACATAAAAATTGAAAAAGTAGAAATGTAACACACATATAAATCTAATCTAGATTGATATAAAATCAAGTATACCTAGCTGGGTCGACAATGACCTAAAAAAAATGGGTAAGAACAAAAGATGAAATGTGGATCTAAGGGCTCTGTGCATATATTTGAAAGGATGAGTCTCTATGATGTATGATATCCACATAAAATAGATAACTAAAACTAGATAAACTGAAAGGGTGCAAGTAAATGGATATCCAAGGTGATAGGTTAAAAATAGGAGTCACACTGATGGAAACTAGAGATTGAAAAAGTGGACATGGACTGACAGAGTGAAAAAATAAGAGATCAAGAATGAGATGATGTTAGAAACAGACAAACAGGATGGTAGTGGAACTGAATGGGCTGAATGGGTGATGTAGCAAGTTCTGGGTCGATAGACACTTGACAGGGTTGATGATAACATGGGCTGAACTAGGTAGGGATGAGAATAGATTGACTAGACAAACAACCTACACACAAACTAGATAGAAGGAAGGGATAGATTTGGATCTATGATGGCATCTAGACCTACAAAATGTTATCAGAAAACAACAATAATAAGAATGATCCAACTAGAGATTAAATCAACACAAGGTACAAATGATATCCCTAAGGTCTCTGCATATGATACAAGAAATCTCAAATAAACCTCCAAAAGACTGAAGCAAGGTATTCCCATTATTAGACATTATTAGAAATTATTAATTATTAATTATTACCATTATTAATAAATACTTTCTTCACTTTAAGGTAAAATAAGATGGCCAAAATGTGGGAATAATTACTACCTTGTATCATTTTGTGACTAAAGTGAAGAAAGTATTAAATAATAATAAGAATAATTAAAAATTAATAATGTCTAATAACGAACCTCCAAAAGACTGAATCTCATAATTAATACTATTTAGAAGGTTCTTAAGTGAAGAAAGTATTAATTATTCCCACATTTTGGCCATCTTATTTTACCTTTTTATTTCTTCATTCCCAATTGTTTTCATATACATGCCTAGCTATTTCATCACTTTTCCTTCATTTTAGCCTAAACCGGGGAAAACAGGCCTGTACTGGGGCACCTTGATCCTTGATTTACTTTCCCAACTCTTTTTGGGCTCTTTCTAGTGGTTTTCACCCTAATATATTTCCTAGTCTACCATGTCGAGATTAAATAAAAAATTAGATCAGGAGAACCCTATAAATAAAAAGTTATGATACCATAATGAGGGTCCTAGCATCATTTACTACTACCCCTCCATATAGAGTTACATCCATTGCATCACTTACATCCACATAGTTCCACACATCAAGGCTAAGAGATCTGCATCAACATAAACAAAATAGGGGGAGGGATTCTATTCTATTCCGTGCACACATGCTAGTACATTTTCTATAGTTATTATTACTCTTTACTTAACAAAGTGTAACTAGGACAAAAGCACCTAGGGAATGACATGCACACACACAAGAACTATATTTGGGTCTGAAATGTAGTGTAGTACTTAGATTAGTAAGCCCACTATTGTGGAAACTGAGGTCAATCTAACCCCTTCATTTTACATCTTTTATTGTAGGGTTCTTTATTCTTCTCTGTCTTTTGCACGTCATTCGTTCATCCCACATTATTTGACATATATAGCAAAGTTTTACATATTAAGTATGATAGATATAGAATATTTCAAGGTACCTTGCGACACTGAAATAATTAAATTTTGAGCTTATTAGTATCCAAATTGATTCTCTCTTATAAACCGAGCAACATCACAGATTTAGCAAGACACTGAGACATAGACAAATCTTATTATGATTTGTCTTGTAGCTGGGGATTAGATTCGTCTGACTCTTTTTCACTTGGGCATTAGAGAAATGGATAGCACCTTCATTAAGGATTTTATCTATCCTAACTGCTTTATGTTGTGCCTTTCGAAAAGGGTGAGAGGACCCATTTTGTAACCTCTGTCTGTGAAGGAGAATGAAGATATCCTTCTTTGCACAAATTTGAAAGGAGCCCCTTGAAAAAAATGGTCAATGCACCACAATTTAACTCTCACAAATTGTCACTTCTAAATAATGGTGATATTTCTAAATAGGGTTAAAGGTTACTAGAGACATTATGGGATCCTGATTACTTTTTCATATTTTGGCAGTAGAATTTATTCAGTTGTGGACATACATGGAAAACATGGGTGATTCAGGTAGGATTCATTGTTTTTTATTAATGTTTGGTGGGTGATTAAGCATGATAAATTTTATTTTTCCAAATCTTTGAAAACCTTCAAAACAATTAGAAAACTAAATGACAAAATACTTCAGAATAGCTAAAATATTCCTTCCACTAGAAGGTGTGCATCAATGGAGGCCCAAATTTACATGGTTTCACACAATCTCTAAGAATTTAACATGAAGGCTTGAGATAAAGACTCAATTAAACATCAAATACCCCTAGTTCCTCATGCCTAAGATAGATTCAAAGGCTTATAGACAATATTTATCAACAAAAATGACAGTAAAGTGATTTTAAATTTTTTATCTCATTACAGGATGAAGGATCTTCTTGAAATGAAATTGAAAATTCCACTAAACTGTCACAGGGATAAGATCCTATGTGATTCGAAGGGACTTTAACAAAATATTTCAATAGGAACAAGAAAAACTACTTGTAGAAATTTTGAAATAAAGCAGACACAAATTTGCCCAAGATTGACACAAATTAATTCAAAGTTGATTAGATTCATCAGCAGGGGAAAGTTTCTTTGAAGAGTCTCAGAGCTGGTCAATGGTTGTACACTTGCAACTAACTTGACATGATCAAAGCTAAAACATAAGAGATTAATAGATCTCTCAGATGGTCTCTAAGGAAGATGGGCTCTCTCAATTTTTCTCATAATAATTCAACCCCAGACCCTTTGCAATATTATTCTCATTGTAGTTATACATTTCACTCACTCAATCATCCTGAATTTTCCCCCCAAAAAGAAGAATATTCGAGAAACCTTTTCTTGTTACCAATTTGTCTCGGAAAGTGACGTTTAACAAATTTACACCCGCAACTTCCAGGTGGAAAAATCATGAGCTGATCACATTTCTCAGACCCTTGACTAATGACGGGTATGTCATGCCACAACTTTTTGATAGTCCTTCTAATAATTCTTTTTATTCTGTCATGCAATAAATCCCCATTTTAATCATTTTCTGGTGGTTCTGTATAACTAGATCTGATAGGAAATCCTTTTTGCCCTCCAGGAAAAACCTTTTTCATCCTTTGCGCCTGCAACCTTCATCATTTCACCATTTTCCCATTCTTTCCTCTGCAACTCTTCTCTGTGTCCAACTTCTCATGTTTTTGTAAGTGCCCGAGTAATCCCAACTTCAAAATATCAACCTTAACAATCCTTAGACTCACAAATTTAAGATTTAAATCCATTCAATTGCACTTTCCAGAAAAAAATGATAAGGGGCTTTATTGAAAAATGATGAACAATAATGCGTATTGGCATCTCCAGGAGTCGCAGAGTGAAAATGGCAGAAAAAACAAATGCAATGCACAAAAACCATTGATTCTTCTTGTTCTAAACTTTATATTAGAGTCATCCACATGTTTCCTTAGCACAACTACAAAGGTTAAGTACAGAGGAAAGTTTCCAAACAAGCGTGGGCCTTCCATGTGCCCTGGACCCAAGAAAAATGCCTTTTGGCCTTTGAAAAATCTCAGTATAAAAAGGAGCTAGCAGAAGCCTCCACATGTCTCCTTAGTGCAAATTTGATATGGTGCCCAAAAGAGGAGACCCTAAACAAGCGTGGGCTCAGCACGTGTCTCAGTCTGGCTGAGTTGTTGAAAATTTTTAAGGACCAGTGGAAGGCACCATGTGTCTAGTGTCCAAGAAAGTTTCTTCAGCCATTGAAAATTCTAATTATTAGAAGGATCTAACAGAAACCTCCAAGTGTCCCTTCGGTGCTTCTTCACAAGTAAAGTATAAGGGCAGGTCCTCAAACAGGCGTGGGCCCCCCACATGTCCTAGGCCTTAGAAAGTTTCTTGAAAATTTCAAGTATAGAGAGGAGCCAGTGGAATCCTCCACATGTCTCCTTGACATAACTTTGAGATTGTGCCCAAAATCATAGACTCTAAACGCGCTCACCATGTGTCTCCTTGGTGCAACTACTAAGGTAGGACCTAAAGGTGGATCCTCAAATGATTTTCATCCCTCCACGTGTCCATGGTCCAACAAGGCTGCACCAGCCACATGAAAAAAATTCTAAGTCTAAGCAAGGTAGCGGAAACATCCACGTGTCTCCTTGACGCAACTCCAAAGGTCCAACTAGGAGGTGAATTTTCAGATGAGTGCAAGCCCTTCACATGGGAAAGACTTGAGTTGAAGCGAGACTTAGAGTTTCAAAGTTCCCTGTCTAGATAAATCCACTCAGAAAGGGCCACATTTCCATAGATGCTGAGATATAAATTGATGGGGAAAACACACCTGTCAAAACCGTAAAATGTAGGGAAATCACCATTTACACCCAAAAATGAATATTTCTTTAAGGAAAGAGAATTTTGAAATGATATAAGGCCCAAATTTGATCCATAACCATGGAGAAGGATCTTTGAATGACATACAAATGAAGAAAAATTTTCACACATCCATTTGGGGAAACAGAAAATACGACAGAGCCCACAAACTAAAGAATTTCAAGGACAAACGGAGTGAGATCAAATTGAGCACCAACATCAGCTCTAACTTGGGGATGGCCACTCCTTTTGAGTGCCAAAAGAAGAAATAGCATACCAAGTGCCAAAAATAAACCATTAAGCAACGGAGTCATGAGACAACCTTCCAAGAACAAACTGAGAAACCAACAAAAATGGCCGCCAAGGACTAGGACAAACCAAAATAGAAAAACACTAAAGAAAAAAGAAACCAAAAGACTATACACTAAATAATGGTTTGTACCTTGATTCTAAGAAATCAATAAAGGAAATGTTTCAAATGCCTTCCATTAACAGGAAATTCAAGCAACTTCCCAACTAGGTCTTTTAAGAAAAATGTATGTTCACTAATTCGAATGTCAATTGAATAAGGGCCCATCAACAATGCATCAAACTTTCCAATTTTTCCCTTATCCTTGTGTTTTCTATCCCATAATAGCACAAGATCTCCCACACTGAAAGTTATCAGATTCACCTTCTTATAAAAAAACTTCTTCAAATTCTCTCTAAATTTGACATGCCTTTGATGGGATGCCCTTCTTTCTTCATCTAACTCAACAATATGATTATTACGAGCATCATAGGGACTAACCTCTTGATCTTCTAGTTGTTGAAGAAATTGAAATGAAGACAATTGCATATACAGGGGTAGAAGAGCTTCAGTTCCATACAAAAAATAAAAAGGGATTTTTCTAGTAGCTCGTTTAACACTGATTCGATCAGCCCAAACAACAAATTTTGACTACTCACCCCACTTCCTTTTGTTCAACTCAAAAGTTCTTCTAATTATCTTCAACAAATTTTTATTTCCAAACTCTTCTTGTCCATTTCCTTATGGATTATAATTGGAAGTATATGTCAAATTGATCCCATATTCATGGCACATGGTCACCAAAGGTTTAGCTCGGAACCTCATGACATTATCAGCAACTATCTTAGCAGGTAATCCAAATCTATAAATGATATGATTCAGAATGAAATCCATGACAATTTGGTGAGTTTCTTTCTTAGTAGGGATTGCCTCCAACCACTTGGTTAAGTAATCAGTGGATAATCAAATACACTTATGGAAATCACTTGAATGATATGAAATATCACCAATGAAGTCCATTTCCCACTTCCTAAATAGGGATTCAACTCATACAGACTGCAAAGGAAGGGAGCCTGAAGATTTCAGTCAACCAGAAAATTGTTGGCAACTTTCACATTTTCTTACCAATAGAGTTGTATCTTTCAAAAGAGTTGGCCACCAATAACCAACCCTTAAGATATTATGAGCTACAACTCTTCCAGTAAAATTCTGCCTATTGGTATCCAAATTCATTCTCCCTTTCAAGCCGAGCAACAAAACAAGTTTGATAGGGAGCTTAGAGGTATATAGATCATAGTGTGTGTCATTTTGTAGTCAGGGAGGAGATCTAATTGGCTCTTTGTTACTCAGATTTTTGGAGAGATGGATAAAACCTTTAAGAGGATTTGACCTGTCCTCACTACTTTAGGTCGTGCCTCTTCGACCAAGGTGAGAGGGCCCTTAGTGTAACCTCTGTTTGATGAAGGATATAGATATATCCTTCTTTTGCACAAATTATATGAAGGAACCCTTGGAAAATACGGTCAATACTCCATGATTTAAATCTTAAGAGTTGTCACTTCTAAATGATGGAGATACTTTCAACACAAGGCTAAGGTTACTGAAGACATTAAGAAATCCTTACTTTTTGCATATTTTTTTCAAGTAGATTTTTCTCCTTTGTTGATACACAGGGAAAACAGAGGTAGTTCAGGGTAGATTCATGGTTTTTGAATAAATTTGGTGGGAGATGAAGAAAGATAAATTTGATTATACCAGATCATCTGTAACATCCCCATTTTAAAATACCAGAACAAGGGAGAATTTTTTTTTTTTTGATAACGTTCTCTGTTATGAATTACAAAATTCAAACACACGTTCAAGTTTTAATAATTGTTCTCTGCCCAAACAACACAGTTTGGATCACACAATTTCTTTTTAAAACGAATGTTCCCTATTCGCATATTTACAATATGGAACACACATTCAATGCCATTCAATCTTATAACAGATTCTATATGCTACTGTAAATGACTTGAAGAACTGCCGATCTTCCATTTTCATGGCTCGGAGTTTCAACGATCCTTCATTTCATGACTCAGCAACAACCGATCCTTCATGTTCATGAATCGGCAACAACCGATCCTTCATGTTTTTTTATGCATGGTATATTATATATACCTGTTCTCATAACCGGTTCCGGTTATTGAAGTGATCCATTTAAGAAGCCTATCTGAATATCTGTTACTGATATTCATCTGACATCCTGCATCTTAAATTAAGTGATAAGGACAATGCAACCAGCAATTGCGATACTTTGGCCAAAGATTTTCACATGCTTTGCATGATCATATTCTTGGATGTGATACACATCTACGGAATACGTCCTTCACCTCAGTTCACCTGTTATCTAGAATGGTCTTTCCTGGTTCCTACCAGTCCTCTTCGTTTAAGTTCAGTTTTAAACTTCGAGTTTTCCAACTAGTAATATGAACGAATATAAGAAGGCACTCCTGGTAACTAAAGATACGCAGACATACGGTGTCGTTAACCCATGAATCCGTGTGTCTAGTTATCCTTAGTATTCCGGAGTCACTCCGTATATCTGATCATATCCTATTCCCCGCTAAGAGTTACACATTCAGCCTATGTATTCCAGATGTTTTGATTCGGGAGGGCATTACTATATGTCAGCTGCAACATTGTGTCGTCATGAGGACCCCGTCTTCATGGAGACACCATGCTGTAGCTGGCGTATGCCAATGTCCTGTAAAATCCACCCATCGAGAACACACATCCTGCTCAAATGACTTAGCCACGAATTAATAATTAAAATCAACTTTCAACATTCGTGCTGATCCCTTGATCCTTGATTCCGTTGCAATTGCATATAGCTAAGAGGGACTAAATCTGTCCATTAACTTGCTATGCATCTTCTCCTTCATATTGAAGGGCTACATTTCCCTACTTGGTTCACTTCTTAATCATTGGATTAAGCAGTCCGTACCGACGGACGTGATAAGTTTAACCTATTAAACTTAGACAAGATTTTCCAACTGCAACTAAATTTAGAATTCTAACTTATTAGATGTCATTTAAACGAGGTCTAATTCCCAAGAACAGTATTCATTTGTTCTCCTTAACATTATATGGTTAAGGTCCATTAGTTTTGGATATACTTATCCTATATCCTTTATTCTGAATTCAACACACGAGATCATTAATGGAGCTCGAAAGCGAAGTTCGATTACTCTAAAGTTTAATTGGTATTCCTTAGCTCCTAAGCTAATCCCGGAATACCTTCCAATTATGGGATCATATTCTTCCTAATCCTTATAATGTCAATTAAAAATTCATCTTTACCCAAGTATGAATTAATTGCATTTTTCAACTTAAAAGTTGCATTTAGGTAAGAATAGATATCAGTTTCCATTTAACATCCATCCATGGACAATTAAACAAATCCAATCAAGAAATAACATTATATTTCCAATTTAGACAACAAAATCAAACTGATATATAATTATTAAAATAATACACAAGTAATTGGATTCAATATTTCATGTCATAATCTGTACAATTGCCAATCCAGCTGATTGGGCATAGTTTATATAAAACATCAATACAACTCATGGACAGAAGAATATACTTTCTTCTTTTCACAATTCCTCGAAAAGGAATAAAAGAAACAATTAAAATGCATCATCAACAATCAAGAAGCATCAGAAAATAGCCATGTCTTCATTCTAATCAAATTTCATCTGCAAAATGAATTACACGGGTCAGTTCAATGAACTGAGCATATTAAGCACTTATCCTTAAAATAAGGTGCTTCAACTAACTGTCTCAATAAAAGAACCCTGCTTTTATGAAACGACAGTTAAACATCACTCACGAAAATAGGCACAAAAGAAAGATCATCAAAACAACTGAACTATCAAAATATCATCACAATCACCCAAAGAACTATTGTCCCATTTCCCACATAACTGTTACAAGTCTCAATTTAAAATATTTGTAAAGTTAGGAATACAAATAGCTTACTGCTGATATAACACACTGTTATCCTTTCCACGCCTTTCAATAACAATGAATGCAAAGGATGAAAACTAACTGAAATGTAATTCCATTACTTTCCTTTCAGTTCATGCATCATATTAGAATCCAAGCAATCAAGTACAGACAAGAAAGCAAACAGTAATGCAGATAGTTTCTCCCATCTAAGCACTATAAAATTCATTATTCACAAATTACAGATTTCCAACTGAATGAAAGTATAAAAGCTTATTTTCTTCAAGTCATTCATTCATATCTCTATTTCTTTCCACATGACTATCCTAACAGTGGAATCCAAACGAAAGACAAGTCAAGATAACAGTTCAGAGTGAAACTTACAAAATCCATTCGGAATTCACTTTCCGGCAGTAAGAATAATTTCATTTAATTCTGGTTCATACGAATACCAAAACAGGTTAGTAAGATATCGTATTCATCATATAACAAGCAATATCAAGGATGCATACTATGTATTTGTTGTACTAGAAGATTCCATACTTCTTTCACTGTAGTGTTAACCAAACAAGGAGTTATGCAATCACGCAATCATTTATTCATATGATATTTTATATCCATGAATGCATACAATTCATAATAACAATTTGCACATTGTTGTTACCTACAGCAAAACCAATTCATATGCACCGTAAGCTCCAATATTACTTTCAGAGTCCAAAATAGCAAAAAGAGAAGAATTTATTCTCTTTAATTTCATTGAGAAATAATCATTTTATTCCAAATGAAATAAAAACACCCAAACAACAAGACAGAGTTTCCATGCGTCACTACTTCGCACAACAATTCAAATTCAAGTTCGCATTCATGAACTATTCAAAACAGAAGATCAAACCACAACTACATGGCGCAATGGAATCATCTTTCCATCACAGCAAGAAGAAAATATAATCATTCATTGCACAGAACACAAAATCAATTTGTAATTGTGTCTACAGCCTGAACAGGAAGACCGAACAGTATCAAGAAAACACAATAAAACCATCTTATCCACACCGTAAAGAGAGACACAATTCATTAATAAGTTCAGAAGGAAAAACAATTAACTTTTCCTACTTCACGAATACCCAATATGTATTCGTTTATTTCCAGTTCAAGGAAAGGCACAGAAATGAAATTATTGCTATTACTTTATTTGAATCGAGTTCGATTACCCAAAGAAACCCCAAATGCCATTTCCATTAAAATCCCAAAACCGGAGAAGGAAAAGGATCTATTTCCTTGAAAATTTCAATAAGAAACAATTTCAAACAACTATTGCTTCTTTCATTTTAGTTCATCAGTAAAAGAACTTATAGTTTCAATAGTGAAAACAACTCAAGTAACATGTACAGACCCATGATACATATGACAATTTCCCCAATACTATTAAACAACTAGCACGACAGGAAAGCATTTCATTCAAGAAACACAAGGACAGCTGAACTCAGCGACCAATAACAATATTTCATATTATTTCCAAAATGACAGCAAGAGTCAACGGAACCCAAATCACAGCAATATACACGACTGTATTTCCATTTCCTCTTTACTTACAAAGGCAGTTCCAAACACCCAGTAAAGAAACAATTACACTAAATGGAAAACATTTACACTATAAGGAACAATTACACATCCTGTTCCACTTTCAAACAACATGGACAGTGAAAGAAGTATATCTATTTCAAACCACCATACTATCAACAACCAATACAGTAAATCATTTTCCAACTCGAATCGAGCAAAAACACATCAAGGTCGAGTAACCAGAAGCAATTCTTTTTATCATTTCCCAAAGAAAAGAAAGCAAGAACCAAAAAAATCCAAGTCATATCGACTCGACAGCAATCACACAATCCAAACCCAAGAGAAGGGTTTTTTTAATGAAACACTTAATCAAAGCAAAGATTTTTTAAAGAGAAGGGCTTAACATGCCTGTAATCTCTTTTCCAGAACTCGAAGAAAACTTCGTTTGCCACGTTTTTCCTTCCATAGCGACAGCACAAACTCCCCAACACTTCTTTCTTCTTCAGGCTTAGCAACAGCCTTGAAATCTCCAAGAAAAATGTCAAATTCCAAGAGTTGGTTCGACTGAACCAAGTCAGAAAAACCAAATGCAGAGCAACTTTGCAAAAGCCAAACCGAAACAATGAAAAATCAAATTCCCTCATATACTTTCCAAGGCGAACTTGGTTGCGAGGACCAAGAAAAATCAATGCATTAAAGGCTCTTCCTTTTCCTTACTTTCCACGCCACCGCCACTTGGGTTGGTGAACTCAATCTTTCAAAATTCCCATGCAAAACCGAATTTGGCTCTATCTCCAAATAGATGCCTCTATTTCTTACCTTCCCCGCCAAAACTGGCGCTGTCCACGTATGGACTGTGTATTAAATGCCAATGAATGCCCTTTCCATCCTTATCCCTTTCCTTCCAAGGGTCTGCGTGCCCCTTTAGATTAGGATTAGTTTAGCTTGCATAATGTGTTCAACCTAGGTCTTAGTTTAGCCTTAGGTTTTATTTTCCCTTTTTTTTTTTGAATATAAAAATCCACTTAGGATAATAGTGTAGGATGCATGTTAGGACTTAGGATTAGTTTAGGTTTTCAATTTATACTAACCACTAACACTAAACAACTTCCATCCAACCTCCCTACTGACATTCACGCTAATGCAGAGCAGGACGTTCTGTCCTTTGGATCACGTGCCAAGGCCACCCGTGTCCAGGCGTTTCTTGCCTCACAAGGTCCCAAGCTTGACAGTACAGGGTTCAAGAATCGAATCCTTGTCATTGGCATTTACGTGCTCAGCTGTTCCTACCTGCAATCAGGCGCTGCACGTTCATAACAATCTCGGGTTCGGTTCAAGTGTGAATCGACACAGAATTCACCAGAAGCCCTCATCATACTTTGGATCAATGAAATTGATTCAAAGTGTGTTGTCAATCAGCAACAAGAGTTTAGCAAGTATACGACAATTTGTCGTCACATCAGCAAACACACAAGTACAATAAATGTTGTCCTAACCATAAATCACAGCATGCAAGAATCTAAGTTAGCAACACATTCTCTTAAGATCAGAATATATCTTAACATGTTTGCTTTCATTTCAGAAGTTATAACAACATGTAAAACATTCATCAAGATAATTTACAAAATCAGAGTGTTACATTCTTCCCTCCTTAAAGAATCATCATCCCGATGATCAAATTAAACAAATCAAGGAGTTCCTAGGACAAAGTTCAGTTATTGTCCTTTCATTCATAAGTTCATACCAAAAATAGATTCACTCTTAAAAACAGCGTTTTAAGACAACTGTACAATAGACTAATAATTGTCTAAATTTGGTAGAATTATCAGTTCTTGAATTTCAAATTCAATTAAATAGGTGTGGAAAAGTAGATCTCATTTCTTCGAGATTTTCCCAAGTTGCACTTTCTTTGCTGAACTGGTCCCACTGGACCTTACATTGGTTCACTTCGCGATTTCTCAAGTACAACTGGTGAGTTCCCAACACTCGAATGGGCTTAACCACGATTAATCCTGGGTCTTGGACTTGCAAGGAATTCTAATTTAGCACATGTGATAAATCTGTCACGTATTTCTTAAGCAAAGAAATATGAAAAACATCATGCATTTGAGACAAAGCAGGAGGTAATGCTAGACGATAAGCTATAGGGTTGATTATTTCAACAATTTCAAAAGGTCCCACGTAACGTGGTGACAACTTGGCAGCCTTGCCAAAAGTTATTGAGCTCTTTTTCGGCTTCACCCGAAGAAATACCTTCTCTCCCAGTTTATAATGCCTGTCAACCCACTTCAAGTCTGCATAACTCTTTTGCCTATTGGCAGCCTCCTTTAGATGTTCTCGAATCATTTTGATTTGCTGTTCCATTTTCATAAGGATTTCTGGCCCAATTACCTCTCTGTCCTCAACGTTGTCCTAGCTGACAGGGGTTATGCATTTTCTTCCATACAATGCTTCAAAGGCCGCCATTTTTAAAGAGGCATGATAGGTGTTATTGTAAGAAAATTCTACCAGCGGAAGGTATTCCTCCCATTTATACTGTTGGTCCATGCAATACATCCTTAACATGTCCTCTAAAACCTGATTAACTCTCTCAGTCTGTCCATCCGTTTCTGGATGATATGCAGAATTGAAGTTCAATTTAGTCCCCAAGGCCGCATTAAGCATTTGCCAAAACCTTGATGTCATCCTCGGATCTCTGTCCAATATGATTAATTCCGGTATTCCATGCAATCTGAATATTTCATGTACAAATCTTCTTGCTAGCACTGGTGCTTCATCCTTCAAATTACCAGTAATGAAGTGCGCCACTTTGGTCAATTTGTCGACTACTACCAGGATAATGTCATGCTTATTTCTTGACATAGGCAATCCTTGAACGAAATCCATCGTAATCACTTGCCATTTATACTGTGGAATACTATGGGGATACAATAATCTAGCGGGGTGCATATGTTCCACCTTAACACGCTGACATTCCAAGCAGTGTGTTACAAATTCTACCACATCCTTTTTCATTCCCTTCCAGAAGTATTGTTGTTTAAGATCAGCAAGCATTTTTGTAATGCCAGGGTGTCCAGAAAAAGGTGAATTATGGAATTCAGTTAACAATTTCCCTCTTAAGTCATTTGCCACAGGTATATATACCCTATTTTCGAACCTTAGGATTCCTTCATTATCAAAACGGAATCCCTTATACCTGATGTCTTGCGGGTCTGCAGCAAGTGCTGATTTGACTTGCTGGAAATAAGGATCTAATTCCAAGGCATCTTTCACCTCATCCTTAAACTGAGTTCTTAACGTTATAAGAGCAGAGATATGCTTCCTTCGACTCAAAGCATCTACTACCCAATTTTCCTTGCCCTTAATGTAGCTTATATCGAAGTCATACTGAGACAGAAATTCTAACCATCTTCACTGCCTTGCATTCAGATTTGGCTGAGTAAAAATATACTTCAGCCCTAGATGGTCTATTTTTAACTCGAAGGGCTTGCCTAAAAGATAATGCCTCCACATTTGAAGTGCATGAACAATGGCAGCGAGCTCAAGATCGTGTGGAGCATAATTCTGTTCATGTAACTTAAGCTTTCTGCTTTCATAAGCGATGACATGGTTATTCTGTAACAGAATACCTCCAAGGCCTTCTCCTGAGGCATCCGTTACAACCATAAAATCTCCATTTGGATCAGGTACAGTAAAAATAGGTGTTGTAGTTAACTGTTCCTTTAACTTTTTAAAGGCAGATTCACATTTGTCTGTCCAGACAAATTTCTTTTCTTTCTTTTGTAGCGAAGTGATTGGGGTAGCAATTTTTGAAAAGTCTTTGACGAACTTTCGATAATATCCAGCCAAGCCCATGAAGCTCCTCACTTCGTGTACGTTCTTAGGTGCAGGCCACTCAGTTATAGCTATGATCTTTGAAGGGTCAACAGCTATCCCATTCTTGCTTATAACGTGTCCCAAATAATGCACTTCTGCATCATAAAAGGAACATTTAGACAGTTTTCCATACAACTTCCTCTTTGTTAAGATTTCTAGCACTACCCTGAGATGTTCTTAGTGCTCTTTGACATTTTATAGTATATAAGAATGTCGTCTAAGAATACAAGCACAAACTTGTCTAAGTATTCTTGAAAAATATTGTTCATTAGGTTCATGAAGGCGGCAGGGGCATTAGTCAACCCAAAAGGCAACACCGTGAACTCATAATGCCCGTACCTCATTCTAAAAGCTGTTTTATGAATATCTTCTTCCTTGTTCTCAGCTGATGGTACCCTGATCGAAGATCTATTTTTGAATAAACTGATGCTCCTCGCATCTGATCAAACAGATCATCAATCCTAGGAAGTGGGTATCGATTTTTGATAGTTGCTTTGTTCAGCATCCTGTAATCAATACACAGCCTCAAAGTGCCATCCTTTTTCTTTACGAAAATTACTGGCGCTCCCCAAGGTGAGACGCTCAGTCTGATCAGCCCCTTAGTCAGAAGTTCTTGTAACTGAGCTTTCAGCTCTACCAACTCAATGGTAGTCATTCTATAAGGTGCCTTAGATATGGGCTCCGTTCCTGGTTTGATTTCTATTGCGAAATCAAACTCACGTTTAGGCGGAAGACCTGGCAATTCCTCCGGAAACACATCACGGAAATCCCTCAACAATGGATATCTTTCCATGAAATCATTATCTTCTTCTGCATTTTCTGTCATTTTTACTGCATACAAAGTGCAACTTTGTTTTTAGCCCTCTTTAGTTGCATAGCCGTCAGTTTCCTAACTGCAACTTCCCGTCTTACACCTTCAATGATTGCTACTTTCTGCAGGTCATCGAAGCAATAGATTTGTTTTTCATAACAGTCGACCTTTGCCTTATGTTCAGCCAACCAGTTAACTCCAATAATGATATCATATGATCCTAGAGGAGTGACATACAAGTCAACTTCGGTGGAGAAACTAGTCAGATCAAGAATTGCCCCAAAAAGGCACATTTCGACTGTATGGACATCATTATTCCCATAATGCACTGTCCATGTTTTATCCATTCTTGCAGCCTTTATTTTTAATTTCATAGCAAGTTTAGCAGAAATAAAACATTCTGTAGCTCCAGTATCAAAAATTATAACTACAGGTGTACCGAATAACTTACCCGTAACTTCTATGGGCGTTACTTTCTTTTTAGCTTGTTTGTTAGCCACTGCAGCATGTATCCTATGCTGCTGTCCGCGATCGTCCTTCTTCAGAGGACAATGATTTGCATAGTGGTCCTTTCCACAGTTGAAGCATCCTCTAGCTGGCCCTTTTCAAGGCTCAAATTTGTTACCAGCCTTGAAGTTATCATTTTGGATTCCATAGGACTTCTGTCTAATGACATTAACTTTTGTGAAGCTATTTCGCACGCTATTTATAGGTCTATTCATCACAGGTTTCTTGTTGTTATCTACAACAATTTTGTTTTTCACACCAAACCTTTTCCAAGGTCCCCTTTTTGGTGCAAGAGACGAAGAAGGATTGGGACTCTTCTTCCTTATCTCTTCCCTGTGAGCAGATATTGCCCTCAATTTTTGTTCCTGTCTGATTGCCTTTTCGACAACTCCATCCATGGTGGTTGGACCGTGGACATCCACTTCGCCCCCAATGATGGGATTCAGTCCCATTATGAATTTTCGTATTCTGAACTTCTCGTCAGCTTGGTACTGCGGCACATACTTAAGGAGTTTAGTAAACCCTTCCCAGTATTCCGTCACCGACAGCCTTCCTTACGACCAGTTCTAAAATTCAGTCATTTTCCTATCAAAATAGAGTTGAGGCAGCCATCGTTGCCTAAAATAACCCTTAAATTGATCCCAACTTATGTCTGATTCGACAATATTCAGCTCAACCTTACGGTTGTCCCACCATGATGATGCTTCATGAGAAAGCTGATATGCTCCCCATATCACTTTAGTCTCTTCAGAGAAGTTTCTTATTGCGAAGTATTTCTCCATTTCACTGAGCCAGTTCTCAGCTCCATCTCCAAGAGTTGTTCCATCAAACTTTGGAGGACTTATTCTCTTTATATCATTTGTAAGTTCAGCTACTAATCTTGCCCTTTTATTTTCAGGGGGATTAGGAGCAATTACATTATTATCATCAACACCCGGATTCCCTCCGTTGATATTGTCCACAGGAGGTAGCTGATCATTTATTTCAGCTTCATTCTCCTCCTCTTCATTGCCCATTGACTGCTGTTCCAGTACAGTCAAACGATCCCTCGTATCAAGTAGGGCAGCAAGGATTTCATCCAGCTTTTGGGCAGTTGCTGCTTCTCCACCCTGTAACGGGTTATTCGCAGCATTCCCTCTTGTCCTGACCATTTTCTGTTCAATAAGAAAATGTAAACCTTATTAATATCGTGGACTCATTAGGTCCAAGAGCTACAACCTTCAGCTCTGATACCAAGATGTAACATCCCCATTTTAAAATACCAGAACAAGGGAGAATTTTTTTTTTTTTTGATAACGTTCTCTGTTATGAATTACAAAATTCAAACACACGTTCAAGTTTTAATAATTGTTCTCTGCCCAAACAACACAGTTTGGATCACACAATTTCTTTTTAAAACGAATGTTCCCTGTTCGCATATTTACAATATGGAACACACATTCAATGCCATTCAATCTTATAACAGATTCTATATGCTGCTGTAAATGACTCGAAGAACTGCCGATCTTCCATTTTCATGGCTCGGAGTTTCAACGATCCTTCATTTCACAACTCGGCAACAACAGATCCTTCATGTTCATGACTCGGCAACAACCGATCATTCATGTTTGTTTATGCATGGTATATTATATATACCTGTTCTCATAACCGTTTCCGGTTATTGAAGTGATCCATTTAAGAATCCTATCTAAATATCTGTTACTGATATTCATCTGACATCCTGCATCTTAAATTAAGTGATAAGGACAACGCAACCAGCAATTGCGATACTTTGGCCAAAGATTTTCACATGCTTTGCATGATCATATTCCTGGATGTGATACACATCTACGGAATACGTCCTTCACCTCACTTCACCTGTTATCTAGAATGGTCTTTCCTGGTTCCTACCAGTCCTCTTCGTTTAAGTTCAGTTTTAAAGTTCCATTTTTCCAACTAGTAATATGAACGAATATAAGAAGGCACTCCTGGTAACTAAAGATACGCAGACATACGGTGTCGTTACCCTACGACTCCGTGTGTCTAGTTATCCTTAGTATTCTGGAGTCACTCCGTATATCTGATCATATCCTATTCCCCGCTAAGAGTTACACATTCAGCCTATGTATTCCAGATGTTTTGATTTGGGAGGGCATTGCTATATGTCAGCTGCAACATTGTGTCGTCATGAAGACCCCGTCTTCATGGAGACACCACGCTGTAGCTGGCGTATGCCAATGTCCTGCAGAATCCACCCATCGAGAACACACATCCTGCTCAAATGACTTAGCCATGAATTAATAATTAAAATCAACTTTTAGCATTCATGCTGATCCCTTGATCCTCGTTTCCGTTGCAGTTGTATATAGCTAAGAGGGACTAAATCCGTCCATTAACTTGCTATGCATATTCTCCTTCGTATTGAAGGGCTACATTTCCCTACTTGGTTCACTTCTTAATCATTGGATTAAGCAGTCCGTACCGACGGACGTGATAAGTTTAACCTATTAAACTTAGCCAAGATTTTCCAACTGCAACTAAATTCAGAATTCTAACTTATTAGACGTCATTTAAATGAGGTCTAATTCCCAAGAACAGTATTCATTTGTTCTCCTTAACGTTATATGGTTAAGGTCCATTAGTTTTGGATATACTTATCCTATATTGTTTATTCTGAATTCAACACACGAGATCATTAATGGAGCTCGAAAGCAAAGTTCGATTACTCGGAAGTTTAATTGGTATTCCTTAGCTCCGAAGCTAATCCTGAATACCTTCCAATTATGGGATCATATTCTTCCTAATCCTTATAATGTCAATTAAAAATTCATCTTTACCGAAGTATGAATTAATTACATTTTTCAACTTAAAAGTTGCATTTAGGTAAGAATAGATATCAGTTTCCATTTAACATCCATCCATGGACAATTAAACAAATCCAATCAAGAAATAACATTATATTTCCAATTTAGACAACAAAATCAAAATGATATAATTATTAAAATAATACACAAGTAATTGGATTCAATATTTCATGTCATAATCTATACAATTGCCAATCCAGCTGATTGGGCATAGTTTATATAAAACATCAATACAACTCATGGACAGAAGAATATACTTTCTTCTTTTCACAATTCCTCGGAGAGGAATAAAAGCAACAATTACAATACATCATCAACAATCAAGAAGCATTAGAAAACAACCATGTCTTCATTCTAATCAAATTTCATCTGCAAAATTAATTGCACGAGTCAGTTCAATGAACTGAGCATATTAAGCACTTATCCTTAAATTAAGGTGCTTCAACTAACTGTCTCAATAAAAGAACCCTGCTTTTATGAAACGACAGTTAAACATCACTCACGAAAATAGGCACAAAAGAAAGATCATCAAAACAATTGAACTATCAAAATATCATCACAATCACCCAAAGAACTGTTGTCCCATTTCCCACATAAGTGTTACAAGTCTCAATTTACAATATTTGTAAAGTTAGGAATACAAATAGCTTACTGCTGATATAACACACTGTTATCCTTTCCACGCCTTTCAATAACAATGAATGCAAAGGATGAAAACTAACTGAAATGTAATTCCATTACTTTCCTTTCAGTTCATGCATCATATTAGAATCCAAGCAATCAAGTACAGACAAGAAAGCGAACAGTAATGCAGATAGTTGCTCCCATCTAAGCACTATAAAATTCATTATTCACGAATTACAGATTTCCAACTGAATGAAAGTATAAAAGCTTATTTTCTTCAAGTCATTCATTCATATCTCTATTTCTTTCCACATGACTGTCCTAACAGTGGAATCCAAATGAAAGACAAATCAAGATAATAGTTCAAAGTGAAACTTACAAAATCCATTCGGAATTCACTTTCTGGCAGTAAGAATAATCTCATTTAATTCTGGTTCATACGAATACCAAAACAGGTTAGTAAGACATCGTATTCATCATAGAACAAGCAATATCAAGATGCATACTATGTATTTGTTGTACTAGAAGATTCCATACTTCTTTCACTGTAGTGTTAACCGAACAAGCAGTTATATAATCATGCAATCATTTATTCATATGATCTTTTATATCCATGAACGCATACAGTTCATAATAACAATTTGCACATTGCTGTTACCTACAGCAAAACCAATTCATATGCACCGTAAGCTCCAATATTACTTTCAGAGTCCAAAATAGCAAAAAGAGAAGAATTTATTCTCTGTAATTTCATTGAGAAATAATCATTTTATTCCAAATGAAATAAAAACACCCAAACAACAAGACAGAGTTTCCATGTGTCACTACTTTGCACAGCAATTCAAAGTCAAGTTCGCATTCACGAACAATTCAAAACAGAAGATCAAACCACAACTACATGGCGCAATGGAATCATCTTTCCATCACAGCAAGAAGAAAATATAATCATTCATTGCATAGAACACAAAATCAATTTGTAATTGTGTCTACAGCCTGAACAGGAAGACCGAACAGTATCAAGAAAACACAATAAAACCATCTTATCCACACCGTAAAGAGAGACACAATTCATTAATAAGTTCAGAAGGAAAAACAATTAACTTTTCCTACTTCATGAATACCCAATATGCATTCGTTTATTTCCAGTTCAAGGAAAGGCACAGAAATGAAATTATTGCTATTACTTTATTTGAATCGAGTTCGATTACCCAAAGAAACCCCAAATGCCATTTCCATTAAAATCCCAAAACCGGAGAAGGAAAAGGATCTATTTCCTTGAAAATTTCAATAAGAAACAATTTCAAAGAACTATTGCTTCTTTCATTTTAGTTCATCAGCAAAAGAACTTATAGTTTCAATAGTGAAAACAACTCAAGTAACATGTACAGACCCGTGATACATATGACAATTTCCCCAAAACTGTTAAACAACTAGCACGACAGGAAAGCATTTCATTCAAGAAACACAAGGACAGCTGAACTCAGCGACCAATAATAGTATTTCATTTTATTTCCAAAATGACAGCAAGAGTCAATGGAACCCAAATCACAGCAATATACACGACTGTATTTCCATTTCCTCTATACTTGCAAAGGCAATTCCAAACACCCAGTAAAGAAACGATTAAACTAAATGGAAAACATTTACAGTATAAGGAATGATTACACAACCTGTTCCACTTTCAAACAACACGGACAGTGAAATAAGTATATCTATTTCAAACCACCATACTGTCAATAACCAATACAGTAAATCATTTTCCAACTCGAATCGAGAAAAAACGCATCAAGGCCGAGAAACCAGAAGCAATTCTTTTTATCTTTTCCCAAAGAAAAGAAAGCAAGAACCAACAAAATCCAAGTCAAATCGACTTAACAGCAATCACACAATCCAAACCCAAGAGCGGGGTTGTTTTAATGAAACACTTAATCAAAGCAAAGATTTTTTAAAGAGAAGGGCTTAACATGCCTGTAATCTCTTTTCCAGAACTCGAAGAAAACTTCATTTGCCACATTTTTCCTTCCACAGCGACAGCACAAACTCCCCAACACTTATTTCTTCTTAAGGCTTAGCAACAGCCTCGAAATCTCCAAGAAAAATGTCAAATTCCAAGAGTTGGTTCGACTGAACCAAGTCAGAAAAACCAAATGCAGAGCAACTTTGCAAAAACCAAACCTAAACAATGAAAAATCAAATTCCCTCATACACTTTCCAAGGTGAACTGGTCGCGAGGACCAAGAAAAATCAATGCATTAAAGGCTCTGCCTTTTCCTTACTTTCCATGCCACCGCCACTTGGGTTGGCGAACTCAATCTTTCAAAATTCCCATGCAAAACCGAATTTGGCTCTATCTCCAAATAGATGCCTCTATTTCTTACCTGCCCCGCCAAAACTGGCGCTGTCCATGTATGGACTGTGTATTAAATGCCAATGAATTCCCTTTCCATCCTTATCCCTTTCCTTCCAAGGGTCTGCGCGCCCCTTTAGATTAGGATTAGTTTAGGTTGCATAAAGTGTTCAACCTAGGTCTTAGTTTAGCCTTAGGTTATATTTCCCCCCTTTTTTTTTTTTAATATAAAAATCCACTTAGGATAATAGTGTAGGATGCATGTTAGGACTTAGGATTAGTTTAGGTTTTCAATTTATACTAACCACTAACACTAAACAACTTCCATCCAGCCTCCCTACTGACATTCACGTTAATGCAGAGCAGGACGTTCCGTCCTTTGGATCACGTGCCAAGGCCACCCGCGTTTCCAGGTGTTTCTTGCCTCACAAGGTCCCAAGCTCGATAGTACAGGGTTCAAGAATCGAATCCCTGTCGTTGGCATTTATGTGCCAGCTGTTCATACCTGCAATCAGGCGCTGCACGTTCATAACAATCTCGGGTTCGGTTCAAGTGTGAATCGACACAGAATTCACCAGAAGCCCTCAGCATACTTTGGATCAATGAAATTGATTCAAAGTGTGTTGTCAATCAGCAACAAGAGTTTAGCAAGTATACGACAATTTGTCGTCACATCAGCAAACACACAAGTACAATAAATGTTGTCCTAACCATAAATCACAGCATGCAAGAATCTAAGTTAGCAACACATTCTCTTAAGATCAGAACATATCTTAACATGTTTGCTTTCATTTCAGAAGTTATAACAGCATGTAAAACATTCATCAAGATAATTTACAAAATCAGAGTGTTACATCATCGAAGGGAATTCACAATAACGAACAACTCAACAACAAAAAGCTTCATAACAGTTAAGACATTCCTTCAACCAAAAGTTGTGCTTTAATGGAGGCACAAATCAGCACATTTTCATATATTCTTTGAGACTCCAACACGAAGGCTCAAATTGAAAGCCTAAATTAAACACCAAAGTTTCTGATTAATCACGCTTAAGGTACACCTGAAGACTTACAGACAATGTTTATTAAAAAATGACAGTGAATTGATTTTAAATTTGT
This sequence comes from Taxus chinensis, assembly GCA_019776745.2. Taxonomy (NCBI): domain Eukaryota; kingdom Viridiplantae; phylum Streptophyta; class Pinopsida; order Cupressales; family Taxaceae; genus Taxus; species Taxus chinensis. The sequence continues at coordinate 831,081,401 of CM034148.1, forward strand.
TTATCTCATCCAATATGAAGGTTATTCTTGAAATGAAATTGCAAATACCATTAAACTTTCATAGGGATGAGATCATGTGTGATTTCACAAAATTTTCAATGTAAGATTGCAATAGGAACAAAAGAAACTATTTGCAAACATTATGAAACAAAGCAGACACGAATTGCTAGAGATTGGACACAAATTAATCTCAAAATTGCTTAGATTCATTAGTAGGGGAAATCTTCCAAATCAGTATTAGTGCTCGTCAGTGGCTATACATATGCAACCAAATTTACACAATAGAAAATCTAACATAAAAGAAAATAACAGGTTATCTCAGCTTTGACATCTCATGAAGATGGCTTTCTCAAATTTTCTCTTAGGAATTCAAGAGTATTCTCATTGCAATTATACATTTTTCTCACTCAATTTCCCCCCCAAAAGAGAAGAATATTCAAGGGATGTTTTCTTGTTATCAATTTGTTTCAGACAGCGACGTTTCACAAATTTATATCCGAAATTTGCTAGATGGACCAATTGTGAACTGATCACATTTCTTGGGCCCTCAACTAATGAGTAGGATGCCATGACATAACTTTTTTGGAGTCCTTTTAATCATTCTGATTCTGTAATGCTAGAAATCCCATTTTTAATGATTTTTTGGATACTCTGCATAGATGGATATGAAAGGTAATCTTTTTCTCTCTTGTTGCAGCACATTTTTCATCTTTTGCACCTACACTTTCATCATTTCATCCCTTTTCCCTCTCTTTCCTCCATAATTCTTCCCCTCATCCATTTCCTCTAGTAATTCCCACTTCAAAATATCAACCTTAAAAATCCTTGGACTCACAATTTAAGTTTCAAATCCATTCAATGACACCTTACAGACAGGGATGACAAATAATTTCATCAAAGAATGATGAAAACAATGCGTATTTCCGTCTCTAGGAGTCTTGAAGAAAAAATTCTAGAAAAAAAAGGTGAAATGCACAACAACCGTTGATTCTACCCCTTTTCCACTTTATATCACAACCATCCACGTTCTTCCTTGGTGCAACTGTAAAGGAGAAGCATAGAGGTAAGTCCCAAACAAGCACGAGCCTTCCACATACCCTGGGTCCAAAAAAAAACCTTTTGGCCTTTGAAAAGTCTCGGTGAAAAAAGGAGCCAGTGGAAGCCTCCATGTGTCTCAATGGAGCATTTTGAGATAGTCCCCAAAAGCAGTGACCACAAACAAGTGTGAGCTCAACACGTGTCTCAGTCTGACAGAGTTTATTAAAATTTTTGAAGGTTCAGCAGAAGGTGCCATGTGTCTAGGGTCCGAGACATTTTTCTTTCACCATTGAAAATTCCAAGCAAAAGGGTAGAGTGACTAGAATCCTCAAGTTTCCTCCTGTTGCTTCTTCAAAATAAAACCTAGGGGTTGGTCCTCAAACACGCATGGTCCCTCCACATGTCCCAAGCCTTTAGAAACTTTCTTGAAAAGTCTAAGTATGGGAAGACCTGGCGGAAGCCTCCACGTGTCCTAATGGTGTAACTTTGAGATGGTGCCCAAGAGCAGAGACCCTGAACAAGCGCAGGCTCACCATTTCTCCCAGGGCTTAGAAAATTTCTTTTAAAAGTTCAAGTATAAAGTGGAGCCAGTAGAAGCCTACACATGTCTCCTTGTCGCAATTGTTAAGGTGGGACCCTGAGGCAGATCCTCAAATGAGCACCAGGCCACCATGTGTCCATGGCTTGCCAAAACTATACCGGCTGCATGAAAACTTTGTCTAAGTCTGGGAAAAGTAATAGAAACCTCCACGTGTCCCTTGACCCAACTCCAAAGCCAAACCAAAAAGGTGATTTTCAAATGAGCGCCATTCCTCCACATGAACAAGTTTTGGGTTGAAGCGAGCCTTAGAGTTTTTAAAGTTCCCCACCGAGCCGCATCCAAAAAAAAGGGCCATGCTTCCACTGATGTTGAGATGTAAATTTGACTAGGAAAAATACACCCATCAAACCGTAAAATGCAGCTGAAAATTGCCATATGAGCTTGGAAAAATAATTTTACAATAAGGAAAGAGAAATTGGAAATGTTATAAGGCTCAAATATGATCCTCTGAGCTATATCCAATCATGTTTCCATAGGTATTTGGGACAAAAATGAAAGGGACAAAAAACGTGACTGTGGAAAATAGAATGAAAGGAAAAACCCAAGTTTTACACCCAATTAAAGAGACTCTTTCAGATGGAAAAAGGAATGAAAAACAAATTCTAGACCTTTAAGTGATCCTCGACCAAGGAAGGGACTAATCATGGCAACCAAATGGAGGACAAAGTCTTCAAACACCAATACGGGGAAACAAAAAACATAACATAGGCCACAAACTGAGGAATTTCAATGAAAAATGGGGTGAGACTAATTTGAGCACCAACATCAGCTCTAACTCGGGGATGGGCACTCCTTGTGAGTGCCATAAGAACAAATAGTAGACCAAGTGCCAAAAATAGACCATTGGGAAATGGAGTCAAAGAATAAAATTGTAGATCTGAACAACCATAACCATCTCACCAAAAAATGAACCGAGAAACTAGAAAAACTAGGTCACCAAGGACCAGAATGAACAAAAACAAAAAAGCAGACGAGAACAAAGAACTATACACTGTACAAATGGAGTATACCTTGATTATGAGAAATCAATCAAGGAAATGCTTCAAATTCCTGCCATTAATAGGTAATTCAAGTAGTTCCCCATCTAATTATTTTAGGTAGAAGGTATTTTCACCAATTTGAATATCAATTGAATAAGGGCTCATCCACAATGCATCAAATTTACCATGCTTTCCCTTATCTTCATGCTTACTATCCCATAAAATCACAAGATCCCCAATGCTGAAAGCTCTGAGAGTCACCTTTTTGTCAAATAACTTATTTAACTTTTCTCTGAACTTCACATGCCGCTGATGGGATGCCCTTATTTCTTCATTCAAATCAATAATCTGATTGATTCGAGCATCATATGGACTAACTTCTTTGATCTTCAATATGTCAAACAAACTGAAATGAAGACAATTGCAAATGGAGGGGTAGCAAAGCTTGAGTTCCATATACCAATTCAAATGGGATTTTACTAGTAGCTCTTTTGACAGTGATTTTTTCAGCCCAAACAACAAACTTCAATTTCTCACCCCACTTCCTTTTTTTCAGCTCCAAGGTTCTTCTAATGATCTTCAACAAGTTTTTATTACTGGAATCAGCCTGTCCATTTCCTTGGGGATTGTAGTTAGAAGGATATGTCAAATTGATCCCATACTCTTTGGACATTGCCACCAAAGGTTTGACTCTGAAACTCATGGCATTATCAACAACAATTTTGGTTGGCACTCCAAATCTGCATATGATTTGATTTAGTATGAATTCCATGATAACTTGGTGTGTGTTACCTTCTTGGTGGGGATTTCTTCCACCCACTTAGTGAAATAATCAGTGGCTACAAGAATCTATTTATGACCAGCACTAGAAGGATCATAAATTTCCCCAATGAAATTCATTTCCCATTGTCTGAATGGGACTTCAACTGAGAAAGGCTGAAAAGGAAGGGATCCTGAAGCTTTCATTCTTCTAGAAAAATGCTAGCAACTTTCACATTTCCTAACAAATAGATTTGTATCCTTGAAGAGAGTTGGGCACCAATAACTAGCCCTTAAGATTTTATGTGTTGTAACTCTTCTAGAAAAATGTTCCCCACAAACTCATCCATCAAGATCAACAATTATTTTGGGGGCCTCATCTTCAGTAATGCATCTCAAGAAAACTCCCTCAGGGTTCTTCCAAGCTAACCCAAAATCAGTAATGACATACTTTTGAGAGGCCAACTTAAGATCTCTTTTCTGATTTTTACCCAAATATTCAAGGTAGCATAGATGTCTGAGATAAAAGATTATATCTTTGTACCATTCAGAACTTACCAAATTTTCAAGGACATCCACCCTTTCTCCTTATACTTCATTCACCTCAACAGTTTACAAGTTTCTCTTAGCCATAAGCTTAGCTAGGCCCAAACCTCTTAATAATTTCATGGTTTGGATATCCATATTCATACTCCTACAACTTGTTTACCCATCTCCATCTATTGCTTGAGACCTCCATCTTTGATAAGATGTCTTTCACCATGGTGTGGGGAACATAAGAAACAACTTTAGAACTCAAGATGTAGGGTTTGAAAACCTTTGTTTCTTTCACCAAGGAAAATGCTTGCTTCTCCATGATGGTGTATTTCAACTCAGCTCCCTGCAATGCCTTACCTAAAAAAGGCAATTGGTCTCTCATCCCCTTCATCATCCTTCTGTAAAAAAATAAATGGAATGGTTTTTTCTAAAGCAAAAGAAAACACTTGAAAAGGCTACTTGTAATTTGGAGCTGCCAAAACAGGGGCATGCTTTAGTGCTTCTTTGATCCCATTGAAAGATTGAGTGGATACTTCTTCACATTTGATAACTTGATCCTTCTTCAGCATGCTAGTAATGGGGATGGTCAGCTCAGCAAAGTTAGACAAAAATATTCTGATAAATTTTATTTTTCCAAAGAAGGATTTAATTCCCTTCTTAGTTCTTGGAATTGGAACCTTGCTGATGGCTTTCAATCTCTCTAGATCTATCATGACCCCTTCTTTTGATACAATGTGACCAAACAACTTTACCTTTTGCACTCCAAAGTGGCAATTCTTGGGATTCAATGATATGCCATACTCTCTACACCTTATCAACATTCTCTCCAAGTGTTGTGAGTGATCATTTATATTTCTAGTAAAACACAATTACATCATCTTGATAAACAACAATGAAATCATTGATATAACCAACAAATGCTACATCCATTGCTCTTTGGAAATTTTCTCCAACATTCATTAAGCCAAAAGGCATCCTAACATAGACATAAGTTCCCCAGAGGAGTAGTAAAGGCAATCTTTATTCTTTCTGATTCCTTCACAACAACTTGATTATAGCCAGAGAAACCATCTAGAGTAGATAACAATTCAGAACCAGTTACCAATTGTACCATATTATCCATGTTTGGAAGAGGGTAATTGTCTTTCAATGATGCTTTATTCAGGTTCCTGAAGTCTACGCATAGATTTATGTCACCATTCTTATTTTGATAGGCACTAGGTTTGCAACCCAAGAAGAGTACCTTCTGGGCTGAATGATCCCTCCATCCCTCAACTTCTTCAGTTCTTCTTGCATTTTCAAAGAAAGGAGTGGATTGATGGGCCTCTATTTTTTCCTAAAAGGCTTGGCATTAGATTCAAGGGGAATCTCATGTTGGAATAAATCTTCCCTGTATGCCTTCAACTCAAAGTAAGACCAAACTAGGAAATCTTGATATTTCTTTAGCAATTCAATATAAGACTGCTTTCTCTTCCTTGATGAGATTGCTTCCTAACCAGATTTTATGTGGCTTTTCCTTTATGCCCAGGTTGTGATCTTCCACATCTCTTGAAACTGACATATTTCTTTTAATAATGCAATCAGCATTATCAAAGTTTGAATCAAGATCCACCAAACCTCTGGGAATCGTGTTTGTCTTTATTTGGATGATGTCTTTTCCAAATAAAGTTTCCTTTCCTTCAGCAACACACACCATTTGTTCCCAATCTATATTTTGGTTGGTAAACTCACCTTGGTTTTGTAAAATCCATTTCACCTGGGCATCATCATCAAACAATTGCCAATTTTTAATGTTATCAGGGACCGATGGCCTTGTTAGTATTTCAACATCATACTCACAAAATGGAGACACTGTAAAATTCCCAAATCTGGATCCTAGCACTACTAACTTGTCTACAACAACATTAAACTTTCTATCATGGTGCACAATATTAAAAGATTCAAACATTTCAATCAAATCCCAAACTACATGCTTGTATTGTTTCATTCTCTAATTTTTAGTAGCATAGAATTTTCTAATTTGCTTGACAATCAATTCTGAATCCCCTTTGACAATGACATCCTTTATACCATATTTCCATGCAATTATTCAACCTAATAACAATGATTCATATTCAACAATGTTCTTAGTGCATTCAAAGTTAAGTTTGAAAGAAAATCCAAACTCTTCTTGGCCTAGGGAAATTAGAACAATTCCAGCACCATTTCCAAACTTGGAAATGGCTCCATCAAATAACAAGGTTCATATAAAACCTACCTGTTCAAGACATTTACACTGATCAATATTATGCTCTTTATCATCAGCAAACCCAATAAATTTATCAGCATCTACATCAGCATACAATACTTCATAAGAAGCATTGTTGGGATCTTCAATAAGGTGCAACATATTTTTCTCTCCATACAAATTTACAAGGTTTCCTTCAATTGGAATGGTGGAAAAAGACATATCCATCTAAACACTTCCACCAACACTTGCAACCCACTTTCTTGATAATAGTCATGCCCCATTTGGTAGGGAAATCAACAATGACAACATCAAGTTTCTAGATTCTTACTTGGATAAGCTGCAAGTTGTACCACCAAACCCTTCACACACCCTACAACTGGGACCTCTCTAGAATCCATTGCAGTACACTTTCCATAAGTTGTTGTCACTTTAATGTTCAATTCATTCATGACTTCTAGAGGCATAACATTGCATGATGCTCCGGAGTCAAACATACAATTGTGCAGTAGTTTGTCTTTAATAATCAGTGTTGTAAAAAATGGATCAAAATTTAACTGATACTCAACTAAAGATGTTCCTAAGTAGACTTCAGGTGGTTCACCTATCTTCTCTAATGTTGATGGTTTTTCTAGGTCTGTAATGGTTGGAGGAGGAGTATGTACATTATTTATATTTCTACCTTGGGCACTCCTATCTTCCTCTAATCCTAAATACTCAAAAACCCTCTTCTTATGCTTAGGAATCCTAAGAAGTTCCACAATTGGGACAATAAATATTGATTTGACTCAAGACTTGGGAAATGTCATAGGGAATGTATTTGGGCAAAGCAACATTTGGAGAAAGATTGACAAACTCATCAGATGGCATAAAGTTTTTAACATTTTGGGCATGGATGGGAACACCGGTTCTACTTGAGACAACATAGGCCTTTTCTAGATGCATCTTTTTTGGAGTCTCTTTTGGGACATTGGTGAGAACTGGGGTCTTTTTTTTAGCTTGAGGCCCTACCCCTTTGAAAATTTTACTTCTTGTGTTATACTCTTTTTCTTGGGCCACAACAGCATTCATTAGTAGTTGTCTATCCTCTTCTGATGGTATTCCTCCATCGTACTTCTTAATCATTAGAGATCTTAGGTACTCAAAATCATTATTAGGAAGTTCAAATTCTTGTACCATATCTATTTACAAAGCATGAGAGGGAGGAAGAAGAGGTACCTGGTGAATGCAGTCCAAAAAACTTGGAGCAGTTCTTGCACTTATTACCTCAGTTGAAGTTTCTCCTTGTTGTGATCTTGTAGACCAATCCAACATACATGCATCATCATCAATTTTTCATCATCATCACCTTCTTCAAATTTCTGATCTATTTCACATGGCGGGTGGGGTAAGAAGCATTTGTCACACCAATCCATTTGATTTGTCTCTTCAACAACAACTCTAGCATTTAGAGGATCAGACACTACTCTATTCTCCCTAGCTTGGGGTTATCTAGCTCCCATGGGTCCTTTACCTCTGTCATCAGACCGCTGATCATTTCTAGGATGATTCGCAAGTCTATCTTTCCTTGTTGCTTATGCTGACCCTAAGAACCTTGTCCAATTCATTTCTCTTCCTGGCCAGCTTGTAAGATATTTCTTTGATAGCCCCAGCCAAAGTTCTTACAACTTCCTCAAGATCCACAACCTTACTTGATTGAGGCTTCTCAAGGTTGATCAGTTTAACACCCTCCCTCTTAGGAGGTTTTCCAACTACTTTAATGTTGTTCTCAATTTACAGAGCCATGGTAAAGGCCTGCCTCAAAGTCCCAGGGTTCTTATCCCTAAAAATAGTAAGAAACTTTCTTATCAAATGCATCTGAATACTTTATCAGACATGATTCATCACATGGCCTCAAATTAATAGGAACTCTTCTCAATGTTTTGTTCAAATCTAGTATTGAAATCATGCACTGATTCATTAGGATTATTTTTTTATATTTTCAAACTCTGATAAAAGAAACCTAGGGTCTGTTTTATCACCATAATGCATCCTAAAAGCATTCTTCATCTCTATCTAGGAGTCAATGGAATTATCTGGCAGAGATTTATACCAGTCCCTTGCATCTTCTTCTAGAGTATGGATAAATAATTTAATGTATACATCCTGAAACTCTATTTCAAAGTCCTCCATCATATTGACAAAGAGTTTCAAGTGTTGATCACCAATTATTGCATTATTTCCTTGAAACTTAGGTAATCTATTTCTTACATCTTGTGGCACAACATTTGGATAGCCAACCATACCTCTAAAACTGATGGGACCAAAAGTATTAATGAATAAATGGAGGTTTGGGTGGAGGTTGAGCCATATTATTCTGAGGAGGTGATCTTACAAGAGAAATAAAATGATGAGGAGTGAGGGTTCTGTGTGGTATAGGGATATAATTTTTAGAATGACTGCCCTCTAAAGGCTTTATCTCTTGGAAAAATCTATTAGATTTTGAAAATACAGGGGTAGATTGAGAAGAAAATGTTTCAAATACAGACGAAGGACCCTCTCCACATGGAGAATTCAATTCAACAAAAGGACTACCTGATTCAGTAATCACTTTAGGAAGTACTGCAATCTTCAATCACAGGATGATCAGTTTCACCAATGGAGAGCTCTTTTCTTGATGCTTGATCTCCAACAACCTTCCAAATTCTTCTTCCTTCTGAATTAGACTTTCCCAGCTCTTGAAACAACCTTCTACTAGGGTTCTTGGTGAAGAAAGATATTCTTCCTTCCAGAATTTGTAGATATTAATGACAAATATTACTTGATATATGTTAAGACATTGGTATTTATAAATAATTTAAGCAACACAGAGTCACCACTAAGGATTTTCACCTTAGTTTTTGCAAATGCACTATGAAAAATCTATCAAATGTCTGTCAATACCATATTCATGCAAAGATAACAAGATCTGCTCTTCTTTTACCCAAATTTATCAATGATGATACAAATCTTAGTGCAATAACTGTATAAGCTTAAAATATTGCACTCATAACTCACAAATTTGAATAATTCTTACAGATTTAAACATATAATGATGTTTCAGCAATGTATTACACTTTAAAATCTTTAAAAAACATTACCATGGTATGTACACGTACACCTTTGTTTAAATACTTCAAATAGTCCCCAACAATGGCACCACGAGTGTTGGTATCCAAATTTGTTCTCCCTTTCAAGCCGAGAAGCAACACAGATTGGACAGTAGAGCTTAGAGACAGATAGATCATAATGTGTGTCATTTTGTAGCCAGGGATGAGATCTAACTAGCTCTTTGTTACTCAGATTTGTGGAGAGATGGATAACACCTTTAAGAGGATTTGACCTGTCCTAACTACTTTAGGCCATGCCTCTTCGACCAGGGTGAGAGGACCCTTAGTGTAACCTCTGTTTGATGAAGGATATGGAGATATCCTTCTTTTACACAAATTCTATGAAGAAAACCTTGGGAAAATATGGTCAATATTCCATGATTTAACTCTTAAGAGTTGTCACTTCTAAACGATGGAGATACTTTCAACACAAGGCTAAGGTTACTGAAGACATTAATAAATCTTAATTGTTTCTACATTTTTTAGTAAGTAGATTTTGTTCCTTTGTTGATACACAAGGCAAACATGGGTAGTTCAGGGTGAGATTCATGGTTTTTGAATAATATTTGGTGGGAGATGAAGTAGGATAAAGTTGATTATACTCAGATCTTCGAAGGGACTTCACAACAATGAACAACTCAACAACAGAAAGCTTCATAAGTAGTTAAGACATTCCTTCAACCAGAAGGTGTGCTTCAATAGAGGCCCAGATCAGCACGTTTTCACATAATCTTTGAGACTCCAACACAAAGGCTCGAATTGAAAGACTCAATTAAACACCAAAGTCTTTGATTAATCACGCCTAAGGTACACCCGAAGACTTATAGACAATCTTTATCAACAAATGACAGTGAATTGATTTTAAATTTTTTTATCTCATCCAAGATGAAGGATCTTCTTGAAATGAAATTACAAATACCATTAAACTGTCACAGGGACGAGATCTTGTGTGATTTCACAAAAATTTCAATGTAAGATTGCAATAGGAATGAAAGAAACTATTTGCAGACATTCTAAAACAAAGCAGACACAAATTGCTAGAGATTGGACACAAATTAATTTCAAAATTGCTTGGATTCATCAGTAGGGGAAAGCTTCCAGAGCAATCTCAGTTCTTGTCAATGGCTATACATATGCAACCAACTTGACATGATAGAAAATATAACATAGAATAAAATAACATGTTATCTCAGCTTTGGTCTCTCACGAAGACGGCTTTCTCAATTTTTCTCTTAGGAATTCAAACTCTGACCATTTGTAAGAGTATTCTCATTGCATTTATACATTTTACTCACTCAATTTTCCCCCCAAAAGGAAAGAATATTTGAGGGACCTTTGCTTCTTAACAATTTGCTTCAGAAAGTGACGTTTAACAAATTCAGATCCAAAAGCTGCCAGGTGGACCAATTGTGAACTGATCACATTTCTTGGGCCCTCGACTAATGACTAGGATGCCATGCCACAACTTTTTGGCAACGTCCTTCTAATCATTCTAATTTTGTCATGCTAAGAAATCCCCTTTTTAATCATTTTCTGGAGACTCTGCACAGTTGGATATGACAGGTAATCTTTTTCACTCTCTGAGGAAACACCTTTTTCATCTTTTGCGCCTACACTTTCATCATTTCATCCCTTTTCCCTCTCTTTCCTCTGCAATTCTGCCCCTCATCCATTTCCTCTGGTAATTCCCATTTTTGTCCAGTTCCTGAGCAATTCCCACTTCAAAATATCGACCTTAACAATCCTTGGACTCACAATTTAAGTTTCAAATCCATTCAATGGACACCTTACAGATAGAGACAACAAGGAATTTCATAAAAGAACAATGAAAAATAATGTGTATTCACATCTCACAGAGTCTTGGAGAAAAAATGGCAGAAAAATAGGTGAAATGCACAGAAACCATTGATTTTCCCCTTTTCCACTTTATATCATAGCCATCCACGTGTTTCCTTGGTGCAAATGCAAAGGAGAAGCACATAGAGGAAAGTCCCAAAAAAGTGCGAGCCTTCCATGTACCCTGGGCCCAAGAAAAATGCCTTTTGGCATTTGAAAAGTCTTAGTGTTAAAAAGGAGCTAGCAGAAGCCTCCACGTGTCTCAATGGCACATTTTGAGATGGTCCCCAAAAGCAGAGACCCCAAACAAGTGCGGGCTCAACACGTGTCTCAGTCTCGAAAAATCTGTATTAAAAAATTTGAAGGTTCAGTGGAAGGCACCATGTGTCTAGGGTCCGAGACATTTTTCTTTACGCCATTGAAAAGTCCAAGAAAAAGGGCAGAGTGAGCGGAAGCCTCCAAGTGTCCTCCTGGCGCTTCTTCAAAATAAAACTTAGGGGTCAGTCCCCAAACAGGTGCGGTCCCTCCATGTGTCCCAGGCCTTTAGAAAGTTGCTTGAAAAGTCTAAGTATGGGAAGACCCGACGGAAGCCTCCACGTGTCTTAATGGTGCAACTTTGAGATGGTGCCCAAGAGTGGAGACCCTGAACAAGTGTGGGCTCACCACATGTCCCAGGCCTTAGAAAATTTCTTTGAAAAGTTTAAGTACAAAGCAGAGCTGGTGGAAGCCTCCACATGTCTCTTGTCACAATTGTTAAGGTGGGACCCTGAGGTGGATCCTCAAATGAGCGCCAACCACCACATGTGTCATGGTCTCATCAAAACTATACCGGCCATGCATGAAAAATTTGTCTAGGTCTGGGTAAAGTAGCAGAAACCTCCACGTGTCCCCTCAGTGCAACTCCAAGGCCAAACCAAAAAGGTGAATTTTCAAATGAGCATCGTTCCTCCACGTGGACAAGTTTTGGGTTGAAGTGAGCCTTATATTTTTTAAAGTGCCCCGTCGAGCCTGCATCCAACCAAAAAGGGCCACATTTCCACTGATGCTGAGATGTAAATTTGACTAGGAAAAATACACCTGTCAAACCAGTAAAATGCAGGAAAATCACCATTTGAGCCGGAAATGAATCTTTCTTCAAGGAAAGAGAATTTGGAAATGTTATAAGGCTCAAATATGATCCTCCTAAGCTACATCCAATCACATTTCCATAGGTATTTGGGACAAAAAATGACAGGGACAACAAAACATGACTGTGGAAAATGGAAGGAAAGGAAAAACCTAAGTTTTACGCCCAATTATAGACTTTTTCAGATGGAAAGAGGAATGAAAAAGAAAATTTTGGACCTTTAAGTGATCCTTGACCAAGGAAGGGACTGATCATGGCAACCAAATGGAGGACAGAGTCTTCGAAGCACGTTAATATGGGGAGATAGAAAACATAACAGAGGCTCACAAATTGAGGAATTTCAATGACAAACGGGGTGAGACTAATTTGAGCACCAACACCCCCCACAAACTCCTCCATGGAGATCAACAATTATTTTAGGGGATTCATATTCAATAATGTATCTTAAGATAAATCCCTCAGGGTTTCTTTCCAAGCTAACCTAAAATCAGTAATGGCATATTTTTGGGAAGCTAACTTAAGTGCCCTTTTATGATTCTTGCTCAAATGTTCATGGCATTATAGATGTTTGAGATAAAAAATGATGTCCTTGTACCATTCAGAATTTATAAATTTTTCAAGGACATTCAACCTTTCTTCTCCAACTTCATTTACCTCAATTGTCTGCAAATTACTCTCTGCCATACGTTTTTCTAGCCCCGAAGCTCTTACTAATTTTTCTGTATGGATATCCATATCATACTCTTGCAATTTGTTTACCCATCAGCATCTTTTGCTTGAAACCTCAATTTATGATAGGATATCTTTCACCATTATGTGGGGAACATAAGCAATGAATTTGGAACTTGGAATATATGGCCTAAAGACCTTTGTTTATTTTACCAAAGCAAATTCCTGCTTCTCCATGATAATATACTTTATCTCAGCTCCTTGTAATGCCTTACTAAAAAATGCAATTGGTATTTTAGCTCCCTCATCATTCTTATGCAACAAGAAAAATGCAATAGTACATTCTAAAGAAAAAGAAAACATTTGGAAAACCTTCTTATAATATGGAGCTGCTAAAACAGGGGCATTCTTTAATGCTTTTTTGATCTCAGAAAAATCTTGAATAGTTTCTTCTTCCCATTTGATACTTTGGTCCTTCTTCAGCATGCTATTGATTGGGATAGTTAGTTCAACAAAGTTAGAGATAAATATCCTAATAAAATTAATCTTCACAAAAAAGAATTGAAATCCCTTCTTGATTCTTGGAATATGGAATTTATTGATGGATTCTACTCTTTCATGATCAATCATAACCCCTTCCTTTGACACAATATGTCCAAGAAGCTTTTATTTCTAAAATCCAAAATGGCACTTCTTGGGATTTAGTGAAATACCATACTCCCTGCATTTTAACAACATTTTTTTAAGTGTTGCAGGTGGTCACTCCTTTTTTTGGAGAAAACAGTCACATCATCTTGATATCTAGTAATAAAATCATTAATATAGCTAGAGAAATATACATCCATTGCTCTTTGAAAAGTGGCTCCAACATTCATTAGACCAAAAGAAATTCTGACATATACATATGTTCCCCAAGGATTTTTAAAGGTAGTCTTGATTCACTCTGATTCCTTCACAACCACTTGGTTATATCAAGAAAAACCATCCAAGGTGGATAAAAATTCCGAACCAGTAACCAATTGTAACATATTGTCCATATTTGGCAGAGAGTAGTTATCCTTCATTACTACTTTATTCAAGTTTCTAACGTCCACACACAACCTTATATCTCCATTCTTCCTTATGATGGGTACCAAGTTTACAACCCATGATGAGTACCTTGTGGGTTTTATGATTCCTCCATCCCTCAATTTTTTCAATTCTTCTTACATATTCAGGGACATGAGTGGATTGATCGACCTCTTTTTCTACCTAAACATCTTGGCAGAAGATTCTAAGGGAATTTTGTGCTGGAAACGATCCTCTCTGTATGCTTTTAGTTCATAATAAGACTATGATAAGAAGTCTTGGTATTTCTTCAACAATTAGACATACAACTATTTTCTTCCTTGCTCAGATTGCTACCTAGCCAAATCTTACGTGGTTTATCCTTCGTTCCTAGGTCATGCTCTTGAACATCCCTCAAGGCTGACATGTGTCTGTTGAAAATGCAATCGACATTATCAAAGTTTGATTCAAGTGCTACCAAACCTCTAGGAATATTATTAGTCTTCAACTAAATGATGTCTTTAACAAATAAAGTCTCCTTTCCATCAGCTGCAAAAACCATTGGCTCCCAATCTATACATTGATCAGAAAATTCTCCTTAGTTCTGCAAAAACCTTTGTACCTAGGCGTCGTCTTCGAACACTTGCTAGTGTTTAACATTGTCAGGAATAGATGGCCTAGTCAATACCTTAATATTATACTCACAATAGGGGGATATAATACAAATTTAAAATATGGAACCCAATATGGCCAATTTATCTGCTAAAGTATTGTACTTCCTATCATGATGTATTATGTTGAAGGAGTCAAACATTTCAATGAAATCCTAGACTGCATGCTTATACTACTTCATTCTTTGATATTTTGTTGAATACTATTTTCTAACCTACTTGAAAATTAGCTCTGAGTCTCCTTTAACAATGATGTCTCTAATTCCATATTTCCAAGCAATTCTTGAACTCAATAATAGTGCTTCATATTCAACAATATTGTTAGTGCACTCAAAGTTGAGTTTAAAAGAGAAAACAAAATCTTCCTGACCTGAAGATATCATAACAATACCAACACCATTTCAAAATTTAGAGTAAGACCCATCAAAAAACAAATTCTAAGGAGAACCTACTTGATTAAGAGACTTGTATTGATCAATTTTGTGCTCTTTACCATCAACAAATCCAAAAATGTTATCTGCATCAGTGTCAGTGTATAACACTTCATAAGAAGCATTATTGGGGTCCTTAATGAAATGTAGCATCTTCTTTTCACCATACAACTGTACAAGGTTTCCCTCAATAGGTATAGTGGAAAAATACATAGCCATTTGCACACTACCACCCACACTAGCAGCCCATTTTCTTGATAACAACGTTCCCCATCTGGTAGGGAAATCAACAATAACAACATCCAGTTTTAAGTTATTTTCTGGGTAGGCTATGAGTTTCACTATCAAACCCTTGACACTTCCAACCACTACCACCTCTATAAAATCCATGGCAATGCACTTCCCATAAGTAGTTGTCACTTTGATATATAATTCATTCATGATCTCAAGAGGCATAACATTTCATGATGCTCCAAAATCAAACATACAGTTGTGTAACAACCTGTCCCTAATAATCAGAGTAGTGAAAAATGGATCTACATTCAGTTGGGACTCAACCAAGGATGTTACCAAATATACTTCAGGTGGCTCACCTAGTTCTTCCAGTACTTGGGGTTTTTCCAACTTTGCAATGGTAGGAGGAATCTCAACATTGTTTACATTTCTACCTTGGGTGATATTTTCTTCTTTCAATTCCAAATACTCAAAGCCCATTTTCTTATGCTCGAGAATCCTAAGAAGCTCAACAATTCGAACATAAATCTTGATCTGACTCAAGACTTGGTAAATTTCATAAGGAGCACATTTGGGCAAGGCAACATTTGGAGGAAGACTGAGAAACTCATCTGACAACAAAGGAATTTTCATGGTCTAAGCATGGGAAAGGATGCCAGTTATTCTTGGGGACACAAGGATTTTTCTAGATGTATCTTTTTCAAGAGTTTTGTTTGAGATATTGGTGAGAACTGGAGCTTTTGTTTTGTCTTGAGGCCCTACCCCTTTGACAACTTTACTCCTAGTGTTATATTCCTTTTCATGGCCAACTACAAAAATCATTAACAACTACCTATCCTACTTGGAAGGGATTCCTCCATCATAATTTTTAATCAATAATTCCCTTAAGTATTCAAAATCATTAATAGGATATTCAAAAGTATGAGATGGAAGAAGGGGTAATACTCGATAGATGCAATCCCAAAAATTTGTAGCAGTTATGACACTGATTAATTCAATCAAAGTTACTCCTTTCTGTGAGCTTGTAGAGCACCCCATCATACACACATCATTATCAATGTCATCATCAGCTTCCTCAACTTATTTTTATTCATCACATGGGGCATGTGGCAAGTAACATCTATCACACCACTTAATTTAATTGGCTTCTTCCATAGTAGCAACTCTGGTAGTCAAAGGATAAGGTACTGATTTTTTTTCCCTGGGTTAGGTTTGTTTATTTCCTGATCCCACGAGTCCTTTTCCTCTGTAATCAGATCTCTGATCACCCCTAGGATGATTTGCAAATCTTTCTTGACCTTGTGCTTTATGATGACCTTGGAAACCTTGTCTAGTCCCCTTCTCTGCTATGGCCAGTTTATAGGATATTTCCTTAACAGCTTTGGCCAAAGTTGTTACAACCTCCTCTAGATCCATAACTTTACTTGATTGAGGATTCTTTGGATTGATTAGCTTGAAGACTTCTCTCTTAGGAGGTTTAAAAATTTCCTTATTGTTATTTTCAATCTGCAAAGCCATAGTGAAGGACTGCCCCAATGTTGTTGGGTTCTTATCCCTCAAATAATAGGAAGACTTATTATCAAAAGCATCAGAGTATTTTATCAAAAATGAAACATCACTTGGCCTTAGGATCATAGGTAGCCTAATCAGGGTCTTATTGAACCTTGTATTGAAGTCATGAACAAAATCATTAGGATTCTTTTTTATATTTTCAAATTCTGATAAAAGAAACCTAGGGTCTATTTAATCTCCATACTACAATCTAAAAGCATTCTTCATTTCTATCCATTAATCAATGGAGTTTTCTAGAAAATATTTATACTAGTCATGTGCATTCTCCTCTAGAGTATGAATAAACAATTTATGTAAACATCCTCAAATTTGATCTCAAAGTCTTTCATCATATTGACAAAAAGCTTTAAGTGTTGATCCCCAGTCATGCCATTATTTCCTTGAAATTTAGGCATTCTATTTCTAACATCTTGGGGCACAACATTTGGATATCCAGCCATACCTCTAAAATCTATAGGACAAAATGTGTTCATAACAAACATAGGTCTCGGTGGGGGCTGGGCCATATTGTTTTGGGGAGGTGATCTTACAGTACAAACAAAATGATGAGGAGTGAGGGGTCTGTGGGGCACAAGAAAGCTATTCTTAGAATGAGTGTTCTCTACAAACTCTGTTTCTTGGAAGATCCTATCATCTTTGGATAACATTGGGATAGAATGAGATGCAAATTTTTCAAATACAAAAGAAGGACCCTCTCTAGTTGGAGAATTCAAATCTACAAAAAGACTACCTGATTCATAAGCACTTGAGGAATTATGGAAGTCTTCAATGATAGGCTGATCAATTTCAACAATTGATAAATCCTTTCTTGATTTTTAATCTCCAACAACTTTCCAGATTCTTCTTCCTTAAGAATTTGTCTTTTCCATCTCTGGAAACAACCTTCTAGCATGGTCTTTAATGAATAACTATATTATTCCTTCAAGCTTTATAGATATTAGTGATAAATTTCAATTGATAAAGGTTAAGACACTAGCATTTATCGAAAATTAATTCAACATGGATTCGCCACTAAGGATTTTCACCTTAATTATGAAAATGCACTAAAGTTGGTCTGTCAAATGTCTGCTAACACTAAATTCATGCAAAGCTTCATATATTTGACCTTCCTTTACCCATATTTAACATTGAAGATGTAAACTTAGTGAAAAAACCAACAAAAATTGGAAATATTACACGTAGAACTTGTAACTTTGCTCAATTCTTACAAATCTGGACACAGGATGACATTTCAACAACGTATTAGAACTTAGAGCATGTAAGAAACATTACCAAGGCTAAATATAACAATGCCTTTAAATATCCCTGGTAATGGAGCCATTCTGGTGTTGTTTCCACACAAATAAATCTCGGAGCTCAAATAATCCCCGGCAATGGCACCAATCTAGTGTTAGTATCCAAATTGATTCTCCCTTGGAAACTGAGCAGCATCACAGATTTAACAAGACATTGAGAGACAAACATATCTTATTATGAGTCATTTTTTAGCAGGGAGGGTATTTATCTGACTCTTTATCACTCGGGCATCAGAGAAATGGATAACACCTTCATTAAGGATTTGATCTATCCTCAATGGTTTAGGTTGTGCCTTTCAACTAGGGTAAGAGGACCCATTTTTGTAATATTTGTCGGTGAAGGAGAATGAAGATATCCTTCTTTGAAATTTTTTGAAAGGAGACCCTAAAAACATATGATCAATGCACCACAATTTAACTCTCACGAGTTGTCACTTCTAAAGAATGGTGATATTTTCTAAACAAGGTTGAAGGTTACTAGAGACATTATGGGATCTTGAATGCTTCTGCATATTTTGGCAGTAGAATTTATTCAAGAATGGAAATACAGGGAAAAGAGGGGTAATTCAGGTAGGATTCATTGTTTTTTAATAATGTTTTGTGGGGTATTAAGAAGGATAAACTTGATTTTTCCAGATCTTTGAGAACCTTCAAAACAATTGGAAAGATAAATGACATAATGCTTTAGAATAGCTAAAATATTCCTTCAACCAGAAGGTGTACATCAATGTAGGCCTAGATTTGTACGGTTTCACACAATCTCCAAGAATTTAACATGAAGGATTGAGCTAAATACTTAATCAAAAATCAAATACCCCTGATTCCTCATGCCTAAGATACAATCAAAGGCTTAGAGACAATATTTATCAACAAAAATGACAGTAAAGTGATTTTAATTTTTTTATCTCATTACAGGATGAAGAATCTTCTTGAAATGAAATTGAAAACGCCACTAAACTGTCACAGGGACAAGATCCTGTGTGATTCAAAGGGAATTTAACACAAGATTGCAATAGGAACAAGAAAAACTACTTGCAAACATTCTAAAATAAAGCAGACACAATTTTTCTCAAGATTGACACAAACTAATTCGAAGTTGATTAGATTCATTAGTAGGTGAAAGTTTCTTTGAATAGTCTCATATCTTGTCAATGGTTGTACACTTGAAAAAAACTTGACACGATAAAATATTAAACATAAGAGATTAATATGTCTCTCAAATGGTCTCTCAGGAAGATGGGATCTCTCAGGTTTCTCCTAATAATTGAATCCTTGACCCTTTGCAAGAGTATTCTAATTACATTTATACATTTCACTCAATCACTCATCCTGAAGTTTCCCCCCCAAAAGAAGAATATTTGAAGAACTTTTGCTTATTACCAATTTGTCTCAGAAAGTGACGTTTAAAAAATTTACACCCGTAGATGCCAGGTGGACAAATCATGAGCTGATCACATTTCTTAGACCCTTGACTAATGAATGGGATGCCATGCCACAAATTTTTGATAGTCCTTTTAATCATTCTTTTTATTATGTAATGTGAGAAATCTCTATTTTAATCATTTTCCGGTGGCTCTGTATAGATGGATCTGACAGGCAATCCTTTTCACCCTCGAGGCAACACCTTTTTCATCCTTTGTGCCTACAACCTCCATCATTTCATCCTTTTCACATTATTTCCTCTACAACTTTTCTCTGTGTCCAACTTCTCTGGTAATTCACATTTTTGCAAGTGCCTGAGAAATTCCAACTTCAAAATATCAACCTCAACAATCCTTGGACTCACAAATTTAAGCTTAAAATCCATTGAATTGTAATTTGCAGACAAAAATGAGAAGGGGCTTTATCAAAAAATGATGAAAATAAATGCATATTGGCATTTCCAGGAGTATCAGAGTAAAAATGGGAGAAATAACATATGCAATGCACAAAAACCGTTGATTCTGCCCCTTCTCAACTTCATATTAGAAGCATCCATGTGTTTCCTTAGCACAACTACAAAGGTGAAGTATAGAGGAAAGTTTCCAAACAAGCACGGGCATCCCACATGCCCTGGACCCAATAAAAATGCCTTTTGGCCTTTAAAAAGTCTCATTATAAAAAGGAGCCAGCGGAAGCCTCCACATGTCTCCTTGGCATAACTTTGATATGGTTCCCAGAAGTGGAGACCCTAAACAAGTGTGGAATCACCACGTGTCTCATTTCGGTAGACTTGTTGAAAAATTTTAAGGACCAGTGAAAGGCGCCATGTGTCTAGGGTCTGAGAAAGTTTCTTCGGCTGTTGAAAAGTCTAACTATGGGTAGGATCTAGCGGAAACCTCCAAGTGTCCCTTTGGCACTTCTTCAAAAGTAAATTATAGGACCAGGTCCCCAAAGAGGCATGGGCCCTCCACATGTCCCAAGCCTTAGAAATTTTCTTGAAAATTTTAAGTATAGAGAGGAGCCAGCGGAAGCATCCATGTGTCTCCTTGGCGCAACTTTCATATGGTGCCCAAAAGCAGAGACTCTAAACAAGCGCGGGCTCACCACGTGTCTCCTTGGTGCAACTGCTAAGATAGGACCCAGAGGCAGATCCTCAAATGAGTGCTAGCCCTCCACGTGTCCATTGTCTGATAACGCTACACCAGCTCCATGAAAAAATGTCTAAGTCTGGGAAAGGAAACGGAAACCTCCACGTGTCTCCCTAGCACAACTCTAAAGGTCAAACCAAGAGGTGATTTTTCAGATGAGCGCGGGCCCTCCACGTGGATAAGACTTGAGTTGAAGTAGGCCTTAGAGTTTCAAAGTTCCCCACTGAGCCACATCCAATAAAAAATGGACACATTTCCATAGATGCTCGGATATAAATTGACGGGGAAATCACACCCGTCAAAACCGTAAAATGCAGTGAAATCACCATTTACACCCGCAAATGAATATTTCTTTAAGGATAGAGAATTTACAAATGATATAAGGCCCAAATGTGATCCATGACCATGGAGAAGGATCTTTCAACAATATACAAATGAAGAAAAAATTTCATGCATCCATTTAGGGAAACAGAAAATAGGACAGAGCCCACAAACTGAAGAATTTCAAGGACAAACGGGGCGAGATAAAATTGAGCACCAATAGAGATTTTTCAGAGACTAGGGCACCTCAGGGTTCCCTAGTACCCTCTTAAGCACTAAAGTTCTTTAAGATCCTCCAGATTCAATATTTACAGGAATTTTTTACAGTCATTCCTGCTTCTAAAAATCCGTAGTTAGACCTGTGACACCTTACGACAATATTTGGCAATTAAATAAGTTGTTTCCTTTTACATATTTACATAGTTAGGGTTTTATTTCATTTGATATAGTTATTTAATAAATTTTTATATTGTGTTAGCATAGTTTGAAGTATTTTAGTCCTCCTATATTATATTAACTATTATTTTTATTTTCCAATAGTTTAATTTAATTTTTAGTTAATCATTTTTGTGAATTCGACCTTTCATCATGGGTAAGCGTAATAGGATATATAATCCTTCTAAGTCTCTGGTTACTTTGAAATTTGATACGCATGGTCATGCCTTTTTGGAAAGTCCTACTCATCCTTTTGGCTATAGACCTTGTCTTTTGTTCATTCAACTTCCATCTTCTGATATGGATCATAGAGCTATCGATAATGTTGTTTTGACTTATCTATGCACTATCAATCCTGTTATCTTAGCACAACTTATAGAGGAGGTACAAGCTCTTCCCCCTAATCCCATAGCCACATCTGTTACTATTGGTGAATCAAAAGATCATTCCGAGTCACTTGTTAATTCTCTCGTATCATGCGTCAATGATTCTACTGATACAATAGTTGTCCCTACTTCTCCATCTTCTATGGCTAAATATCAATCTATCAAATCTCTACATGACCTAGTTCCTATTGTTAGTATTATATATATGGTCCCTTATAGTACACCATCTACTCCTGATGATGCTCACACTATGGTGTTGTATACAAATCCTTCTTAACACTACTCTCTTATTTTCCCTCTCGTTCAACCACATCCCCTTATAGACAAGTTACTACTCAAGGACACTATTCACGTTGTTAACACGGTTCCTTCCTCGCCACCCACCGATACTACTGTTGTTATTTCATATCAGGGGTCTTTATAGTCCATGGATGTTGTTCCATCATACAAGCCAACCTCATCCTCTTTAGTGTTCCCACCATTCACCTGCACTCTCTTCATGAATAATTATTATTGGGAGCATATACCAATCGATACTTCCTACACGACCACTATATTTTTTCATGAAGGTCTCTATCATCTTGGTTTTGACTTCGCAGACCTCCATCCTCCTTTATGCAATCCACATTTGTATCATTGCTCTGTTATTCTCATTGTTGCATATGACTTGTGTGTTTTCCATCTTGTCATCCATCTTGGGTTTTATTATACTACTTATTTACTTACTCTTGGCTAGTCTTGGTTAGATTATATCAAAGGCACACTTTATCCTAATCACATTAATATAGCATTTTCTATGACAATTGGCACGATACACACATGTAGTAGCCCCTTTCTTTGTTATTCACCCAAATTTACTATTTGGTATGCTCAGGGATGTCCATTACCTCCCTTTACGAATGAACACCATGCTCATGTATATCTTACACACTCATGGTTATTTGGATGACCAACCACATATTAATGTTTATCAAGTTTCCCACAATATTCAATATAATTTTAAGAATAATGCTGATGACCTCTTCTCCCCTACCTCCTTGCATTAAAAATGATCTTTCACCACCTCAAATATGTCCTATATATATCCAGTTAATTGATGAATCCCACTTTCAAATTCATCCATCTAGTAAACACCTGTTAAATTCCATACACATGTTGCAAAATCAATGTTAGTCCTTAGAAGCCACAATTGCATCTCTCATTTCTGAATTCAAACAAATTAAGGTTTCTTCTCAATCCCTTGTTGATACTCATTCTCCACCTCATACGCCATCTACGTCCACTACATACCCTCTAGCTGAGCCTTCCGGTAAACCATTACCTTTACCTCTCATATTTAACTATAATGTTATGGCACATGACATTCTCATCCAGCTTTGTAATCATCAAATGATTACTTTATAGCCTAATCATCACTATTTTCCTACTTGACTCATATAATACCATGATCTTCCATATTGCCACTATCATCGAATTCATATATATCATACAAATTCTTTCCACACTTTGTAATGTATAATTAAGATCTTGAACAACTAGGCCTCTTTCCATTTCTTGTATAATTGTCTCCTACTATCCATCCATCCCCATCAGACTCTAGGTGGTTTCATCACGTAAGTTTTGAACTAGTGCTACTCACATAACTTCTCAATAGAATTTTTTTACAAGTAGTTAACTATCTCCTCAATTGGACTTGTAACTACCGCATATCCCTACATCCCAATATTCCTCATTAACTCATCCTTCATGCGTATATGGATTCTATTCACTGGCACTACGTTTATCTACTAGATTACCCATCTTAAATTGTATCCCTCCAATTACATTATCTAAGGCACCAGTCAAGGGACCCTCGTTGTTCACCATCATTAGCTAATTTATTCTTCATACACACTTTGGGGTCATAGAATCTCACCTCCCTCATTATAACATCTGCATGTTATCATCTATCACTATTCTTTCCTAGGTATTCTCATCCTGCATTATGGCACCATCATAACCTGATGACACGCTCTTATTATTTGGTTCACACTGGATTTTTGAGGGATTACCATTATGTTGAACCCCACACACCCAACTTAGGCATTACATGTTGTATTTGATCCTACATTACGCATTATACACCATTCATTCTACGTTTTGTTTACATTATACTAGTCTTCATCTACGCACTTGGTTACATTATACATTGTTTATTTTCATATCATACATTTTCTATATACCATACTAGTCATCATTACATATGAGTCTAGTTTTACATGTCATCCCTACATTCTACATTATACTACTCCTTACCCTACACACCACAAACATTATTAGGCTTATCACGCATAACCTATACAAAGTCATATTTTATATTTCTGTATACATTCTACATCCTACACTAGGTTACATTATATATGGGTATAGCTTTACATTTTATCACTACATATTTTATTTCTATCTACAACTATCATCCCATGTTAAATATTACATATTCTATACACCCTACACATCCTAAATTGAATTATTTACACTGCAAATTTCTACCTTCTACTCATCATATAGTCATTTTACCCTTACTACATTGTTCTACACACTGCGCTCACCACCTATGGAAGACTTTAGTTCCTTGGTCCATACTTGAATGCCAAGGGTTTACCAATCAAATGGACGTTACACTTACCATGTGAAATTTCGTCATGTGAAATTCCTTAGACTAGTGATGTGTGTGCATGTATACTTTGCTTAATGCTAAATCAAATGAAGCAAGAACTACCACCTAAAATAGTTCTACAATTTAGCTAAAACAAAGCATAAACACCATCATGATAAGAATTAAACAAGGGTTAGATGCTAGCATTCATTAATACAAACTTTGAAACTAACAATGCTAAATATCTAAACTCCTCTATTCTCTAACAACAAATAAATGAATGGACCTAAGTAAGCTCCATGGCTATCAAAATAGTTGTCTTTAATGCTCCAAGAACCTAGGAATGGGGGCTAATCAAAGTTGGGCTACAAGACCCTTTTGACACCTCCCATATGACCCAAGCTCTTTAAGAAAGAGGCTTAACTCTTCAAGATGATGAACTCTCAAAAGGGCAAGGTGCAAGCTCTTAGTCTCTTTGCTATATGCTTTGCATTTGCTCTCTTAGAAAGTTTAGGTGTAAGTAAAAAGGTAGGTGGAGGGCTCTTTATATAGCCCAAAGGATAAAGGATTCAACACATTCTCATGAATGTGGGATAAAGGTAAAACATGATTAGGAATGGATAAGGTTGCTTTATTAAAGGTAACCTTACTTTAGAAGGGCTTAATACATGTTTAGCAAGTCATGGGAGTTGGGGGTATTTTAATTAATCAAAGGTGATTAATTAATAGGTAGGTGTAAGCTTATAGAAGCCAATTAGAGGAATATTAGTGTGATTTAGGCTATTAGAAGGGGATTAAATCAATTAAATATTGATTTATTGGTTGAATGGAAGGGAAAGCTAATTAATTAATAATAATTAATTAGTCTAGGTAGAAGGGGTGATTTATTAATGGAAGGTCATTAATTAGGGTATTTATTGGATAGGCAACTTAATTAATTAGCTTAGTGTAATTAATTAATGATGATATGAGGGAAAATGAGTGCCTTTGATGATATGTCGTTGATTTGCGAGAAAGGGGATAATTAGCACAATTTAAGTATTTAAATTGCTTGGGCATAATTATAGGTGTCTGCATTTGCCCCTCTTTGGTGTGGCATAAGTGATGCCACTTCAAAGATAGTAGACAAAAGATATTTTGAAGAGATGGAAGAAAAATTAGTAGGAGGGAGAGATGCCCCCTCGAGTGTCGATGGGGTGATAGAAGAACTCGATCGACGATTGAAAAAGGTGAGAAGTAGGCAGAAGAATGGGGACGAGGCAAGATGCCCCGAGGAGAGGGAGAATTAGGGGTGAAAGGGAAGTGGTGTAGAAGAAATATGGATGAGGGGAGAGAAGAGCTTAACCTCTAGCCGCTTATGTGTTTGGAACAAATTTGATGTCATCATATTGCCATAGGAACTACATCATCGGTCCTTATGAAAAATATAAGCATACAACAAAGGTAGAATGACATGAAAAGCCATACTACGAATAATTGTCCATTGCTGAAAGTACCAACTCCATGAAACATACAATAATGCAATGCAATACGAGAAGGAAACAAGCTCATATAACAGGGAAAACAAGTACGAACACACATATCTAACCCAACAACGGTCAAGATAGTTGTACAAATGTTTTGTTATCAGTGCCGAAGAGATCCACAAGTTCGTGATTGACGACAAGGGTTAAAAATGATGCCCCAAGCAAGGATACATGCAAGGGGAAATGAAAATGGACACGGGGTCCATGAAAAGCATTTGTGCGCAACGAAACAACACCAGGCAACCAAAAGTGCCCCAAAGTACAGACGAAGCAAGCAGCTAGCTTTTGTGAATGGTTGTGAATCCAGTGATCCGTGAGTCGTATTAATCGGGGAATATGTGAGACAAACCAACAGGATATGGAGAAAATACCATGCGCAAGACAGAAGTTTCAGCCGTAAGAAGCAAGTTACCATTTTGTACGGTGTTTTACTTTTTAGGAATTTTTTGAAAATTTTTGCCTTGTTTTTAGATTTTTTTGATATATATATATAGTGTTTTTGTTGTTTTCTCGAAACAATGTTCTATTGTTTTTGTTTTGTCTGAAACAATTTTCTATTGTTTTTGTGTTTGGTGAAACAATTTTCTATTGTTTTTATGTTTTCTCAAAACAATGTTCTATTGTTTTTGTGTTTTGTGAAACAATTTTCTATTGTTTTTGTGTTTTTAACATTTTTCTAAAGCTATGTGCAGGTAACCAAGAAAGCATGGATGCCCCCCAAGCGTTAGGTGGGGAATATACAAGGGCAGAAGCCACATGCTTATGAACAAGAAGGTGAAGTTGTTGAGTTGCCCCAACGTAAGATGGGAAATAACGAAAGACCACCTCCCTTACAGACGAATAGAAGAAGGCAAAGCCGGATCAAGGCTGGACTAGATGGTGTGCACAAGGAAACTCGAAGGTAGAAACAGGTCTAGGAAAAAGACAACTACCCTTCTAATACATAATGCTTGTGAACAACGAATCCTCCCAAGGCGTCGGAAACCGGTTTTCACCCAAGGACTTGTCTAAAGTGCCACAATTGCGTGGTTTTCACTAGTGGATGAGTTGTTTTCTCTTTTTCTTTTTTTTGATGTTTTTGATTTTTATTTTTGATTTTTTATGTTTGTATATTTTTTTTGTGATTTTTATGACTTTCCTGTGTCATGTTTAGGCATAAAATCTCTTAAGATGCATGGAATTCATGGGCTCCCAGAGCTCATCACCATTGGGGTGAGCCAACTTGTATGCCCCTGTGCCATACTTGGCAACTATGACATAGGGTCCTAACCAGTGTGGTTCGAACTTCCCTTTCTTTTCTCGCTCTGCTCTAGTGTTGAACTGGTTCTCCTTCATAACTAAATCACCCACCTCAAACTGGCGAGGGACGACTCTCTTGTTGTAGTTGTGGGAGATTCTGTGTTGATATACTTTCAGGTGATTAAGAGCGCAAATGCACCTCTCATCCAAGAGCTCTAACTCAGCCAATCTTGCCACTCGGTAATCTTCATCCTTATCCAAATAGTCCCGAAGAGAAATTCACAGGGATGGGAGTTCAATCTCTAAAGGGATGATAGATTCTGTCCTGAACACGAGGGAATATGGCGTCACACCCGTAGGAGTGCGAATTGATGTTCGGTAGGCCTAGAGGGCTAGGTGGATTTGTAGGTGCCAGTTTCGACTAGTTTTGCTAACCATCTTCTCCATTATCCTTACCAAAGTCTTGTTTGTTGCCTCAGCTTGTCCATTACCCTGAGGGTAATATGGCGTGGACCATTTCAATCTGATTTGGAACTATTGGCAAAGACCTTTCACTATTTTGTTCTTAAATGACTTCCCATTATCTGTGACAATGGCTGCAGGGATACCATATCGGCAAATAATGTGATTCATTATGAATTTAGAAATATGTGCTCCTGTGACATAGGTTAAAGGGACAACCTCCACCCATTTTGTAAAGTATTCTGTAGCTATGATGATATGTGTATGACCATCAGATGAGGTAGGAGTAAGCTTCCCTATTAGATCAAGTTCCCACTTGGAGAATGGTCACGGGGTAGTGATTGGTTGCAATGGTTGCGATGGAGCATGGATGAAATTTCCATACTTTTGGCATAGCACACATTTTCTAACATAATTACAACAATTAGTTTCCATGGTGGGCCAATAGTAAGCTACTCTTAACAGTTTCTTAGCGAAGACCATTACGTTTTGTATGTACTCCGCATACTCCTTCGTGTACTTCTTTAATTGCCTGGATTGACTCCGACACATCCAAACAACGTAACAGATTCCCATCGTAGCCACAATGATAAAGTGTACCTCCTAACAGGGTGTAATGGGCTATCTGGCGAATTAGGCTCTGCTTTTCAGAGTGGGAGATTTCGGGAGGGAATGTACTATCCTTAAGATAGGTGAAAATGGGTTCATACCATGGTGAATGGGGACCAACAACCTCACAAGCCAAGCAAGATTCTGGCATGTCATACGCGGGCTGGCGTAGATTTTCTATGAAGAATGGCATATCATTGTTCCCTAGTGGAATACGAAGCATAGATCCCACCATTGCCATAGCATCTTCCGATCTATTCTGCACTCTTGGGATTTGCTCAAAGGTAATGCACACAAAATACTCCTTCAGAGTTTCTACCAACTTCTTATAAGGTATGAGCTTGTCATCCTTAACTTTATACTCATCATTAACCTGTTTGATGATTAGCTGTGAATCACCTACAACCTTAACATGTTGAATATTCCACTTGATGGCTAGCTTCATCCCTGCAATGAGTGCTTCATATTCCGCAATGTTGTTCATGCAAGGGAAGGCCAGGCGGAAACCCTGTGGTATAGGATCACCTGAAGGAGTAATAAGGACCACTCCTGCACCTAAACAATGAAACGTAAAAGATCCATCAAAATGTATCTTCCATACGACAGATTCTTCAATGTAGAGCAAAGACGCATCTGGCAGATCCAGACTCAATGGTTCTGTGCTTTGCAAAGGTGCTTCCGCTAGCTGGTCAGCAAGTACTTGTCCTTTAATTGATTTTTGATGGACAAATTCTATATCAAACTCACTGAGTAGAATGATCCAATTAGCCATTCTACCTGTGAGGGTGGGTTTGGACAACAAATATTTGAGTGGGTCGACCTTGGATATGAGCTTGGTCTTAGTATTTAGTAGGTAATGGCGAAGTTTCTGAAAGGTAAAAACAACAGCCAAGCAAGCCTTCTCAATCTGAGGATAATTACATTCATAGGTGATGAGGGTGTGACTCAGATAGTACACTGCTTTTCTCTTTATGGCTAAGGTCATATTGGGTGAGCAGTGCACCAATAGCATATTGCGTAGTGGAAATATAGAGCAAAAGTGGTTCTCTCGGAGTGGGAGGCATGAGGACAGGTGGACTAGCTAGGTATTGTTTAAGAAAAGCAAAGGCTTGTTGTTGCTCAAGTCCCCCAGATGAAAGTGATGTCCTTCTTAAGCAAATGAGTGAATGAGTGACATTTATCTGCAAGCTGGGAGATAAAGTGGCGAATGGATTGAATTTTCCCTTGCAAGCTACGCAGTTGCTTGATATTCTCAGGTGGAGGCATTTCTATGATGGTAGATATTTTAGCAGGGTCTACCTCAATACCCATCGTCTTGACACGATGAAGCCTAATAGTTTCCTAGATAGCACACCAAAGACACACTTCTTTGGATTTAGCCTGACTTTGTATTCACGTAGGCATTCAAAGATACGCTGCAAAATTGATAGGATGTTCCTCTCTTGTTTTGGACTTTCCCAGGATGTCGTCTACATAGTCTTCCATGATGTCATGAATCATATCATGAAATATTACTATCATGGCCTGCTGATAAGTTACTCCCAGCATTCTTAAGGCCAAATGGCATCACCTGATAACAAAAGGTGCCCCAAGAAGTTGTGAAATTTGTTTTGTGTTGGTCTTCCTCAACGATCTTAATTTGATTATAACCCGAAAAGCCATCCATAAGTGATAGCATTTTATACCCTAGCGGTTGAGTCAACAATCATGTCAATGTTGGGCACCGAAAATTCATCTTTAGGGCAAGCTTTATTGATGTCCCTAAAATCTGTGCAAATTCGGATACCAATAGGTTTCTTTCTGGATAGGAACAATGTTCGATATCCATTCAGAATAATCAATTGGCCTGATGAATCCTGCTACAAGCAACCTTTCCAACTCTTCTTTAACTAACAAGGCCACTCTTGGGTGCATCTTTCGAAGCTTCTATTTGATAGGCTTAGCATCTGCGTGCACAAACCAAGGTATGCACGACCAAAGTTGGATCTAAGCCGGGCATGTCTTTGTAAGACCCATGCGAACACATCAATAAACTCTCGCAGTAGCATAGTGAACGTCTTTTGTTCTCTGGCTGAGAGTGATGCTCCCAATTTTACTATCTTGGGATCTTCTTCAGTACCAATATTGACATCAATGGTTTCTTCAACTAACAATTTTGATAAATACTCCATACGCATGGGATCGGGAGGTAGGTTGAGATCTTCATCCAAGGGTGTCTCTACGAGATTTTCATCCTTGGCATGGGTCACTTTGTTTGTCCTTTGATTTTCTTATTTTTTTGTCAGCCAATGCCTCAAAGAGGTTTTCATTGCGTGACTTGGACTTTGATTTTTTCCGAGGCTTTTCTTTAGAACTCTTTCCCTCACTTTTCTTTAAATTTTTCTGACCACGAAGTTCAGCCTCCTCATCGAAGTAGGCACAGGTGTCTAAGTCGATAAAGAAACCCTTCTTGTGATCTCCAATGGGAATTGTATCCCTTATGCCCATGAACTCTGCAATAGCCTCGTCATTCTCAAATAAATCTAGTGGCACGTGACGTTGTTGGTCCCATTCAACAAGGGAGGGGTATACAAGGTCAAGGGGTTGGTTCATTGGGGGTGATGGTTAGGACAACATTATTCATGAAAAGGTTCGTGGAGGCCAGATCCTCATATTGGCTACAAAAGGAATCCGTATCGTTGTCTAGATAATCAGAGCTATCCTCATGCTCATAACAAGTCACATCTTGATCATTGGGGTGTTGCTCCATAAGGGCGAATCCCAATGCCATATCTTGCTGTTTTGAAATGTGGAATAGGGACTGGTTCTCTTTGTCCTTGTTCATATCCTCCCACATCCTAGGCCTTTGTAGCCCATGGAGTACATCATTCTGCTAGATTTTTCATATTCTGGGGTTTGATAACAAGATGGCTGAGTGTCCTCAGGGACCCAAGTAGTAGGTGGATCAAGTAATTTTTCCTCAGCTAACAAGCCTCCAGGTAGGAATGACCTAATAGTATGTTCCTCTCTAGGTCTCCTGAAGCGGTAGTTGGGTCGACCTCTAGTCTTGGGTGACAAGGAGAGGTCAGAAACTAAGAGCGCTTGTTGTACATTATACTCCCCACAACCATATTCTAGAATTTTTCATCTCCCATGAATTAAACGGAGATGTTGAAGTAGATGCCCCATGAGTGCAAAGAACTAAGAGAATTTGAATCTACTCGAGATTCCATGGCCTCAGAATGAAGAGGGACAGCTATATCTATGGAGGGACATGCATATGTACCCTTTTCGTGCAAAGCTATTAAGAGCTCTACAATGAGCAAAGGGCTCTGAGTCTCCTGGTATTGTTACTCTATGTCCTTCATAGCTTTAGCTTGATGCATTGATGAAATGTTGATGGCACTGCTTGCATGGCATGGATCCATGGTCGGCCTAGAAGCATATTATATCGAAGTTCCAAGTCTAAGACGTGAAACTTTTTCTAATGGAAAGTGGGGGCCCACCTCCATTGGCAGCGTAATGGTGCCTGCTGTCTCTCTTTCCATGTTGTCGTATGCGGTGATAGTGATGATATGGGACTCAAGATCTGCCTCTATATGTCCCAATTGTTTGACCAACTTAAGCATGCAGATATTCAATCCTGATCCATTGTCCACAAGCACCCGTTTGATTTTCCTGCGGGTGACAACTACCTCAATGTATAAGGGAAGATTATGTGTAGGATTCTCAGTAGGGACCTCCCTATGGTTGAAAGTGAGATGCTCACTGGGTGCAATATTTGCCACCACGGCTTGAAGGTATGCAGGTTCGACTTCTAAAGGCACTCCCAACCCCTGAAGAGTTTGATACAAAATGTCCTTATGCACATTGGATATCTTGAGAAGATCTAAGATCGAGATCTTAGCAGGTGTCTTCTCAAGTTGTTCTAAAAGGTTATATTTACTAGTTTACGGGGTCAACAGAGAGGGTTCTGGAATCACGAGGTGGGCACACCTTGTTACCGCAGCGCAATCCTTTCCCTTAATCCAGATGGTATTGACACGGTCAGCAGGGGAGCGAATACATCCGATAAGTGAATCGTAATGATTGTTATCTCTCTTGGTATATAAGTAATTTGTGGCTTTATAGGTTTGGGATGACTCTCCCCGATCCGGTTTTTCCTTTTCCGACTTATCATGCTTGGGGAATGGTTCCTTATAAATCCCCATTTTCTCATTAGGTGTTTACATGTGGCTAGGGTTATCCACCTCTATCTCCCCGTTGTCAATGAGGTCTTGAATATAGTGGCGAAGTCGCAAATATTTTTCTATTTTATGACCTTTAATGCGATGCATTTCGCAGTATTCATGCTCCTTATACTATGAAGGTTTAGGAGTGTTGTCATCAAATGGTTGCGTTGTAGGATAGGTCATCATGTGGGCCGCATCCAACTGTTTTAGTATGACAGACAATGGTTCATTGAGGGAGGTGAATGTTCGTCGCTTTGGTGGTGGTTGAATTGGGCCCTTGGTCAGTTTAAAAGGTTGACTGGTTTGGACCGTTTGAACACGTTTGGAATCAGTGATTCCGTCTCCCACCACGTTTTTGTTTTTGTTAAAGATCTTTGGCTTTTCAGCGGGTTTGACGCTTTGGTTGTCTTTAGATTGGGTTTTGAGGGTGCCTTTGGTAATGAGAGCCTTTTCTATTTGAATCCCTTTCTCGATAACCTCCTCAAAGGTGCGGAAACAATGCATTTGGAGGTGGAAAGCTATATCTGGGTTGAGATTAGGGACGAAAATACTGACTAGCTGCTTCTCGGGGAAAGCGCAAGGGAAGCGACTAACTATCCCTCTCCATCGTTGGAGGAAGCTGGCGAAGGTCTCATTTGGGCGTTGTTTTGTGCCGCACAAGTCTGCCATGGTGATGTCACTCTCTATGTGATATGAGAAATGACGCACGAATCTTTCCGCCAATTTTGGCCAAGTGAAAATTGATCCTCGTGGCAAGCGCGTAAACCATTCTAATGCTTGACCTCCGAGACTCTTAGGAAAAAGTCTGGTGAGGTAATTATCACTATAAGACACCTCTTGACATGCCATGTAGAAATCTTTAACATGATCCCTTGGGTCTCCCTTTCCTTTGTATTTATAGAACTTTGGCATATCAAATTTCTTTGGAAAGGGTTGAAGGGTCATTGTCTTCTCAAAAGGGATAGGGGCATAGTTCTTCGTATTGGTATTTCCTAATACTCCCTATATTACTTTCTTGTATGCTCGCAAGCATTGCTTTCATAGATTGTACTTCTTGTGCGAGTAATATTTCTTTAGTGGGAGAAGCGGGGATGTGTACATGATGATACCCTGTGTCTTCTTCTCCTTGGTTTTCTCGATGGAGTTCGTGGATCCTAAACTTAGGCTTTGACTTTTTGAACGTTCTTGTCTGTGTCTTTCTGTACTTGGAAAGTAAGCAAAGCTATTTTTCGACTTAAGTTACTGAGTTTTTGTTGGATTGTGACTTGGTTTGTGTCTTCTTCTTCTAAAGGTTCCTCCTCTTCGTATTGTGGAGGCTCTTCCCCTAGCTCATGTTCTATCTTGTTTCTTCGTGGCACTTTGATGAGGGGTATTCTATGCCCTACCACTTTATCATTTTCTGCGTAAGAAGTGGAAGCATGTCCCACCTGTTAAAATATCTTCCATATTGATAAGGGGGTGTTCCTTCATAGTAGTGTCATTTGTTTGTAGTATTGGTTCCTTCTCAATGGGAAATTTGGCCCCTAATTCCATGACCCATGCCAAAACTCTATCTTTTTTTCTAAGGAGAAACTCATCTAGTAGAGTGGGGTCAAAATCAAATTCTGCGTGTGGTGATTCTAATTCATTTCCACTATGATCGACCCATTTCTTCTGTTTCCTTTTCTGCAGAAAATAGTGGTCCTAGATCGTGTCCGATAAATGGGTTTTTGACCCTTGTCTGTTAGAGGTTTCCCAAGCTTGGGCTTGTTTTTCCTCATATGTTTGTTTTTTTTAACCCTAGATGCATCTTGGGAGCCATGTTTTCATGATAAATTTCACTAAGGTAAGTTATAGATTTGTTCAAAAATTCAATGTCTACCCCTAAGTGAAACAAAAGATGTACGTGTTAAGATTAAATTAACAGTGTGAGAATACCAATGTGATAGAGTAGATAAAGTCACCAATGAAACAATCGTTTGGTACCAAAACCTAATCAAATGAAATACTTCCTAGACTATGTTTCAAAGTAATTTGTGATACCAGATGATTAACAAGATGTCTCCACTTATGCCAAGTTTAAAGGAATGAACAAGACGTAAGTAAATACATGAATTTAAATGCGATCTACCCAATCAAGATATACGATGAGCAAGCTCAAGTCTGATTAAGACCTATATCTCAAAAAGTGCCAATTACGATTTGTGAATGACACAACAATATCACCAAGATATTTTAACCCACTTTGCAAGAAAGTGGAGTATTGATATCGAGGTGTTATTGATATAACACACACAAATGGTTGTTCCTAACACCTTTTGAAATCAAGGTAATAATAAAACTGAACAAGAAAAGCTCAAAGTATAGCTAGGAATAGTTAAGAAAGTGTGCAGCGTAACCATACAATATAGGTATTTATGTCGAGTTCACAAGAAACAAGACGTAAATATCGAAATTGTAATGATACGAGACAAACAAACAAACTCCTCTATGGAAGTCCGCAGTGATGAACCACGCCTAACTACAATGAAGATCTTGATGTGGGTATCAAGATCACAATGGCTACCAAAATGACGTGAAAACGCCTCCACTCAGCTTTAGACGTTTAACTAACCCAGCCGCAAACATGGATGGAGCGTAAATGGACATAAAATTGAGAGAAACAGTCGAATGGCAACACTAAGGTAATCACACCTCTTTTGATCAACAAAGTTTCAAAAGAATATGAAGGAAATAAATCAAGAAAAAATGACAAAAAATGCTAGTCTTACTTCGGCAGGGTTTTGCCTCGCCCTATAAGGCAAGTAAAAACTAGGCGAAAGTAATACGTCACACGTTTCTCAAAAAGAAGGTTCACAACTCAACACTGTTTTAAAAGTGGTCAAAGTGGGCCCCTGGCCAAAGTATATTCTCCTAGGTGGTTCTCATCACCCTAGGTGTTACAAAGTTGCCACGAGCGAGCGCGATTTACCCAAAAAGTCACACTGACTAGTTTGGGAGTATCTCAGCTTTACTTTACCCCCTTCAAGAACAGTAGGCAACTATTGCGTCTACGTGTACTATCACTGGGGTCGCCACAACGGACAACCTGTAACTCTATCTCATAAAGGAATCACTAGTCAAGTAGGTAGTGCGGAGCACTTCCCGTTTCGTCCACAAGGTTCCCTCTTGCGTGGACTACTTTGGGGTTCCTGGAACCACCCCCATTGTTGTAGCTTAAGGCGTTATGCCAAAGGGGTTATGTTCCAGTTGAGCGGAGAGGGACGTACCCTTTTCCGAAACCTGCAATACAGTGTTTCGAATATGTTGTTCTTTTTATCTTGTTTAATTAGGTGTGGTTTGCTTGAACACCTTTTGGCAACCTGTATAACAACTGTATTAGTAGTTTTTGATTTCATTTTGATTCCTCCTTTCTTTGACAAGCGTTTTTAGGTCCTGCACCCAAGCGTTAGTAGTTCTCCAAGAAAATCACATTATTTAAAAGATGATTAAAAGTTTCTTTTTGATTCTCAAGATCATCCAAGGATGCAAGAGAAGAGCATACACAACAAATAATCCAACTAAAAATTAAATAAAATCTTTTCAATCAATGAACCATACAAAATTTTTGATAAATGTTCATTCCCTTAAACCAAAAGTTAAAGATGAAGTTTCCAATTTACCAAATGTTATAAAATGAAGACTAAAGTTGCTTTTGATTCTCAAGATCACCCTAAGGTGCAAGAGAATATCATACACAAACTTTATCCCAACTATAGAGAAATGGAAAACTTCAAATCAAAGGATCATTGAAAAATGCTTTGTAAAAGGTTCATTCCCTTAAGCAAAATGAATAATCAAGTTTCCAAGTTTAATCCCAATGTTAACAAGATAGAGATCAAAGTTGTTTTTGATTCTCGAGATCACCAAAAGGTGCAAGAGAAGAGCATACACACGCTTTGGTCTAAATTGAGTAAGCATGGAAATACAACATTCATCAAAACATTAGATATGTTAGAAAATGACCAGTTTTAAAATAATAGAAAAACTTGCAACTTTTGTAAGTGTAAATCCCAAATTTATGTTTTCATTTCATATTTAACTTCAATACCTTTCCAACGCAAAAAAAATGGAGTCATTTCGAGGTCGGGAGAGAAAAAGTTATGGCCTTCGGAAGATGGGTTACGCATATGCTCTTATGCTCATGGGTATGCACTTGACATGCACTTAAAAAGTGTAAAAAAAAACGTCCCTTAATATGCAAAATGGGCAAATTTTTCCAACCAAGATTCAATTTTGACAACAACCCATCTCATTAATATATGAATAGAAGACTCAACGCTATCAAACATTAACATACATGCTCAAGAATTTAAGATTTTCAAGAAATTGACAAAACTAGCATGTAGAATGATGAAAAAGTAAGCTCTAAAAATGAAAACATGATGAAATCTTGAAATTTTCTCACCAAAATTAAATTTTGACAGCAACCCACCACATTAATATGTAAATATAAGACTTAGCACTATCAAACACTAACCTACATGCTCAAGAATTGAAAATTTTCAAGAAATTGACAAAACTAGCATGTAAAATGTTGAAAAAGTAAGCTCAAAAAATGAAAACATGATGAAATCTTGAAATTTTCTCACCAAGATTTAAATTTTGATAGCAACCTACCACATTAATATGTAAATAGAAGACTCAGCACTATCAAACACTAACCTACGTGCTCAAGAGTTTAAAATCTTCAAGAAATTGACAAAACTAGCATGTAGAATGTTGAAAAAGTAAGCTCTAAAAATGAAAACATGGAGAAATCTTGAAATTTTCCCCTCAATTCCAATTTTGACAGCACTTCACCTCCTTCATACCTACAAGGAAGACCCAACACATGCAAACTCAACAAAACATGTTAAAAAAATAAGTTAGATCAACATGTGTAAAAGAGGGTTAGTAACCAAAAATAAAACTTAACTACAAAAACTTGAAATTAAGTGCAAAGGACAATGGAGTAAGTCCCACCGGGCGTGCCAAATGTGTGCATGTATTCTTTTTTTAATTCTAAATCAAATGAAGCAAGAACTACCACCTAAAATAGTTCTATAATTTAGCTAAAACAAAGCATAAACACCATCATGATAAGAATTAAACAAGGGTTAGATGCTAGCATTCATCAATACAAACTTTGAAACTAACAATGCTAAATATCTAAACTCCTCTATTCTCTAACAACAAATAAATGAATGGACCTAAGTAAGCTCCATGGCTATCAAAATAGTTGTCCTTAATGCTTCAAGAACCTAGGAATGGGGGCTAATCAAAGTTGGGCTACAAGACCCTTTTGACACCTCCCATATGACCCAAGCACTTTAAGAAAGAGGCTTAACTCTTCAAGATGATGAACTCTCAAAAGGGAAAGGTGCAATCTCTTAGTCTCTTTGCTATATGCTTTGCATTTGCTCTCTTAGAAAGTTTAGGTGTAAGTAAAAAGGTAGGTGGAGGGCTCTTTATATAGCCCAAAGGATAAAGGATTCAACACATTCTCATGAATGTGGGATAAAGGTAAAACATGATTAGGAATGGATAAGGTTGCTTTATTAAAGGTAACCTTACTTTAGAAGGGTTTAATACATGTTTAGCAAGTCATGGGAGTTGGGGGCATTTTAATTAATCAAAGGTGATTAATTAATAGGTAGATGTAAGCTTATAGAAGATAATTAGAGGAATATTAGTATGATTTAGGCTATTAAAAAGGGATTAAATCAATTAAATATTGATTTATTGGTTAAATGGAAGGGAAATCTAATTAATTAATAATAATTAATTAGTCTAGGTAGAAGGGGTGATTTATTAACGAAAGGTCGTTAATTAGGGTATTTGTTGAATAGGAAACTTAATTAATTAGTTAGTGTAATTAATTAATGATGATATGAGGGAAAATGAGTGTTTTTGACGATATGTCGTTGATTTGCGAGAAAGGGGATAATTAGCACAATTTAAGTATTTACACACGAACAACACAGTGAAATACAGGATAACTTTTTTTTTTGACTTGCTTGACACATAACATGATGCAACATGTCGTCACCAAGGATACAACTAACTCTGTGAACAACTCGACACAAGGATGGCCATAAAAGCAGCACAGAAACGTTCACACCTATCAAGGACAATATAATTTTTTTTTTACAGAACAACATAGAAGCCCAACCACATGACACTCTCACAGCTAGGGAAAGCCACAGTAAGAAATGATTGGAGGTTATTTATTTTGATAAGACACCCTTTAACTCATGACTTAAGTTTTCAGAAGGATTCAATATATGATTCGCACAAATTCATCTTACCAACTGAGTTATGTTATTATACACTGTAGAGTAGTTCGCTTAAAGTCTTCTCCTTTATAACCATTATTTGTTTCATATATTTATTTGATAAAGATGGTAATTTAATTCCATAAGGCCATCTATTCACAGTTACGTTACTAGAACTCGTTCATGCCCTTATGACAACATCGGTTCACGTTCAACAAACTTAAGAGAAAATTACAAGGTACCCTGGATAAAGTTAAAGGAAGAAGGTCAAATGAGTTCACCCTTAAGACGTCATTAGCTCTTACTAAGGTTTAACTGAAGCTTGAGGTTTTATACGTAGTTAATTAGCGCTCTTACTTAGGCTTCACCGAAAGAGCTTATCAAGAGGAAGCTACTTACTTTTAAATAGGATGAGAGATAAATTGAGTGGTTTCTAAATTTTCTTCTCTTACTTGTTAAATCTTATTAGAAACTAACCATAGTTTTCCTTTAAGTTTGTCTTTAGCGTTCACCAAAAGAGTAGTGTTTACTAGTTCAGTTAGGGATAACACGTTATATAAAATCACTTTGCAAGGATGGTCTCACTCTTGATTACTTAAGGTATTGTTTGTTTACAAGGGGATCTAAACCACAACATATTTCTTTGAATAAAACTTTTAGGTAACTTCTGTAAGGAAAAGCCACCCCATTAAAGCTTACATATAACCCATCAATACAAAGTCTTAGAAAGATTTAAATTAACACTTAATTCTCAAGATCAAAGTTTTACAATGTTTAAGCCAGTGAAGAGATTGAATAATATTTCTCACTAAGAAGAGTTACCAACCAAAATACAAAAAAGGACAAAACTACTACTTCACGTAATTCTCCGAACAATTCCAGGCAAGAGGTCATATAAACTCTCTTTACAAGCAATGTTACACAATTTACAACACATTGGACATTTTTACAAGGAACTTCATAAATTGTACAGATGAACCTTTAACACTCTTTTCCTCTAGTCTACTCGCATAATCCATCTGCACAAATATTAACTAGAGTCAGTTCGCTAGAACTGAGCATGTTAAGACTACCCATTGCAACAGTAAGCTAACATTCTATAATATCATGAAAGTAAAATTCTAAACTCAAGAATGGATCAAATCACAAACCACTAATCAATATGTTTCACAAGATGAAGAGATTTATACCAGCCAACAAGGAGGAATCCCAATATTCAAGTGAGAGAGATATTCCAAAGATAATCAAGGTGAGACCTTATTGGTGAAGACAACAAGGCTGAGAGTATTGAGATTTCGGTCATATAATCTTATGGATTACGTGATTGAAATCTAACACCCAAACATCATTATATTATTATTAACAAAAAGATATAGATCAGTCAAATGACTTAACATATTCAAAATTGCTCGTTAACAAGACTGCATTAACACACATCCATGTTTTAGGAAGAATATAGGCCCCAACCATATATGAACACAAATAAGTCAAAGATTAAAGTTAACTTCACTCAACTGAATAAACCAACATACATATAATACTCACAACACAAACACTGAATCTGAAGATTCAAAATACCAAGTAATTCTCATTGAACCTAATTATTTTTCTTCAAGAAGTTAAATAAATTAGATTCTATCCAACTAAATTACATTCAACAACTATAGTTGGATTACACAAGCAAGGATCAAGAAGAGGTCTTTTCACCAAAGTTTGTTATTATCTTACATCACATAAACAGTAATAAACTCGTAATCCACCACTCATATGATCGTTGTAAGAGTTAATGACTTAGCTCACTAAAATATGTAACTGAGTCGATTCCTACCTTTTCCATTTTCATACAAGTCTAACCCAATTCGAAGAAAGGTAACCATTCTATTTTCATACATGCCTCAGTCAACACTTACTCAGAAAGTCCCTCCCTGAATTATTGAAGGTTTGCTAAGCTACAAAATGGATTTAATAGAAACCCATTTCATTCGATACTTGAATTTAAACAAGAAAGGGATAGTCTGTTGAAAATATAAGTGAATCGACACAAGATCCTCTACCGTGACCCAACTCGAGTCACCAATCACAAGGTTAATAGTCAGCGAAGGAGGAATACAAAGCAAAATACTCTTCCTACGAACTATGCCTTCTCTTCCATCTCTAAAACAACATATGAATAGTTTGGGCATACCCATCTATTTCACGACAGTCTACTCGACCTATCCTCATAGTCGCTCCAAAGAAAACATCTGCTACTACAAAGTTCGATTGAACTCTTTTATCTTATGATACAGTGACTCATGTCACAGGATCTGTATTGAGCAGTCAATATTTCACTCACGTAGGCCTCTAAGAAAACATCATGCTCACTATGCGACGACTACACACAAATTCAGCCCAAGAAAAGCTTTTACCAAGACAAAAACAAACATTTAGCCTAAAACTGGCCATGAGTCGACAAATCTACAAATATCCACTAATGTTATTCATGGCTCAAGTTTATATCTGCTACTGCTGGTTTAGAAATCGAACTCAACGGCCATTGTTCACTATTGTCTCTAAATGTCACCCGAATTTTAAGAATTAAGCAGGAAAGCACCCCGGTTAAAGATCTAACACCCACGGTATAAAACTTCAACCATTATTTTGCTATCACATAGCAGTTACTCTTTTATTTCGAAAAGGAAAAAAAAACGAGGTAGAAAATAAATGTATACATGCTATCACAGTTGCTATCAGGGTATAAAAAACAAACAACTCCCAACAGTCCTTCCTTTCCTTCAATCTGGGTCGATTCACAAGGAAAAGCAGAAGCCCATTCTAAATGCCATAACAGATAAAAAAACAAAAAGAAGGACATTCAATTCATGACATAATAAAAGGGTAGCAGAAGATTGCAAGGGTAGGTTTAACATGCCTGGTTTAAAACGCCATCTCGATATGCATCTGATTGTTTCAATGCAGCTGCTTTCCCTTAACCCAAAGTTCCCTGCTAGCTCGTGCTAGCGCCACATTCACGTGGTGAAAAACAGCTACAAAGCCAACCCCATGATTTGAAGCTCGGACACAAGACATAAAGATTACATCATGCTCCTGGCTCTGAAAGGCATCTACCGTAATGATAAATAACCTTTTCCTCCATCAGGTTTGAGGACAACATCAAACTCTCGGTGCAAACATTTCAGCTGTAGCTTGTAAGGTGATGATTCCAACAGAAAACTTTATGCCTGCCAACTTAGTGACTCGTTGAAGCAGCTCATAAAATTGCAAAGCAAAACATGCTTCATGAATATTCTAATATGAAACAGATCCGTCTCCATGAGATTCTCTTCCATGAGTTACATCGTAAGACAAGTAAGAAAACAATAGAGAATCTTAGAAATAAATTTCATCAGGTCTTCTGGTAACACTCTTGCTGTCACTTAATCGATCTTGAAGATACAAACTCAGTACATGATCTGGATCTGAAAAATATCCTGCTACCTTCATTTCCCAAGACATTTTCTCCAACATTGCATAGATCTCTTGTGCCCGTGGGTGTGATCTGTCACCTTGAAGGAGAATCCCGAATTGAGGATGCAGTCGATACTAAATAGATAACATCATAGTTGGACAACTTGCTTGTTGGAGGCACTAAAAAAAAAAGCTTCTACCTTACTGCAACGTGCCTGCTGCCTGGCTAAAATATGTTGCAAGCAGTTGCTG
The DNA here is from genome assembly GCA_019776745.2 of Taxus chinensis. Lineage (NCBI taxonomy): Eukaryota > Viridiplantae > Streptophyta > Pinopsida > Cupressales > Taxaceae > Taxus > Taxus chinensis. The sequence continues at coordinate 831,123,920 of CM034148.1, forward strand.
CGGATCTCGACAAGAACACACCTCGCAGCACCTAATGAAAGTGGAGGAAACACGCCTACCTCACTAGCTTGCAGCTTCATCACAAAAAAAAAACCACCACCACTGTCTTGGTGTCGTAGCCAGCAGGAAAATTTGAGATGAAGATGTGTACATTGACAGCCTTTGCAGAAGCTATCACTTCCTCTTCATTCGCATCCTCCTTTCCATACAATATGTTTTCCCTTATACTAGTCGAAAATAGCATAGGATCCTGGCTCACAAACCCTATTTGTTGTCTCAGCCACTTGGTATTTAAAGTTTTGATGTCAACATCGTCCACCAGTATTTTCCCTTAAATGGGGTTATAGAACCTTTCCAGCAATGAGATTATGGTGCTCTTTCCAGATCCACTGCCACCAACAAGACCTAATGTGTTGCCTGCGGGTATCTGTAAATCAAAAATCTTGTAAAAATGTGACATCAGGGCGTGACGGATATCTGAACCATACATTTTGAAAATCTATGGCGCCTTGCAGCTGATCTAGATTTAAGCCATTGATCAGATTGTGATTCAGGCTTGGCACCCAATTAAAAACATTGACTATATTGTTAAATGCGGCTCTTCCCTTTGTTATGGTGGTTAGATTAGAAAACAAGTGTCCTCCAAAAATACAGATCCTAAAAATCATTTTTGAGCCAGCAAGGGGGGGGACGAAGTCCTAGGACGCAGAGAGGGAAGATCTGTCCAACCACTATCCAACCACTCCTCACATTAACTCGGGTCAGATCGGATACGGCTTCTGGATCTTAAAAGATTGCTTGTATTCTCATGCAAGGAAAGAGTCAAGTCTGAAAGGGATGTTGGGGGAGTCACCTCACACTCACAGCCCACAAAAGAATTATCTTCCAGCATTGCGTGGCAGGGAAGGAAGATACCCTTCTGCCCACCCACCGCTTCTCAACGACATTAAAGCACTTTTAATCCCGTGGCAGGTCTCCTTACCCAACGCAACATTTGCCATAATGCAAATGTATGCATTTTAATAATATTCTATTTAATATACGTACATATATAAATATTGTCTTACTTGCTATTAAATTTTACTTTTGTTTAATAAACTATCTCCATTTATTTATTTGATTAGGTCAAGTTAAACAATATTTAATTAATCTATATATTTTGTTTGAATTTGTTTATTGATCTCCTCATTGCCATTATCCAACCAAAACAAAGAAAAGAAAAGAAAATTAAATAACTTCAGAAAAACTAGCATCCATGAAGGTCGTCAACGCTTCAGTGAGATAAGATGACTTGGATCCGATACCTCTAGGGACATATGAGAAACTGGAGGAGTACACTCTAGCATCGAAAACCAGGTGCGAAGGCAGAATCCACACTTCATCAGTTAAGGGCGCCAAAGCGGGGCATTCATGATATACACTTCGACTATAGGGTTCATTCTCCACATGTCACCTCTCATCACCATTACATATACACATTTATAGTAGCACACTAGACAAACCAAACACTACTCGACCATTTCTTGGTGACACACTCTTGTTTATGGTTCATTCTAGACTTTTGAGGGGAAAAAAATAAACCTCATTGCATACACTTTCATACAATTGAGGTAAATTTTTCTCCTATCATTCCATTTTACATTCCATTCCATCCATCCACAGCATATTGCATTGTCTTGGGCGAATTTACTCTTTTTTGTTAGTGTTTTACATGTTCACTTTACTACACATGTTAGATTGAGTTCTTATCTTTCATTATCTATATCATACACACATGCACATTCACGTCTTTGTTAGTGTGATCACAAATACAGTACTCTTACACATGGCATAAAGGCTCACCTTCTACCCTTCCGATACTAGTCAGTGGGGGCATCCACATTTGTCTTATCTAGGTGCTATTGTTTCATTTTTAGCATTTTAAATTTACAAGATAATACACACTTTGACATATTGGCTATTGATCTAACATGGTAATGGGTGTTCCATATGCAACACTTTTTTTACGATATTACATGTTTCTATGACTACTTCTTTGTTTGTCTATACTTGTCTTTCATCATTTCCATTGTATGCGGGTTTTGCCCTATGTTTGTGTGTGCACTTTTTTGTTGTTTACGATCATGATTTCCTTGCATGTCTTGTAACATCGTGATTGATGTCCCATGTTTGGAACCTACTTTTTGTAGTCTACTTATTTTCATGTGTGCTTTCACTACATTTTCTGTGTATTTTACACTTGTCTTATTGCATGTATGTATTTTTGGACTAAAACTTGTTTTGGATAGACATCCCTTTTTGCTTTCCTTGCTTTCTACCAAGTGCTTTCCCTTTCCCCATACAAGGTAGAGTTCTATAGGTAAGAGTGCGATAGGTACTGTTTTGGGGCTGCATTCTCCTTTTAAAGACTTCACATGCACCCCCAAAGAGGGGGACATCATTGAGGGTTTTTACATACTAACACAATGCATTTTTACTGGTTCAATATAGTGCACTTTCTACCCTTGGCATTATGGTTTTACATAGAATGAGTGAGTTCAGACTAGTTTCTGAACTCCATACACAACGGATTTTATAGGACATGGTGTCCTTAGAATTTCTGGGAAGTAGTTATAGGCTTGGGGGTTACAGTAGGTGTGCCTCTCTACACTAGTTTTTCCAGTTAGTGTTAGATCACCTAAAAAACCAGGACAATATATATATATCTCTTTGCACACATTTCAGTAGAAGAGGTCAAAGGTTGGAGGAAAAAAAGAATTTCTTTCCTACACTTCTTCAGCCAGGGTGGCACGAGATCAATCAAAATAATTACAACAGTACATGATATCCTTTTACACCCTTTTCTTGACCTGGATCAAGTGCACATGACCTTTCTATTTACACTTCTCTTTTAGCATATTTTACATTTTGCATATTTTACATAGAGAATTTGACATTTAAATACATACGTAGTTGACTACTTGATTTTTTTCTCCTTGCAGGTCCATCAATATGAGAAACAAGCAGTCAAATTGGCAGAGAAAACAACAGCAATGAAAACTTTTCAATGAGGACACACCACGGCGACACTTGCCTTTACTACCGATGTAGGTACACTACACACTGCATCAGCTACACATTCACTTCACCCTAGGTTCACTCTCATAATGTTTTTCTATGCGTATTTTTCATCCATATTTTTCATGATCCCCCATATTTTTATCATTCCACGATTGTTTCTAGTCTTTTGGCACATTTTCTACTATACTTTACGTGGATATCAAGTACTCATATTTATGTACTTTATGTTACCGATATTTCCACTCACCAACATAAAGTGGGGGGAAAATGTGGTCATCAAATCATGCACTTTAGGCATTATTTATCCTGGTCTCATACAACTATTTAAAAGGTTATTAAGTGAATACATTAGTAATTAATCCCACATTTTATCCATCTTATTTTACCTTTTTATTTTTTCATTCCCATGTATTTTCATATACATGCCCAACTATTTCATCATTGTACCATAATGTTAGCCTAAACTAGGCCACCTAGGCCTGTACTAGGGTACCCTGGGGCGCTGTTGTCCCACTTGGGGCACCCTAATCCTTGTTTAACTTTCCCACAAGTTTTTGGGGATTTTCTATCTATTTTTAATCCTTATCTTTTTCCTAGTCGGTCATGTTGGGATTAATTAAAAATTTAGATGGAGAGAACCGTATAAATATAAAGTTATGAGACTATAATAAAATTCCTAGCGTCACTTACTATAACCAATCCATCTATAGTTGTATCGAATGCGTCAATTACATCTACATAGTTCCATTCATAAAGGCTAGGAAATCTGCATCAACACACAAGTCAAGGGGGAGGGATTCTATTCTATTCCATGCACACATGCTAGTACTTTTTCTATATTTATTATTTCTCATTACTTGATAAAGTGTGACTAACATAAGAGCACCTAGGTCATGACACACACACACACACACACACACACACACACACACACACACACACACACACACAAACCATAAATATATTTAGATTCAAAATGTCGTGCAACGCTCATATTAGTAAGCCCATTATTGTGGCAGTTGAGGTTAGTCTGACCCATTCATTTTGCATCTTTTAATTTATAGTTTTATACTTCTTTTTCTTTTAAAGATCATTCCTTCATCCCACATGATTTGATACATACATCATAGTTTGACATATCCATTGCAACATACAAATAAAATTTTAGGGTACCTTGCGACACTGAAAGAATCAAATTCTGATCTTTTACATAGATTAGGTTTCCTATTTTATAGACCAAGGCACCCCGGGCGCCCCAGTACCCTCGTGCGCACTCTAGTCCATTACGATCCTATAGATCTGGTCCTTACGAGACTTTTGTATAGTTGTTCCTGCTTATGGAATTAACATTCAGACCTGTGACACCTTGCGACATTCTTCGTCAATTAGCTAAGTCCTTTCCGTTTACATATTTGCATACTTAGTGTTTTATTTCATTTGATATAATTATTTTAGAACGTTCCATTCTATTTTAGTATGATTTATAGTGTTTTAGTCCTCCTATATTAGATTAACTATTTTATAATTTCCCATAATTTAATTTAAATTTTAATTAATTAGGAATGTTAACATGAACATGAATTAATTAATTAAGGGGGGGTCTAGATAGGAAATTTTAGTATAGGAACGCAACGTGTGTGATAAGGGTAGTGATACCAAATTTTGGTTTTTACAATGGATTACCAACAAATTCATGTGTATATGGATTTCGTAGATTTCATCCTGACTTGACAATAAGAACTATATAAGGCCTTCACTGAGATAGAGCATTCATTTTAAGGAAAATAATTATTGTTTTTGTTTATTAGAACTTACAAAAAATGTATGTTGTAAATCACTATGGGCCAAAAAAAATGGAACTGTGATGAAACTAGTGTTCAATCAAGAAGAAATTATTACATGCATTTCATTACTAAATTGGGATGCAAAATTATTCCACACATTATTTCAAATAGTAGGGAATATATTACCATATTATTTTGTGTTAATGCAGCAGGAAATATCATTCCTTGATTTTATCTTTTCAAAGAAAAGAGACAATTGAAAACCTATATAACTGGATGTGAACCTGGAGCATGCATGGTAGCCTAACCACATGCTTAGATGACAAGGGAATATTTTTTGAATTGGTTACATCATTTTACAATATTTGTTCTTGGTTTAGTTTCACAAAAACATAGGCATATTCTCATATTTGATGGTCATGAAAACCATCTAGCTTTAGGCAAAATATAATATGCAAAAAATTTAGGCATGTGAATTTACCAACTAAAACTATCCATAAGCTTCAGCCATTAGATGTTTTTTTGTTGTCTCCACTCAATTAGAAATACTTTAAAATATTTAGGTCTAAATGGATGCTAAGGAACTCAAGTCTTGAAATAAAGAGGATAGAATTGGAAAAACATGGTAGTTAGGATTTCTAACTTGTACTTAAACCTAAAAACATCAAGGTGTGATTTGAGATGATAGGTATATGACTACATAATTGAAATGCAATTTCTAATGATATGAGGCCAAGTGAGTCCTTTGATGTGTAAGAAGATGAGGTGGAAGTTGTTGAAAACATATTAAGGATGGAGGGAGTGGAAGATGTAGATGTTCAACCTTGTTTAGAAGAATTGGCACAAAATGTGTTAGGTAATGAGGAAAAATAAAAAATAAGGGAAGATCATGTTGAGTCTACATGTTTGGTCATGCCTATATATTTTCATCAACCTTAAATACTTAATGAAGAAGATGATCACCTTGGTTCAAATACTCATGTGATTCAAACATAAGAAGCTGCAAATATTTATGATAGCTTGAGTTTTCCATCAAATTTCAGTGCAACTCAATGGATTAAAGAAGATTCTATTAACCTGGGCATGCAAATTGATTTCAACAATGAGAAAGTTTTAGTTTCCATTCCATCTCCTCCCTCATTGCTTCTAAGCGAGGTGTTGCACTATTTCAATGACACATTAGAGTGGTAATAACATGATGCAAACCAAATAGATGCCCCAAATTCAAGCACATATGGTTTAGTTAAAGGAAATTTATAAGCTGATGACTTTTTATCCACTCAAGACAACCAAGAGGTGACATGTACCCAAGATGAGAACAACCAAGCATATAAAAAAGTTATCAAAGTCTTAAAACTACCAATTAAGAAGGTTCACAACCATGTACGACTAAATAATGGTGTAATAATAATTGCAAGGTAATCTCAAATAATTATCGTTGATGATTACTTGCATTTACTTTAGGAAGAAGAGACAAGAAAAAAATAAATTAAAAATTTCAAGGAAATGAAAAGGGAGCAAGAAGATGAAATGAAAGTTAAAAGATTCATAGAAAAAAAAAGAATGTGAAACTTAAAATTCAAAGAGAATTGAAAAGGAGTAAAAAGGAAGAGGACCAATTAAAAATAAAAAAGGAAAATGAGTTGAAACGAAGCATCCAAAAATATCTGAAGAACATGATAAAAGGATGAATGAATGTAAGGAAAATATTATTGCCCAATAGTCGTAATTTGGAGAATAGTAGAAATTCAGGAATATGAATTTGACTATTTTTACGACCATGGAAGTAACCACATTTCTCCCAAAAATTCCACAAACAATAATTTTTCACATGCAGATAGCGAACGAATCTCCGATCCCAACGTATATTTTTTTATAAAATCACCCCATGATCAATGGGAAAATATTTTACAACATTCTTGGATCACCAAGAAATATATAGAACCTTCTTGGTCCTTTGGTATCATGTGTTAGGAATGTCTTTTCATTCCAGAAAACCTCTAAGTGATGGGCTTAGGCAAAATCCATCCCACAGAATTACTCGGATTCGATAAAACTTCAGGTTCTTTAACCCCTCTTACAGTTAATGGGCCTGAAATCACAACCAATCAAAGGTTGAGATGTCAGATGTACAAGGAAACAAACATGTAGAAAGACACTCCATGCTATCAGCCAGAATCTGTCAGTTGCCAGGTGTCAACTTCATGTTCATCTTGACCTGAAAAACTTAAAATTGCTGTAAATTCTTCCAGAGCGCTCCAAATTGCACAAAGTTTTTCTCATTTAAAAGGTCTCCTTGTGTACTTAATTTTTGAATTATCATAATCATATTTTGGTGAGGTTACGTGTGTGAAAGAGGATAAAAACAATAGAGGCTCCATTCGCCACTCCATCCCCAATTTCCTTAAAAATTATATTATATTTCACCAATGCCAGGAACATTGATTTTTGATAATTTTCCAACCCAAAAAATATCGTTCCGGCCATATCCGCCATGATTTATATAAGTTTTTTTTAGGGGGGTTCTTTAAAATTTTCCCTGAAGAAATGACAACAATGAAAAATATAGGTGATTGAGTAGTCCCTCAAATCACCTAGCTGATGAACATCATATTGTTTTGAGAGTGAATAATAAATCCATTTCTTCTTTTTCTTCCATTTTTACTATCCAATCTAATTTCCTATTTTCTTTAACAAATAATGTGACAAATTTTGACATTTTAGGTCAAGCATTGCTTAGCTAGATTGGCCAAATTTCAAAAGCAAATGCAAAATTTCAAGTTTAATGCTACCTAATGTAGTTCAATATTTGAATGCTTCCAAATTAGAGAGTTAGGAGGCATTGTAACCTCCACCATTTAAATGATTTTGGTCAAACTATTAAGTGAAAAGTTTTTTCAAACTTTGGTTAATATTACCTTTTTAGTAAGCATTAGCAAATTTTGTATAACTTAAAATAGAATTCCATAGTGGTTTCTGTTAAGAAATTAATAATAAATGTTTACATTATATGATTGGGTGGTTAGTCATATTTAGTTAATTAAGTAATATTATTAAATATAATAACAATATTATGTATGTGGATATTTTGTTATACCAGAATCAATATTTACAGGTTTATTGTTTGTAATACATCTTATTTTATAGGATATTTTGTTACCTAGCTTCTTCGCTATTTAATAGCCCTATGTAATGTATGAAGATGTACAAAAATAATATATTAAAGCAATACGGAGAAATAATATAATTATTCTATGCATTTTTCATGTGTATATTTGTCTATACCATTATATTTGATATCAAAACGACATCAATCTAACCATGAGAGTTGATTGAAGTGTTTTTATGCCTCTTAGAAATTAAGGTATTATGAGAAGATTTATTTTTTGTGCACGCTTGAGATCTGTGGGTGTAGATTTTCAATCAGCTATGTGTTAAATCTATAGTGATTCTTGCATACCGTTTACATCATATTCTGCCATAGATTTCATATGGTGGACCTGTGTATTGGTCATTGAGCTTTGCATTAATATTGTTGAATCCAACATTGATATGTGCATGCATGTTATCAAACGTCTCCGCATTCTGCATGTTTTGGATTGAAATATTTTATTATTGGTGGACACGAATTGGAATAGATAAGTCTCCTCTTTAGTGATCCAGGAGACTCGTGAGAAAATCACTTTGTATTTAGTCCTCCTACAAATTCTAAGTTCATTTGTTTAGATATATTTCTAATTGGTAGTCATTCAAATTCAATGCCCATATAGCAGTTTTTAGACCTACTACATGGTTGGTATTTGTATTTATGTGGATATTTAGGTATAACTAATCAGTCAGATCTCAGGACAGGTTATCACACCTGAAATTGAAGATGTGTAGACTTGCAAGGGACGGCCATGTGTTGTAATGTCATGTAATGGAGGAAAGATTATATATCTATTCTTCTGATTAGTCTACAGACCTGCATAAGAAACTTTTTGCTACTTATTATTCTCCACATCGTCGATATTCATGTCCACCTGTTTGTAGACCAGACCTCCAGATGTATCTATTTGCATGCGTGTGATGATCCCTCTACATCGAGCAGTCTTTTCTTTGATCGATTTCTGCGTGAGGAGGAATTTTTGTTCAAAATCTTGAAAGACTCGGGAATATTGTAGCTACATATCCATATCTATGTGACCAACAGAAAAATCCTAACCTATAGATTCTGCAACCAGCATATCCACATTTGTGTGACTATAGTACCGACATATAAAAATGTTCATTGCATCATATCATTGGGTTGTATAGCCTCTACTTCAACATCGAATTCACCAACTTGGGCATGTTTTGATAGACCAGCGTTGGAGGAGATGTCACAATTTGATGCACTGAATAATGAATATTTGAAATGCTAGTTTGGGTGTCTTTTTACATTGAAATACCATGTCTCTCTGGTCAGTCCAACAACTACTCCATTGCCACGTCTAAAGATTAAAAATCCAAACCGGTTTCATTGATCCACAATCCACAGATTTTGAGGTGCCTAATTTAATTTGGTAATATTGGTTTTCTATAAGCTAGTGGTATTAGGTATGATTTTATCTAAGGTTCATTGTTATAAAAAGTTACTTTTTAATAGTTGTTTTTAATAATTTATTTCGTATTTCCATCGTGTATAGTCAAAAGGTACTATTGTGTCCTAGTCGTTCATGTATATTAGAATTAATAGATTTGTAGTTGTCTATTATAAATCAAATTTATAGTCATTATTATTTATTTGTTTTAAAGAAGGTGCATTTTCTGTTTCAGATGACACCTATTTTTTTAATTTTTGAAGAGTCACAATGGATAAGTTGATCCACATTGAATAATTTGAAGGTACAGATTTTCATACCTGGAAAGTATGAACTCAATTGTTCCTAATTAACAAAGACTTGTGGGATATTGTTGATGGAAAAGAGAAGCAATTGACAAATGTAGATGAAGAAACAAAATCGGAAAGTAGAGATCGAAAGGCTACAATGATTATTGGATTGGGTCTATCAAATTCTTATTTGCATCACATAGACTTGAAAAAGTCCTCTCACACAATTTGGGAGACATTGAACAAATTGTTGGGATCACAAGTTGGAAGCGTAGCAATATCTTTAAAGCAGAGATTGTTCCACCTCAAGATAGAAGAAGGCAACAACATGGTGGAACATATTAGTAAGTTTCATTCTATTTACAATCAACTAGCGGGAATAAGTTTAGATGTGCCTGATGATGATGCTAAAGCAGTATTACTCAAGAGCATGTCTCCATGCTATTCGAACATGGTCTTACATTGAGTAAAATAAATCCAAGTTTAGAACAACTTATTTCATCTTTGCTAGATGAAGAAAAGAGAATCATGTTTGCGGAACAAGAGGAAAAAGCCATGTATGGTAAGAAACAAGATAAAATAACCTCTAAATTTTCTATCAGATCCGGATCATCTTATAAAGATTCAAAGAAGTGGCTCACCTGTTACTACTGTAGATAATCTAGTCACTTGTCCTCAAATTGGAAGAAAAGAGCACAAGACTTACTTGATGGGAAACTGCAAGATAATGCCATGGCTACTGATGACAAAGGAGAAAATGAAGAGGAAGGAAATACTGCTTATACAGAAAATCAAAGTGATGAATATTTTCTCTATTAGATAATTTTTATTGGAGGATGGATGCACCGGAGGCTGGAGAACAACCAGTGACCTCTTGTCAGTCACCAATGACATGACCGCATAAAGATGTGTTGACATATATATAGTGTGAGTATATGCTTTTCAAGGTGGTTTCGTGCACTTCAGTTTTTATAGTTTGTTGTTTTCAATAAGTGAAAATTTCACATTGAGAGGGGAACATGATCCAATGTTCCATTTTAAGTTTTTTAGTTTCGTATGTGATTATTTCTATTTCCCCTATGTAGAAACATAGTAAAGAATAGATAGCACAGTGAAAAGTAACATCATGAGTCTTGATGAGGTAGAACAGTCAGACGTGTTCCTGTTCGTACTAGATTTATGGTTAGCCTCATAAAAAACAATTGAAGGTTGCTCATATGTGTTCTTGCTTGAGTTCCCACATTGCTAGGTTAGATGTGCTCCCTAGAGTTATTGGTTGATAAGAGGATGATTCTTAAGCGTGTTCCCATCCTCATCGGTCAGCTGTATTCCTGACAATACATGGTTGATAAGAAGTTGATGTGTTCCTTCTTCTACCTTCAGTTCGAGTGTGTGCCAAGATCATGAGCATGTAGAGGTGACAAGCTTCAAAGGAAGTGTGAAAATACTTTTGCTACCATGTAAACATTAAGGGGGGGAATGTGAGGAAATTAATAATAAATGTTTACATTATAGGATTGGGTGGTTAGTATATTTAGTTAATTAAGTAATATTTTTAAATATAATAACAATATTATGTACGTGGATATTTCGTTATACCCGTATCACTATTTTCGGGTTTATTGTTTGTAGTGCATCCTATTTTATAGGATGATTTTTTACCTACCTTCTTGGCTATTTAATAGCCCTATGTAATGTATGACGATGTACAAAAGTAATATATCGAAGAAATAATATAATTATTCTGTGCATTTTTCCTGTCCAAATCTATCTATAACATTATAGTTTTTAAGATTAGACATATTTTCATGGATATCTAAAATGTATATTATAAATCCTTAGTGTTAGGCCTTAAGTTTAATTTACCATAATTTTCTTGAAGAACACATCAAAATTTTCGAAATGGAAAATAATATATGGTAATGGTATGTGAAGGAAAATGAATTTATCTAAATTTTACTAGTATATCTCATTGTTTATGACATTTTCAACATTTGTAAATATAACTATTACACAAAATTATACTACCTTCTATAAAACTAGAGTATAAATACAATAATCTCATCAAAGCCTAGAATATCAAAATGCCAGTAAATTTAAATTATTTAAAATAGACCATTTCTTTAAAAAGGTCACAGTCGACCTTACTTGTAAATAGTTTGCATCCAAAAACCAACTTACAAAATTCCTACAAGTTCATATTAATGTCACTAAATTAACATTTATTGTTGAAAAAGTAATTTAAAGAATACATATTTTAAATTTCCCAAGATATAATGTGTATAAAACCAAAATTTTAATAAGTTGCAGCAACTTCTTCACTCTTTTATTTCTTTAGAGACACATACCATTCATTTCTGTGCATGACCCAAAATTGATTTATAAAAAAAAGCCTATATCCAAACAAATCAAGGCTAATTTTAGAAGCATGTTTTCAACCAATCTTTCAAAATATTTTACAATATCTAAATAATATTACAGTCGTAAAAATACACTTAAAAAAACATACCATTGCCTTCCTTGAAGATTTTCTTTTCTTCTTTGAAGCAATCCTTTTTTTTAAATTTTCTTTTGAAATTATGTAGATATTTTAGTTTAGGTTGTGTTAGTTGGTCATTGTAAATCCATGTATGACCCTGATGCACTGCCAATTTTTCCATTAAATTGTTCACCTCACAATGTAAAAATGGATTAACATAGGAATCATGATCAGTAAAACTAAAATTAGTTCTAAATTTGTTGTGTTTTTATTTATTTCCTTGATTGTGTTGGATGCTAGATGCTTGTTTCATTTCTTCTCTATTAAACGTAACCATTTTTAGAAGATAATTATTTTTGTTTAAGCTTAATATCTATGTGACCATCTCTCTTTCAAGACGGAGAAATTAAATTTCAGAAGGAAATCTAACCAGATGAAATTTTAAAAAATCGTGAAATTGCATTGCATAAATCAATTTCAAAGTTGGGGGTTTGGTATTGAAGTGACATGGGAGCTAAATGTTGAATCCCCAATTTTTGTAGAGGATTCTCCTTGACCCCCACCTAGTTATTGTTCCACGTTGTATGTTGTTAAGGAAACTTTTGCAACAATATATAGAAATAATGGACTGAGAATAATGGTGACAGGAATATCCACTTTCTGGAGAGGAGTTGGATTCTACACAGCGACGACTTCAGTGTTGTTTGCTTGCATGGCGTACACCCTTGAGGTGACCAAGTCTCTGAGCATGGTAAGCAAGTACCCTACAGTGCACAGTATGAATGCGTAGGATACTCTCTGTGTCTCAAAACCTCAAATATTTCCACTCTTAATATAACAATTACTAAACAATTTTCCACCCTTGCTGTTAAGTAAGAGAGAGTAGATGAATATTTAAGTTACCCTTGTTATAATTTATTAAACATTTGTTGCAGTATTAACTTCGCATGTGATCAATTCCCCATGTCATTGATCACAATATGCAAAATTCAATTTGCAGAATTTACAAAACAAATAAGTGTTTAAGAAATATAAAAATAATAAGTAGTGGTTTTAGAAATTAACAGTAATGGGTCAGGGGTTTAAAATGTTTAATTTTTAACATTATTTATATTAAACTTTCCCTGTGTAACAGTATATGTGAACAAATTATAAAATTCATGACATATTTATGTTTAGAAATTTAATGACTATAGGCTGACGATACTTTAGAGGCTTAACAAAGCAACTACGCAGCTGTAGATACCCTCGAATTTACAGTGCACGAGTATGGAGTCCTTTACCCTATGTATCTTTCGCTACATCAGTCCATCTATCTTTTATTTTGATTAATCAATCGCAGGAAGGACAAATTCAGAGGATAGTGATGTTGATTCTTCACCGAGTGGCCGTAATGGGGTTTCCTGGCGGACGTCGAAAGGAAGCGGGGGATCGGTTACATCATCACTATCTCCTTCCAGCATTTGAACCACCCTCATCATCGACGGCCGATCTCTGAAATTGTATTGAATGCACCACAATCCCACTTTTGTCAATCTGCATGCCATCTCCTCGTCTTCCACCTGCAATTCTCCTCCATGTCTTTCTCTTAATCTCATCCTCAAGTCCCCGCTCTCTATCATTTTAAATGCCCACTCTGGAAAATACAATTGGCTGGAGCGGCTTGACTGCGCATCACTGTTCTTCCTTCCTCCAACCATTTCCAATAACATCATTCCGAAACCGTAAACATCAGACTTGTCCGTTACGGCCCCCAAATTTCTAGACCACACCTCTGGCGCAATATATCCCGGCGTCCCTCTCGCCACTGTCATTGACACGTGATCATCTTGCCTTCCACGCAGCTTGGCCAGACCAAAATCAGCTACTTTGGCTGTAAATTCCTCGTCCAATAATATATTGTGCGGTTTAATGTCGAAGTGAATGATCCGGCTGTGACACTCATCGTGCAGATATGCGATTCCACGAGCCGCCCCCAAAGCAATTGAATACAATTGTTGCCAAGTTAGGGTGTTTGTGTCCTCTTTTCTTCTTGCAAGTATTAACTTGTCCAGAGATCCATTGGCCATGTACTCGTAAACAATTGCGCTTCGTAATCCTTGAAAACAATACCCTAGCAAACGAACCAGATGAATGTGGTGAATCCTTCCAATTGTTGCAACTTCATTCATGAACTGAGTCTCGCTTTGGCTCGACTTATCCAACATTTTAACGGCCACAACATTACCGCTTGGAAGCCTTCCTTTATAAACCACACCGAAACCTCCTGTCCCCAATTTATCGGCAAAGTTGTTGGTAATCTTCTTGAGCTGAGAGTATGAATATCTGGTTGGCATTTCGTGAACATAATCATGGAGGAATTTCTCCACATTAGAAAGGCGGAGTTTCTGCGAGGACAAGCGAAACAGCATCTGCCGGTAAACGACCACAAGCAATACTGCTATGAATAACAATGAGCTGGTTCCAATGGCCACACCTGAAAAATGAATTGGATCGATAACGTGTTTTCGTTTAGGTGTCCGATACATTCTATCAGTGAAATTGTTTTCGTTTAGAATACTCATAGATGAATATATAGTAGAAGTAATCAATACTTACTTACAATAATTGCTCTTTTAGTCTTCAAACCGTTTGCTACGCCTGAATCACACATTTTCCTCAAATATTATGAAAACTTGTCTCTACTACATTCGATACTTCATATATAAAATTAAAAAACCAGTCTGTAATAGAAGATCTATATTTCAGATTAGGATTGTCGGATATTATCTCTAATTAATAAATTTGAAAAGAGGAGATAGAAGATTCTTACGACAAAGCTCTATCGAACGATTGTCATAAGCACAATGCCCACCATTCGAATCGCACTTCGTGCAATTTTCGCTGACATTCCATTCGATTCGGAACCAGAATCCTTCGAGAATTTGTTTATCTATAGAGCGGTTTTCTGACTTTTGGACGGGAAGCACAACTCGCGATTCACAATTGCTGTCCACACTAGAGTGGAATTTCAAACTGTAGTACCAACTACGGTTGCATGGTAATGGAGTCAAGTCTCCGATGGTGTCAGGGGCGCACTGTTTCAAAAGAGTTAAATTTTGATATTCACCTCTGATATGAAATTGAGGGCTGGACCAAAAATGCGCTGTATTGTTACTCCACGATGGATTGCATTTAATATCCCTTTGTAGGTTCCTGTCGATTAACGTCATATAATGACTGGAATTCGCCTCTAATTTGTTTGATGGCATAAAGTATGTATACGGGTACATTATATAGTATTGTCGGCCACTGATATTAATCAGAGGCTTCTGTTCTTCATAATCACAGTCCAGCTGAAGCGCAGGGTCACCGCAACCACTGTTCTTCAATCCAAAAGGATATCCGAAAACATACTTCCCACATTTAAATCCTTCTTTACAAGCTTTGCACGATGAAACGAGGCATAATATTAGCAGCGTGAAAAGTAGAAAGAGGAATCGAAGCCGACATTCAGTGACGAGATTGAAATTTAGAGAATGCGATAGATTAACAGAAGACAATTCCATCTCCAAAATGGTGCAACAAAAAAATGAGAAGCAAAACTTATAAAAGAAATAAAAACCTAGAAACTATCTAAACATCACAGATATTTACAATAGTGAGTGCTCAAATTAATCGTAAATGCCCCTCACAAAAAATGAAACACAGACCATTTCTTGATCAATAGATGAGCCTTGCAAACATAGGTATACGTATGACAGAAAGACTTCTAAAACACTCGGCTACAGAGTCTTCCAAAGAAAACATGAAAAGCACATTCACGAAGACAGAGGAGGTGAATACGCCAATTTGACTCTGTTTTATTCGGAACGGAAGGGACTTTGGCTATAGAAGGAGACATGACGCAGAAAATAAACTTACCTCTCAACGTGGCGCCGAACGGCATGTCGCTATCTTGGCCGACATGACGCCCTCCTTAGAGATGCCTGCTCATTCACGTTCATACAGGCTCAACGTGAAATTAAAAGAAAAAGGTAAGAAGGGTGGATCTAACGTATCCATGCATAGTACGGGCTGTTGGGTCTGACAACAGTCAGAGATTGGATGGCGGAGATTTGTTTGGTAGAGTTGCGTTGAAATATTATTGCCATAAATTTCAGGAAGCATGTGCACATAATTACTATAGTTGAATTCCGAACCACGTTAAACTTATGTTTATGTTGTTTAAATATGATTAAAACTATAAACTCCGATTTTTAAGAAAAAAAAGTATGACTTCTAAGATAAAACAATGATTAATTTGAATGTAGGAGAGAAAATATGTCAAATGCCTGGAATTTGATGGTCTGCGGCAGTGCGGACTGTTTTTTCATATTTTAAAGTAATTTACAATTCAATAAAATTTTAAATCATAAATTTAGACCGGTTAATTTTTATTCAAGTTATAAATTTGAAGGTGTATATTTTTAGCAAACTTAAAAAAATATTAGTAGTCATACATTATATGAGGTAGAGAAATATAGTATATTAAAAATTATACTTTGGAAATTAATATATAATGATATGTGATTTTGAATATGATTTTTGTTTTAAAATTAAATTTAGAAAAAATTGATTTAGATTACAATTTTTAAATTCAAAAATATGATTTATTCCTTTTTGTTAAGTGAAATACAAGTTATTCTATACTGATTTTTCAAACCATTTAGTAATTTACGATTCTTGTAGCGACCCAAAATTTCACACACACGAACAACACAGTAAAAGACAGGATTTTTTTTTTTGACTTGCTTCGACACATAACACGACACAACATGTCGTCACAAGGTTACAACCAACTCTGGGAACCACTTGTTACGGGGATGACCACAAGGTCGGCACGGAAACGTTCACACCCAAAAGGATAATACACTTTTTTTTTGTTTACATAACAACATAGAAGTCCAACCACAGAACACACTTACAGTTAGGGCCAACCACAATGAGATATTCTTGAGGGTTATTTATTTTAAAAGACATCTTGCAATTCTTAGCTTACGTTTTCAAGGAGGCTCAAGATATGACTCATACAATTCATCGTACCAAGCTAAGTTTATTCTTTTTTACACTGAGTAATCATCTTTAAAACTTCTCTATTATGACATTTATTTGCTTAATTCATTTATTTAGAGAAAGGGGGAATTTAATCCCACAAGGCCATCTATTTACACTTACGCTACTAGAACTTGTTCATGCCCATATGACAACATGGGTTTGCGTTCAACATACTTAAGAGAAGGAAGACAAAGCACCTTGGGAAAAAGGTTAGAGGGAGAAGGTTGAGTTGAAATCATCTTCAAGACCTCATCAGCTATTACCAAGATATAATTGAAACTTGAAAAGTTAACCAGAATTATTAAAGATTTTACTTAGGCTTTACTAAATGAGTTTTATAAAAATAAAACAATTTACCATCCAATGGCTAAGAGATAGATTGCGTTGTTTCTAAAGTGTTATCTCTTGCTTATCAAATGTTATTATCTTCCGGAACTAACCATAGATTTCCTTTAAGCTCGTTTAAGAATTTGACCATGAAAGGGATAGTGTTCATTAGTGTAGCAAGGGTTATCAGGTTATATAATGTTACTTAACAAAGGATAGTTTCATCTTTGATCACTTATGGAATTACATGCTCTCAAGTTGGTCACATCTACACTAATTCATTTGCAATATAAATTTTAGTTTAACTTCTATAAGTATTAAACAACCCATTTTATTTTACTTATAACACACTATTACTAAGTCTTAGAAAGATTTAACTCAACATTTAATCGTAGGGATAAAGTTTAACATTACTCATTTACAAAAACGAAATAAGGTTATATCAAATTTTAGAATACCGATAATCCATTAAGGTCACTCAACAAGCGGTAAACAAATTTTCTTATATTTTCCAAGAGAGACAGACAATTCAAGGTTCCAAAGTTAAGACGACATAATCCATGATACAAAATACTAAGACATTGATCCTCTTCTAAATTTTTCCCACTAGATGTTATCAATAGTTGAACAATATAAAAAGGATTCATGCAAAAGAACTTCTCAACTGAGGTTAATGTAAAAATCTACAAGTCTATCCCTCATCTACTCGCAAAATCCATTTGCAACAAATTTTTCCACAAGAGTCAGTTCGCGAGAACTGAGCAAGATAAGGCTACACAAAACCACCATAACTATTATCTAACAATACCAAAAAAAGAAGCACTTTATTACAAGAATTGGGTCAAACCTCTAAACACTATCAACACATCAAGTTATAATAAAGTCTCCATCATGCCAATCAAAGAAGGAGAAGACCTTGTACTTCAGTTAGGAGTAAAAGCAACGAAAGTATAGCAATCATATGAGGATGGCCCTTGGCCCTATAAGGAGAAAATAAACAATCTAGCAAAAACAGAATTCCCATCAAGTAAGTAATTAAACAATAATTACAAGATTGAGATTTGATATATATACCAACCATCTAGAAATTTATCAAAGGTACCAAATGCATAGGCTAAAACGATATATATTTCTAAAAGAACAAGAGTTGATCAACCCAAGAAAGGGGAACCATGGGTTTCAAAAATTAACACAAAAAGCCATGTATAATTGAGTTTCAAACCAGAATTCAAATAGAGTATACACACAACATAATTTTCGAAGCGAAGGCAAGGTATACTAGTTTTGACCATTAACTACAAAGATTTTCCAATCATTCAAAAAGGGCCAATGTCTTACAGGCTAGTAGTAAACACGCGAGAGAAGAAGGGAGTTCCGTCAAACAAGAGTATACAATAATGTCATCAACAAATTTTATAACACTAAAGATTTGTAAACCTCCACAACAATTCTAATGTTTGGTTAATTTAAAATAAATTACCTATTTCCCAAAACAACAATATTTTAAGGCAACCCTTGGTAACACAGTCAACTGTCACACATAGATACAAACATAATTTCTAAGAGACATTATCAAAACAAACCTTCCGCTATGAATCCATAAGACTATCATATGAAAGATAAGTTTTTCCCGAAGATTAATCACATTTAAGGAAATTTCCATCACAAAATATTAAGGTAATTACGTGCATAAAAACCGACCAATATTAATTAATAGCGTTAACATAACAAAGGAAAAATAATGTAAGTTAGGAAAAATAGAAGAGCGCCATCAACAATAATTCTGAGAGGGGGATAAGACCAAAAACTATTCTAGTGTCAACGAGGTACTGGATTCGCACAATGAAACCTCGAGCTTAGTTGATCCGAAAAGCTAGTTATGGTTCAAGTTGATAGGGATGGTCAAGGTACTTCTTGAGGATGGCTTTAAAATCCTAGAAACAAGATGAAAGATAATATAAGAATCTAAACACGCGAGACGAAAAACACATTGCACACAAACTCTTTCATTCTACAAGTTTTAATACCAAAACTCTAAGTTGGCTAGCCCCAGCATTGATCACACTAATCCTTCAACCTTTCTTTCTCGATGCCAAAAGGTTATCAAAGGGACTTACGAAGGAGTTAACAAAAAAACGTCAAAAGACAACTTGGGTGCTAGAGAGGAGCTTCATAGTTATCGTAAAATTACTTCCATGATATCGAAAATACTAGTTTGATCAACATAATAACTTGCAACTCGATCGTAGAGAAGAATTAATACATAAACAAACAGACAAAGGTCTATCACTCGAGCAAGAGAAACATAACACCTAGAGGAGAGGGCACGCGCATCCTTTCGACCAACATACTGACAACGATAAAAGCTAAAACAAGAAGAAATAAGTAGGAAGGGGAAATCTCCCATCACGACATCCAACTGAAAAATCAATGCAAGGAAAAAGTAGTTCGATTTCACAATAATTTTAAATAAAATAACAGTAGAAAAGTGTAGAAATATCTTGCCCTTTTTCTCCAAATTCAGAAGGTTTCATGGACACCGCCCGGAACAACAACAAAAATCCTCAGGTCAAATCTCCCCTTTTTATAGGCTGGGCACTCAAGCTCCATTCTCGTCTATGCTTAGCCTGGGCAGAGAGCTCCAACGGTTCCAAAAACCTCAACAACACTTGCAGGCAATACATGAGCATCTGCAACTAGCCCTTCACCATCTGACTCATTGTTTGCAAGGATCATTCCAACTCCTCCGGCCCTTCTCACTTCAGCCCCTTTTTGCAACTCTGGGATTGCTTCCCCTATCACACATCACAATTTTCCTTTTCACCATTTTGGGGTCTAGAGACCTTTCCATGCAAAGGGAAGACGAATAGCTATCTCTACCATTCCCAACAGAGATGTCTCCAGCATAGATCAAGGGGACTAAATCAGACCCCAACGCCTTTCCACTATACAAAGACACTCCCCTGACGATTTTCCCATTACCCAAAATGATGTTTGCAGGGAAATCCCTGTCTAAAGTCCCCGCCCCAACTGTTGTCACCCATGGTGAAAGATTGGTGATAGCTAGCTCCCCAGGACCCTCATTTCCTGCAGAAGTAGACACAAACACACCCCTCTCCAGCCCCAAAGGCACCCATTGCAATACTATCAAGATAATATGGCACAACACCCCCGCCCACAGAAAGTGAAATCACATCCACACCATCTTCAACAGCAGTATCAAACGCAGAAAGTATGTCAAAATCATAGCAACCAGACATCGAGCATACCTTATATGTTGCAAGCCGAGCTTTGGGTGCCATTCCTTTCGCTATCCCAGAAACCTGAATCTGAGGATGCATTTGATACTGAATAGATAACAACATAGTTAGACAACCTGCTTGTTAGATTCGCTCAGAAAATGTTCCTACTATACTGGAACATGCCTGCTGCCTGGCTACTTACTGTCACAGGCTGTTGCTATGGATATCCAGCAAGAACACACCTTGTAGCACCCAAGAAAATGGAGGAAACACACCTACCTCACCAGCTGGTAGCTGTGCGCGGCCAAAAAAAGAAAAAACCACGTCCACCCGAACTTAGGAGCAGCACACACAGGTGAAAACCATTTTCTTTAGCTTGTAGCTTCATCTAACCATCATGGTAGACCCATACTGTGCCCATACGCATTGAATAAAGGATCCAAATGAGATCCAGGTGAAGAAAAAATGGGACTCCACCGACTCCGATCTCCCTCACGCAAGGACAGAAAACATAAATTACCACCCAACTGCCAGCTATAACCTAGTTGACTGCAAAGCTAGGCAAGGAAAAAAAAAATAATGGTGCATAGGAAGGAGAAGAGAGAAAAAAAAAAGATGTTTTCTTTTTTTTTTGAATAGTAAGCTTTATTAAACAATGAAAATTCGAGGGAGTTAAAATATTCTATCAGTGGCCTAAAGTTTGTGATTTCAAGACCATTATAAGATAGGACTTGAAAATCAATTGGAAACATGAAAATTAAAGAAGTTCGATGTTGTATCAATTCTAGAGAATTGTAATGTGTATGTTACTTCAATTCTGAATTCAAGAAGAATCAATTAGAATAAATCAATGAATGTATTTAGAGGAAGCTACTAGGTGTCTTACAGAATAGCATTTGAATTTTTTATACATGTTCTAATAATCAAGATTTTTAATGAGATTCTTTAAATATATTTGAAATCACACTTCCTCCCCATCGCCAGGAGCCCCCATGAGCCCCTTCTTCAGCAAAGATACGGGATAACAAAATCTCTACTAACTAAGGTAAGCTCACAAAGCATACGAAAGAAGATATATTAATACAAATGCAAAAGGAGTTACAAGATTACCTGAACAGTTCCCAGAAGCTAAAAGGTATACGAATTTTTGTATGATTACTATTCAACCCGAGAAGATTAAATCGCAAACAGACGAGCAAGCAAGAGGAAGTAAGAATCGAATTTCCCAGTACTCACAATGATTAAAACAACATGTGAACAGGCCTAAGCAACCAAGGGGATAAACTAGATGTTAACGTTCGAAGGCGAACACGAAGTAAAGACCGACCATGGAGCCAAGACATCAGAATTACACACGTCCGTTCGACGCTCCGCAAGAGGGTCATCGCGACAAGAACTAGGGTAAACGCCGAACAGGGCATTACAATTCTAATTTCAATTTACTTAAATTTAGAAGGATTATCTCTATATAATTGTTAAATGCAAACTAATTTATATTTATTTTCAATAAAAATTTAATTTCAATTTCAAGTAGAGAAAAGCTAAGAAAATCATGCCAACCTCATATTTCCTATTTATTTATTGCATTATTTATTGATCATTTGGTTTATGTTTTACATACCAGAAATTTGGTAACTTTTTGTTATTTAAATGCTTATGTCTATCTTAAATGCATACAATAAATAGCTCTGACATTATACAGAGAGTAAAAATACATTTATGTTTCAAAACATAATTTTATGTAAAGGGAATAGTTGTAGCTTTCTCATCATGCTTAAACCCAATGTGTAGCCTTGTATGATAACATGTTTATTCCAATTGACCTTTCATTCCATTTTATTTTTCCAATCATGACTTTGTACAAAATGTAACGACAAAAAATAATTTTATTCAAACTGTTATTTTATTCACAATCTTAAATATTATTCAGAACATAAATTGAAAGACGTATATATTGCTAGATCATTACAAAAATTCCTCTTGATAGTTAGGGTTGACAACACAATCTACCATTTTGTTATGTCCTATGCATTATATAGTCTGCATTTTTTACTTGTTTGTTGTCAATTTAATGGAATATAGATAGTTCTTTTACTCCTGCGAAATAAAAAAATTCATGGCATCATTTTAGTAGTATTTTATTTGAAGCGATGTCATTATAAATTTAATTATTTAGGTATCAGAAAAATGCATACATATTTAAAGCATTAAAACATATTTTATAGGACACTATTTATTTGGCAAGTTATTTGAAATATGAGGGTCGATAGAATTCGAAAAGAATTTTAAAAATTTCTAGATGCTATTACGAAGCGAGTATTATAATGGAGGATGAAAATATTTTGCGAAATGGAAGTAGTGGATGGAAGAGGATATCTACTAGAAATTGCACCAGAAGGTGCAAAGGAAACACAGATAAAGGTGAAGATAAATAAAAATAGCAGCATGACCATATATTTACTATACATATTACACAATGAATATGTATTGGTTCATTAATATTATTGCCCTCTCTTATTTCAATTCAGAAGAGGAAGAGAACCTAACTTTGCATACTCAAAATCATGTATTAAAATATGTTAATACTTGTAAGGTGTACCCGAAAACCTTTAAGTAATCATATACTACTAGTATTTAACGTAGAAAATAAACTTACCTCTCAACGTGTCACCGAACGACATGTTGCTATCTTGGCCGACATGACGCCCTCCTTAGAGATGCCTGCTCATTCACGTTCATACAGGTTCAACGTGAAATTAAAAGAAAAAAGTAAGGAGGTTGGATCTAACGTATCCATGCATAGTAGAACACAAGTATGGGAAATCTGATCTATACTCATTCTCCATGTGCACATAATTACTATAGTTGAATTTTGAACCAAGTTAAACTTATGTTTATGTTGTTTAAATATGATTAAAACTATAAACTCTGTTTTTTAAGGAAAAAAGTAAGACTTCTAAGATAAAATAATGATTAATTTGAATGTAGGGGAGAAAATACTCCAAATGCCTGGAATTTGATGGTTTGAGGACTGTCTTTTCATATTTTAAAGAAATTTACAATTCAATAAAATTTTAAATCGTAAATTTAGACGAGTTAATTTTTATTCAAGTTATAAATTTGAAGGTGTATATTTTTAATAAACTAAAAAAAATGTTAATAGTCATACATTATATGACATAGAGAAATATAGTATATTAAAAATTATACTTTGGAAATTAATATATAATGATATGTGATTTTGAATATGATTTTTGTTTTAAAATTAAATTTAAAAAAAAACTGATTTAGATTACAATTTCTAAATTCAAAAATATGATTTATTCCTTTTTGTTAAGTGAAATACAAGTTATTCTATACTGATTTTTCAAACCATTTAGTAATTTATGATTATAATTTCAATGTATTTAAATTTAGAAGGATTATCTCTATATAATTGTTAAATGCAAACTAATTTATATTTATTATCAATAAAAATTTAATTTCAATTTCAAGTAGAGAAAAGCTAAGAAAACCATGCCAACCTCATATATCTTATTTATTTATTGCATTATTTATTGATCGTTTGGTTTATGTTTTACATACAAGAAATTTGGTAAACTTTTGTTATTTAAATGCTTATGTCTATCTTAAATACATACAATAAATAGCTCTGACATTATACAGAGAGTACAAATACATTTATGCTTCAAAACATAATTTTAAGTAAAGGGAATAGTTGTAGCTTTCTCTTCACGCTTAAACCCAATGTGTAGCCTTGTATGATAACATGTTTATTCCAATTGACCTTTCATTCCATTTTCTTTTTCCAATCATGATTTTGTATAAAATGTAACGACAAAAAATGATTTTTATTCAAACTGTTATTTTATTGATAATCTTAAATATTATTTAGAACATAAATTGAAAGATGTATATATTGCTAGATCATTACAAAAATTCCTCTTGATAGTTAGGGGTGACGACACAATCTACGTTTTTGTTATGTCCTATGCATTATATAGTCTGCATGGTTTACTTGTTTGTTGTCAATTTAATGGAATATACATAGTTGTTTTACTCTTGTGAAATAAAAAAAAATCATCGCATCATTTTAGTAGTATTTTATTTGAAGGGATGTCATTATAAATTTAATTATTTAGGTATCATAAAAATGAATACATATTTAAAGCATTAAAACATATTTTATAGGACACTATTTATTTGGAAAGTTATTTGAAATATGAGGGTCGATAGAATTCGAAAGGAATTTAAAAAAAATTAGATCCTATGAAGAAGCGAGTATTATAATGGAGGATGAAAATATTTTGTGAAATGGAAGTAGTGGATGGAAGAGGACATCTACTAGAAATTGCACCAAAAGGTGCGAAGGACACACAGATAAGGGTGAAGATAAACAAAAATAGCAACATGACCATATATTTACTTTACATATTACACAATGAATATGTATTGGTTCATTAATATTGTTGCCCTCTCTTATTTTAATTCAGAAGAGGAAGAGAACTTGACTTTGCATACTCCAAATCTTGTGTTAAAATATTTTCATACGTGTAAGGTGCACCGAAAACCCTTTAAGTAATCATATACTACTAGTATTTAAATTAGGATTTTTTCAGATATAGGGAGATGATAAACCAAAGAGTAGTAAAGGAACTAAATAGAACTAAATTATAGAATTTAAATATACCTCCTGAAGAAAAATCAAAATTTGATTCTTAAAACTACATTTATGCACCAAAAGCTTTGTTGGCTCAGTAGGGATTTTCCGTGCCCACCCCTTTCTTGCATCATTACATTTACTGAATCTTTTTTTTTACTAGGTTATAGATATTTATTTAGCACTGTAGATAACATGTGGTCACATTATGGATTATTGACATTGTTATAACACTATTTTATCATTATATGGTTTTGTCATAAATTACTCTTATGAGATAGGTGGCGTTTGAGGCATGTTGTGCTAATACCTCACTACAATACATATTGCTGGTTTCTTATACCCACGTAATTATAAACTAAATGGATTTCACTAGATATATGATGGATGAATGAAAAATCTATTTCATATTGTCACCATTAATTATGATGATTTTGCTTTATGTAATGACCAAATTTTACACACACAAATACAACAGTAAAAATAACAGAATAATTTTTTTTGACTTACATTGCTCACTACACAACACCATAAGGGCTCCAAGTAAAGAAAACTCAATAATGCATATGACACTTACATAATTCATCCAATCAAATAGACACATGACAACACCATATACATGTCGATGCCACACTCTCCCCAATGAACGAATGCTAGAAATAACCCAACCAAAATAAAAGCGACTCAAGGATAGGCAAACCCACAACACATCATTACCATGATTACATCTTCGTTACGATTAACCTTCCAATAAAATTATTATGTCAATATAATTTTCTTATTTTTCCACCTAAAGATTCATAAGTTCATTCACATTCAACTTACAGTTCGACCATTTAAATTGGTTCTTGATCCCTTATGACAATCCCTATAACTTACATAATTAGTTTCCGTATTTAAAATTACATACAAAGTTCCTAATTCTGTTATTCTTATGATAAAGGTTTGTTTCTTAAAATATGTTTAGTTGACGTTTAATTTTATCCTCATTATGTAAGGGGACCAACCAGAACATGTCAATAGAAAATAATACGATTCAAAGGAGGTGAAGGTTCAAGTCTCCCTTTCTTATAAAATTCCTTCTATTAGAAGCACATTTTTTCTCATACTATGGTTGTTTTAGTTCCAAATTTAGTTTGATTCAATTAAGCATTTACATGACATAATTTTTTAATTTTTTTTAGTTGACTCTATATTGGCTCAAAAGCCTAGTCCCACCAAGAACAATTTTTATCCATTCTTATCAAAATTCAATCCTTAAATCAACCATAAGGAATTCAAGTTAACATTTGTTCCTAAACCATTAGTTCATTAACAAGATTTTAAGTCATAGTAAAACTATTTCACTATCTCCATTTGTGTCGTCTGGGGGATTCCACAAGCAATTCATTCAAGGACAAGTAAAAATTATAGATCTAACTTCGTAAGACTAGTCCACTAGGATACTAGGGGAGTAATAGATCTACTTATGCCATAAATGGTAAGGTTACACTGCATAGTCGTTGCTTCAAACAAGGAATCTTAAGGTGATTTCCAAGGTGGTCTTCACCACTCAACACAATTTCAGACCTGAAGAGAAGACATTCTCCTTACCCCACACATGGTTTCCAAACGTATAAGGAAACCGCATACTCCAGATAAAGTTGGACCATGTTGTCCTTGAAATATGGGTTCACGAAAATGTCGCTAAACATACTGATTGTGATGCTAAACTCAAACTAGGGGTCTTATTTACCTAAACTAGGAGGTGCCATTGAGTACAAGGTTTAAGTTAATTCTACGGTTTCAATTTCTTCTACGCTAAGAAGGATCACACATGAAGAAAATTTATGCATGAATATTATGTTAGGGTTTAATGTTGTGGTTAGATTCCATTATTACATTTTCAAGGTAAGAAACACAACACCAATTATTTAATCATCTACTGCACAATAGAAACACACTAAAATATATAAAATTAAAATTCAATTAATATATATATATATATATATATCCTTTTTAACATATGTAACTATGAATCAAAATTGTACTTATGATTAAATGGACATTTCCCAAGGTATCCCTAAAACTAGCATTTCATACATATTATAAAATTTCAAATACAACATTTCTATAACATGGGACTACATTATACATACATGCATACATACATACATACATACATACATACATACATACATACATATACATATATATATATTATATATATATATATATATATATATATATATATATATATATATATATATATATATATATATATATTACAATGACCTATATAAATTACAATAATAAAAAATGAATTTCACAACACCCTTTTGCCATCTTTCTTGCATCCTATAAAACTATGTGAGCATGAAATCGATAATAAATCATTTGCATGACATCCACCCTAATCTAGCATAATTAATATTTTTGAGTTTCTGATTTACATATAATAATGATTATAATTTGAATTCGAAATAAATGGTGTAGAGACATGTATTCATTTCATTTTATTTCACTTCATTTCCTAACCAATGAGAGAGAAGGAGAATGGAAAGAGAGGGAAACACTATTTTCCCATAATTCAAATTTCACACATACAACAAGCTAAAAGATAGAGTTATAGACAGTTATTTACAAGTGTCAAAAAGTTTCCACGGTGGTTAGATAACCCGACGGGGGTCCTACAACTTTATTTTTATGTTTTTATGCTAGCTGTAAAAACATTCAATTCAGAATCAGAGGCTAAGAAACCAGTTGCAAACATTGTCTTCCAATGAGAAAACACACCATAATTAAATTTCTATGTGTCCACATATTTACCAAGATTTCACAGGAACTGATGAAATTCAAAACTGCCAAATGGTTTACGATTGATGTTTAGTTTTCTAGGGCCATCGGTCATAATTGACCGAGTTGTAAATGATCAAAAGTTGGCTCGAGGCCTCAGGAAACTTTTAGCTTAATTAATACATCCTACGCTGCATATGGTTACTCCTTAACCGTTCATGCCTTGTGTAACCATTCTATTGCTTTATATTCTTCTTTTCCGTTATTTTGAATACATTGAATAAATCTATTTGTTCTCCTGCTATCATTGGTATCAGAGCGTGGAATTGGGAGCATGGGAGTGAGAAAGTTTGCATTTGGCACTAGAGGAGATTCATTGGCATGGAAAGAAGTAGTCTGGAGGTGTCTGAGCGGTATCCGTGATACCGTGTGTGGGAAGGTGCCCAAGATACAATATTTTCTGCAGCAAGTGCTTGGTGTCATTACCTATTTAACGAATGGAGCGCAAACATGTTTTAGTGTGGCGTTTTGGCATGTGGATTATTTCATAGTGACATGATTTAACCACGTGGGTGGAGAGCATACAACGATCCATCTCCATGACAGTCCTATTGTGTCACTCGGAAATCCCATTCTGTTGGGCTATGTAGGGTGGTGTTAGATGTTGCTAAATGCCATGCTGCTTCAGGTATGCTAAGAAATTCTTTGATACAAATTCCCCCCCCTCGATCTGAGTAGAAGAGAAGGAGAGGCTTCCCAGACTTCCTGGTGGCTTGCTGGTAAAAGGTTTGGAAATTGGCAAATCCCTCACTCTTCTTCCAGAGAAAATATACCCACATTTTTCGTGAGTAATCATCGAATGTGGGTCAAATTATTTGTGTAGAAAGGGGTCAAGTCCTGTATCATTCCCCATGGAGACTTAGTTATTACTCAAGAATTTATGAAGGGTCGTCTATTTACACTGGATGTGGTCACTTCATCTAACATTGCTCTCTCTACTTCAACGACGGAGTTCACTGCACTATGGCACTTTCGATATGGTCATATTTCTGCCAGGGAGCTCTGCATTAGCTCAGTGCCAAGAAAATGGTAAGAGGGCTTCCTCCACTCTCCCATTCCTTACCTGTTTTCTTGGGATGTCTTGTAGGCAAACAACATAGAGGTCCATTCAAATAGAGCTCTTATCATTCTACAGAGCATCTTCAAGTTGTACACATTGATCTGTGCAGACCCCTACTAGCTAGCTTCCAAGGTTTTGAATACTTCTAGCTCATAATTGATGATTACTCACGGAAAATGTGGGTATATTTTCTTGAAGAAGTTCTTAGCATACCTTAAGCAGCATGGCATTCAACAATATTTGACTGCACCCTACATGCCCCAACAAAATGGGATTTCTGAGTGACACAATAGGACTATCATGGAGATGGCTCGTTGTATGCCCTCCACCGCCAAGTTGAAGGATCATTTTTGGGCAAAAACAGTCCAGAAAGCCGTGTATCTACTCAACCGAGCACCCACGAAGACCTTGTAGAACAGAACACCGGAAGAGGTATGGACTGGTCGTAAACCTTCTATATATAATTTGAGAGTTTTTGGTTGTACTACATATATGCATGTTCCAGATAAGAAAAGGAAGAAGATCAATCCAAAGACACTGCCATGTCTTTTCTTGGGGTATAGTACTACCTCAAATGCATATGGTCTCATAGATCCTAAGATGAAGAAAATCTATGAGAGTTAAGATGTGGTGTGTGATGAGTCATCCTTTGACTCCCTGCCACACAATGAAGATCCAATACCGACCTTGTCACATAGATTGCTCACACATCCAGATGATGGGTAAGATGATTCTTCTGAGAGAGAAGAAGAGCTAAGTGGAGACTTATTCGTTGATCTAGGCACACTGGAAATCACATCTTCACATCAGTAGCAATAACACCAATGTCTGAAATGGGTCCAGAATACTATTGGGGATACACACCTGAACTCACTTCCAGGTACTTCTACGGGATTCAGAACATGAAGTCAAGCTAGACGTGAGGTAAATTTTACACTCATGAGTTCAATTATTAATAGTACCAAACCTAACACTGTTCGTGAGGCATTAGACCAACCACAGTGGAAACAGGATATGAATGCTGAATATGATTCCCTACTTCAGAATCAAACGTGGGAACTTGTTGATCTGTCTCTAGGTAAGAAATCCATTGATTGCAAATGGATTTTCAAAACAAAATATAAGGTAGATCGTTCAATCGACAAACACAAAGAATGAATTGTTGTAAAGGGTTATGCTCAGCAAGAAGGAATTGACTATGACAAGACCTTTGCACCCACATCAAAGATCAAAACCATCAGATTTGTTTGTACACTGGCAGTACAAAATGGATGGAAACTTCAGCAGATGGATGTCAAGAGTGCTTTTCTGAATGGTGATCTCAAAGAAGAAGTATACATGGCCCAACCTGAAGGGTTTGTAGATGAGCATCAACCACACAAGGTATGTCGTCTGATAAAGTCACTTTATGGACTCAAACAAGCACCTAGGGCACAATATACAAAAATTGATGATCACCTATTGAAGCATAGATTCACTCGTAGCCCCTCAGATACAAATTTCTATATCAAGAAGGTAGGAACAAATATTTTTATTCTGGTTTTGTACGTAGATGATCTTGTGATCACAGGAAGTTCTGACAATATGTGGATGATGTAAAGAATGATCTGAAGAAATCCTTTGACATGACTGATTTGGGGCTACTTCACTACTATCTTGGCTTAGAGATATGGCAGAAGAAGAATCATATATTTGTCTCCCAGATGAAATATGCCAAGACACTCCTGGAGAAGTATGGAATGTCAGATTGTAAACCAATGTCCACACCTATGGAAAAAGGTTTGCAATTATCTAGATTCCATGATTCACTACAGGTAGATGGCACTCACTACAGGAAACTTATGGACAGTCTCATTTACTTGACTTATACCAGGCCAGATCTTTTCTTTGAAGTGAGCCATGTCCTTATATTTATGCAGGAGCTGAAGAAATGTCATTGGATAGCAGCAAAGCATGTGTTGAGATACGTCTGAGGTACAGTTGAATTTGGTCTAGAGTATCAGAAGAACACTCACTTCTTCTTACAGGGATATACAGACTCAAACTATGCAGGATCCATTGATGACAGGAAATCCACTTCAGTGTATGTTTTTCATCTCAGATCTAGACCTATCTCATGGATTAGCAAGAAGCAAACTATTGTTGCTCTCTCATCCACTAAGGCTAAATACCACGTTGCATGAGGAGCTATATGCGAAGCAATTTGGTTACGTCGAATTCTTGCAGATATAGGGATTATTGAACAGAAACCTCCCATCATTGACTGCGACAGTCAAGGTGTGTTGAAGCTTGTGAAGAATCCTATTTTTCATGAACGAACAAAGCATATTGAGGTTGAATGTAACTACATTCATGAACAGGTCTTGAACCACCAAATTCAGCTCCAGTACTGACCTACTAATTTTTAGGTTACAAATATTCTCACCAAGCCTCTCGGTAAGGTGAAGTTTGATTTGTTTAGGGGGTACATATGTAGGAATAATGTATTAAGGGGGGAATGTTAGCTTAATTAATACATCCTACGCTGCATATGGTTACTCCTTAACCGTCCCTACCTTGTGTAACTTTTTTGTGGCTTTATACTCTTCTTGTCTGCTGTTTTGAATACATTGAATAAATCTATTTGTTCTCCTACTATCAGAAACCATGTCTAAAACTAAAATTCGATGGATGAACACACAACGAGAAAAATTCTTAAAAGTTCCCCTATATATGGATAATTCACTAGATTCTATGGGATAGAAAACTAGAAAGTAGTTTTCCAACGATGATAAGTTTTCTAGATCCACTAGTCATAATTGGTCTAGTTTGACCTAGTCATACCACGACTAGAGGCCTACAAAATGGATTTTTCAAACTATCAAGATTTTTTTTTTCCGCACTAAAGGTTCCAAGAAATTGTCTAGTAAAAACACTAGAGGTTTGTGAAGATGGATAAGAATTTTTTTTCTCAAGGTTCAAATGGCGAGGTGATACGAAACCTAACTTTTCAAATTTTAGTAGCTTCCTACAACTACAAAAATGGTTAACAAGGCTGCTATAAGGGCATCAAAAAGTTCATGGATGATCATTCGAGGTTGATTCAAGGTTTAAAGTGACTCCTCACATGGCAAGGTACACATAGGAAACTTAACATCCTCTTTCCGGAGTTACGAAGATTGTTTTGGGAGTCTCCAAAAATCATAATTTATCTATTTAAACAAAGGAATGGTCAATATATTTACCGGGAAGTCAAATTAAACTTGTCAATAACAAGGGGTATTGTAGCAATCTAGTTTGATTGGGACATTTCTAGATCATCACGAAGTGAGGGTTTACGTTCATTGTTTACCAAGGAACATTAAATCCTATAAGTTACAATATAACATTTTATTGTTTTAAAACAAGTTTATTTAATACAATCAAATATACAAAATATTCTTTCAGTTTAAAGTTTTACTCCATTGAAAGAACAACTAAAGAAGATAAATTATGAGATATGAGGAAAGATGAACCATGCTTGGGAATAATGAGTGAAGTTGGTATGAGGTAATCCACATGGTTTTGGTGTTCCATGAACTGATTGTAGTTGTTAGAGGGTTTTCAAAGTATTTTTCACCTAGCCCACCTCGTATATCTTCTATAATCCTTTTGTGGCTCAACAACTTCTTGAAAAAGATGTTTCACATCAAGAAGATGTGGGTCAATCTTAAAGCAAGGGCTTTATATCATAAACAATGACATATGTTTCAGTAGATGTTGAGCGAATGGTTTTTTCACTTCTACTTTTTCAAACTATTTGAAACAATAAAGTAGTAGTAAGTGATTTAAGGAGGAGTGAATGAAAAGAAAAGTAATCCGCACGAATTTCATGGAATTTTCTCCTACTGCAACGATTTGATTATTGTTGAATTTGTAAATTTTCCTTGGGTTTCAGTGAATTAATGGCTTAGAATCTCAAGTAAATTA
Organism: Taxus chinensis; assembly: GCA_019776745.2. Taxonomy (NCBI): domain Eukaryota; kingdom Viridiplantae; phylum Streptophyta; class Pinopsida; order Cupressales; family Taxaceae; genus Taxus; species Taxus chinensis. Next base: position 831,157,243 of record CM034148.1, read on the forward strand.
CTTGTATTATAATGCAAGGGAAAAATGACAGGTCTAAAATGACATGGATGAAAGCTCAATCTTTTTCCAAACCCTGCCACATGCCACCACTTGCCAACCCAATTCACCCACTCCACCACTCCATTAATTGTCCCATTTTTAAAAAAAATATTTATTTTCTTTTTGTTTTATGTGGCACTACACGTTGGATGTTATCATGGATTAATGTGGATGAATTCTATGTTTTGATCTACTATAGAAATCTGTGTGATACTTTGGATGGTCATTTTTTCTGGATGTTGGTTTCTTTCTAGATTTGGATTATCAATCATAAGTGAAATAAATTATCAATATTTGTATGGTTGAAATAAATATCCATGATTGATTTGGTTTTCGTCATAGTGAATTATTTCTTTGATTTATTGTTTAATGTCTGATTTGAGTGTACACATTATAGAGCACAAAGAATAAATTGGGTTTCAGGGTAGTACGTCAAGTTTCATAAGCGACCGACTGGGCCGAGTCCTTTAGTTATGCATGATTGTGTATATCCTTTTGTGTTTGTGGCATATTTGTGTTTCGACATGATGTGTGATTCTTAATTATAATTATGTTATTTGTAATTCGATTTAGTATTTTGATGAGTTAGTTTAGGGACCTAATGGTTTGTACTTGTGTTAGTTGTTTTTTAAGCTAATTAATTTTTTTGTTTGTGGTTGATACCACCTTATTATAATTTGGGTGGGTCTAAATGTGGCAACTTTAAGGGATTATTTTCACTTTAGTGGTCTCCCTTACATGGAAGTAGACCCCTTCGATCCTACTTATGTGTAGGAGGTCTCTTTTAAAGGTAAAATGATATTTTCCCTCCCATTTTACTCCTCTCATGTCAACATCTTATAAGGATGGTTGTTTTTTGTGTTTTCTTAAAAGATGAAGGGTGTTGGATTATTACCATTTTAGGGAATTTGTGAGATTAAATTCTAAATGGGTTTTTATTTTATACTCATTATAATTTTGGCTATCTTTTTTTGGTAGATGAAAAGGGTGAAAAATGTCACCCTCTCATTTGTGAGGATTGGTGATTTCCTCTTCTTTTTATTCTCCTTCATGGAGAGGGGTAGGAAGTTTTGGCTTCTCATTTTTCACTTTGGAGAGTTGGAAAACTAGGAGCTTAGAGCTTAGGGGAGGTTGTTCTGCTTGAAGTTTGATTTTCAAATTTGAAGTAGGGTTATTTCCTCTTTTTTTAGTTTATATACCATAATATCGAAATTAAAGTGTGATTGTTTGAATTTTATATGTTACATGTTTGTGTGTGATTATTTTATGTTTTTGTTCCTTTCTATTTCTCCAATCCATCCTTCATTGGTGTTATATTTCTAGAATTATATGGGGAAGAGGGAGGATTGTTCCCTCTTACACCACATGGCTTAATGGGAAAGACATGATGATCTTAACTTTATTCCTCCACTCGTATGGTTTGATGTGGAGAATGATTTTTCATATGGTTTGAACCTCCTTCTCTATCCTTGGAAATGAAACTATCTATGGTTTGAAAATATTTCCAAGGAGAGGGCAAGGTGTTTGGGAAGGAGAGATAAGGAGGGTATTTTTGAATTAATAGAAAATGAAGACATGTTGGATATTTTAATAGTTTTCCTATTGTTGGTTCACATTTTAGCTTCTTATGGGCTTATTGCAACTCTTCCCCTTTGAGGAAAACATGGAATTTTTCCTCATGTGATAATTGTTGTTCATTTTTATTTTACGTGTGAAAAAATGGTGTGTGTGTGTGTGTGTGTGTGTGTGTGTGTGTGTGTGTGTGATTTCCACCCTTGTCATATCTTAGTTGTGTATTCTCGAGGCTTGCTAATCTCTCTTTTATGGGATTGGAGGGAGGCTAGTATGTCCAACATTTGTTGGAGATGGCATGTGATGATTTCGTTTGGTTGGCAGGAAAATGAAACGCTATTATTTTTTCCTTAAAGGCTATTATGAAGTGGAAAATTCTAGATTTGGCTTGGAGTTTGGAGAAGAAAATCTGGAAATTTTGACATAGTATTCCCCATTTATGGGATCCTTATCCTATTGCATTTTAGTATGTTTTTCAAATGGTGTTGTAATATTGTTAAGTCTTTTGTAGTGCCCACTCCTCTTTGACACTTGTTATATTTGATTTTGATTACTATTGACTTTAGACATGGATATTATTGTATCATTTTTTTGTTTAGCATGATGTTAGATCATAGAGATATTCTGATTTTGATGGATTATGATTCATACTATGATTGTGTGGATTCCTATATACATAGAGATACATGTTATATTTGATGATGATGATGTGTTGTTGAAATATGTACTACTGACATTCAGAATTCTCATCGCGTTGGGTAGGATTTAACTTTTGAACTAATCTTGTTATCTTGTGGATATTGGTAAAATATAGAATTGAGATGTTGTGGAAATTTCAGAAAAATGATAGCATTATTTAGTTGATATGATGATTTAACTATATGCAAATGGTTATTGATTGATATGCATATATTTTATCCTTGATGTTTTTTATGTTGCCGCGAGGCTGAAGGAGGTATTGTGTGATTTTACAGGCAATTAAATCACAACAATAAAAAGGGGGATTGGAAACCAACCACAATGGAATACTAGATGGATAAAAATAAGGTCATTGTACGATAAAAAATCAACACATGACCTTCCTCTCACCCAACCTCCCAAGGTCGTGCTGAGACATCCAGTGTGGAATTAAAATGGGAGTGAAAGTGATGGCGATGATCAAGCTAATTGGGAAACCTTATGTCTTCGACACGTAATACTAGAATCTGTGAATCTAAGGAATAGAATTCTTTCCTAACCTGAAGGGGTGTGATGGTACGGTCCGATATGATAGCTGCTTGGAGACTCCAATCGATGTCTAGTTATACCGAGATTTTATTGATTGGTTATAGATTACGTGGAAAGTAACATGAAGGTGCCTTGTATGGGTTTCCATACAAGGTCATGGAAATTAAGAAAAGAGGTGTGGTGGAGCTGTAAGAACATAGGGTGATTTTCTGGTCTCGTCCAGAAATTCTTAGCCTGATTGGCTACTGTATTCAAAAACGAATGTTGTGTAATTATATCGAGTGGAAGTGGTGAAGATATGAATACCAATGTGCGTAAGCTAGTGTCGATATCTAACTGACTAGCAGGATTGTTGGGTTGCGAGACCTGTGGGTCACAACCAAAGACTCATTTAGGTTGAGGCCCTTGTATGGTCATGCATGCAATCAAATAATATTTTCAGGAGCACTCCAAAAGTTGTAGGCTTGATTAGCATCTATGTTCAATGTCTCTAACTATGTCATTTTCTCAGCGTATGTGGCAGGTGTATGTAAGACTGTTAAGCACAAAATTTTGTCAATGTCAGTTATTAGATCTATCCCATTGGGTTATGGGTCCAGAGGATCACAACTGTAAGTCTTTTCTTGTTGCGGATTGTTGATGGTCATGTAAGATGAATTGATTTGTTTTCAGTAAATAAACTATCTATCAAAGGAAATATAACCTATATTTTTGGTGTTTTCTCAATATATCAGAATAAAGCAGTAAAAGAAGCTAATCTATGGAAAATAAATATTTTTTTCTTTTCTAACTTTTCAGACAATGCATCTAATCTAATAAACTAGTTTTAAAATAATAATTAGCCGGATGTAGCTAACTATCTATGTAGATTTGTGAATCTAAATCTAATATCTATTCTAATTCAAGAACAATATATCCAACCCTACCTCAGAAGTGAAGAACAAATCATGGCTCTAACAGAGCTATTGTTCCCCCACACCCTCCTTGGCAATGTTGAAGAGAAATATTCCTATTGATTTGATCTACTTACAATTATCTAGCTACTTGAAATGAACTGTTTCTCTACTCTATTTGATATGCAATTGACAATTCGACAAAACAAAGCAAAAAAATACACAACTCCAACTTAGAAGAGCAAGAGCTTTGGCAAATCCATTAGTATCAGTATCTTTCCCCTTAGTTCTTTCCTTTCTTTCTCTGAGTGTTCATGTGAGTCCAAAGGATTGGGAATGCAGGGAACAACAACAAGAGGATGGTGCTTGAGCGATGACATATTGGAAGCAATCTGGATGCAATGTAAGTAGAAGAGAGATAACACAAGATATTTGAGCTTGGCTATGTAATTCCTAGCAAGATTATGACAGCACAACAATGCAAGATACACAAAATTCTCAGGCCATTTGCTTGAATACAAGTATGAAATATATTGGAATGGAGGATAGGAGATTACTTCATGCACAAGGCAAGAAGAGGCAGTTCCAACTAATTAAATCTTATTTAAAATATAAGGAGCAAGGGGAACGAATAAAAATAGCTATTTTTAGCCAATTCGGCTCATGGATGCATGAAAAAAGAAAACTTAAGTGAACCGTCGCATGTTTAAAACACGCATGAAGATTCTAGAAAAAGTAGGAAGCACTGCCACCTTGCGCAGAGCATAGGTTTTAAGACCGCCACCTAGGCAAGGCGGTGGTTTGTGAACTGCCACCTAGTCAGGGCAATGATTTGTGAACCGCCTCCCAGGCAGGGTGGTGGTCTTGGTACTGAAGGCCAAAACAAGCACAAAAAAAAATGGGGAGATGGAAAAATGCATGAAAAAGTTAAGCAAGGCTATCTAGGCTACAAATATATACTATGAATGGGTTTTTGGAGCTTGAACACCTTCTTGAAAGGATTTTGAATCATCACGAAGGACTTTTATAGCCATTTTTCTGACAATGTAGCACGTGCAATTTTGGGTGCGTACATTCACCATGGAAACTTGTGTAATGTTGATGTTTTGTTTGTTGTTTTTTCAGTTTTTTAGGGGGTCCAATTGGGGGAATGACCTCCAATTGTGACCATGGGCATGTGTGCAAATCTTTACCCTTTTTATTTTTATTATATAGTAGGTGATTTTATTTTGATGTAATTTATTTTATCATTATCGATTATTGTGCTTTTTTAGTAATTTGATCATATTATTAAGCTATATGGGGATATGACAAATGGATTCATTTATTAGAGTTGTTTTTCCTTTGGACTATATGATTTTTTATTGGGTATAAGTGACTTTGAGTATTGTACATTCTACCTTACCTTGGAATTTCCGATTTGGACTTAAGGGCCGTTTTTGAAGGCTTGTGGGACAAGATAAGCTTGTCCCACACCTCTTTTTTTCATATACCAACCCTACCTATGGATTGGGGGGTCAAAAACATACCCCATTATGTGTTTTGTAAGACAAAAAGTGGAATTTATTGCACTTTTCATATGTATGGGTTTTAAAGTTTTTCCTTAGGGGATGTGGGTTTGTATTGTGTGTGTAAAATGTTTGTCATTCCTCTCAACCACCAATTTATTGTGCATAGGGGTTGAGGTTTGAATTATTATGTGGAGTTGAGTATAAGTGATGTGGCATTCTACATGGAGCCACCTCACCCTCCTCTCCCCCTTTCTTATTTATGCAAGTTTAAATTTTTTTTTGGGGGTTACTTCATTTAATTGTTACTCTTGTATTTTTGGGAGTTAGAGGATTTTGGAGGGATTTTTAGGTCAATACATGTTGTTTTGTCCCACTTATTTTCCTTAAAACATGAGTGGGGAGTGTAGTTTGGTGGTAAATAGTAGTGGTCTATGAAAACACCCCCTTCGCGTGAACCGCATTCGTGTAAAGTGACATGTAGGTTTTTTATTTTTCCATGTATGGCATTAAATGTGGTTCACACGAAGGGGGTGTTCATGTGAACACCCTTTCACGCAAATGGTTTTTGCATGAACACCCCTGTTTATATAATGGAGGCGCTACAGAGGAATTCACTTTTCCTTCAACCGCCTCCTTTGTGCGAATATTACAAAAACTAGACAATATCGAGGCCACCAAGAAGATCATGCCCAATGAGCCCACCGAGAACACTAGCATCGTCACTAATGAGCACCAGGTATAAAATAACATAGACTAGACCAAGCCCACCAAGCCCACCAAGCTAACAAGCGCAAACTGTGCCCAATGAGCCCACTAGCATGGCCAATGATGACTGATGAGGCCATTGATGAGAGCCAGGTATGAAATATGTTGTTTTATTGGTGAAAATGGAGGATCCCATGGGTTTGGGCATAAAATAATTGAAACCCTAGCTCATTTTTGCAAAACCCTAGCAAATTTGATATGTTTTTTGTCTAATCATTTTTAACAGAGATCAGTTCATTTTTTTCTTGTATCTACCTCTACATTGAAACCATAGCTCATTTTTTGCAAAACCCCATTTAAAATATCTTGTATCATGGCCAAGATTCACAAATTTCGGTGTTCAGTGTCAATGCATGCTAATAATGGTGTTGTGAAAATTATAATTTCTGCTATAATGATATATTAAATTTAAAATATACCTTTTGTAGAATAATGGTGCTTTGAAAACCGTAATTTCTGCTATAATGATATATTAAATTTAAAATATACCTTTTGTGGAATAATGGTGCTATGAATATTGTAATTTCTACTATAATGATATATTAATTATAAAATATACCTTATGTAGAATAATGGTGCTTTGAAAACTGTAATTTTTGATGTAATGATATATTAAATTTAAAATATACCTTCCATAGAATAGTAGTGCTGTGAAGACTATAATTTCTGTTGTAATGATATATTAAATTTGAAATATACTTTCTGTAGAATAATGGTGCTATGAAAACTATAATTTATGTTGTAATGATATCTTAAATTTAAAATATACCTTATGTAGAATAATAGTGTTTCGAAGACTATAATTTTTGTTGCAATGATATATTAAATTTAAGATATACCTTTTCTAGAATAATGGTGCTATGAAAAATGTAATTTCTATTATATTGATATATTAAATTTAAATATACCTTCTGTAGAATAATTGTGTTGTGAGCCTATGAGTTTTGTGTCACATTGAACCCATAAAAATGTGTATTCAAGGTGACGAGATAAAAACTGCTAGGTTATATCGTATCTAAGAAAGGAATTGACATTGATCACACAAAAAATTGTGTTATCCTTGAAATGGTTGCACCAAAAAGTGAATTATCGAATCAAATCCCTTTTGGGGAAGTTACAGGTTATATGTAGATTCATCCATAATGTTACATACATTGTCAACCCATTCAATAAAACCTTAAAAAATAAAATACTATAGTGGATTCAATATTTGCAAGAGGCCTTTGAGGAAATTAATAAATTACTCCTATCTCTTCTTACACTCATGGTACCATTGTATGAGAAACCTGTTATCAAGTATATACGTTCATACGATATCCCTTTGTCATGCATGTTTTCGGAAGAGGAGGATGACGTTATGGTATGTGTTTTATACTTCATCAACTCCATCCTCTGAGATTAGGAAACTCATTATTCTAAAGCCAAGACTAATTTCTTCCCTATATTATTTTAGACTAATTGAATCACCATTATATGGTAAACTAGGAAACATAATTAATTTTCAAGTCTCAATTCCTTTGTACATTCTTGACCCAACAAACTCTCTCTAAGAAGGCTCACCATTTGATCAATTGCCTCAAAAAGTTTGAGGTAACTTACACCAACTATAATGTCAAAGGGATAATATTTTTTATTTTTTTATATGACAATCCATGATATTTATGATGCCTAGTAGATACTAAACCTCCCTATGAAGTAATTTACTACATTTTAATTCTTGACATTACTTCTTCTCATTCCTAAACTAACTTCATTACCTACTTTATTGCTATCTATAAGACATAAACTACAATTAGAAGTGAACCATCCATACTATAGATGTGAAATAAATTATCTAGGATAGATTTTTGTATAGGATGATGTCCTTTTAATGTGTAGATTAAGAAGATTCTAAACATGTTATGTTCTAATGTCATGGTGGAGTCACTGATGGCCACCTTGGAAGCACCTATGAAATGATTTATAGATCTATAGTTCCCCAAGTCATCATTTATGATAATAGAATATCCTTTAATAATCCCAATATGCACGATTTGTCACAAGAAATTATATAGCTCACACCATACTTCGTCTTTGTACTATCCTCAAGACAATGGATAGGTTTAAGAAATAAACAATATATTGAAGTCCATTATGCTAAATATAGTTAAGAGTGACAAAAAGGGATTGGTAACTTATTAACTATATCCTTCCCTAAGGGATTATAGGACTAACATACACATGCCCACATGTTCCACCCTTTTCTATTTCGTTTTAGGTTTCTTAATGTGTTCCTCCTTTAGAATTCCAACTCCATATCCTATGGGTTTCCCTTTCGGTTATACTAGATGAAGATAAGTATATGGATTCTTGTTTAGCCACACTCATTAGGTCCTATTCAAAATGCATCTCAAGGTTTTCAAACATCATGAGCTAAATGATGTTAGTGTGTTCCTAAGGTACACCAAGAACTTCCACAACTGTCATATTAAAATTTGTGACATTTTTCTCTTGTAGGAAAATCATATAGATAATAAAAATATCGAAGGTTACAAGTTTAGAAAAAAACTAACAAGGATTCTACTTATTCATCGAGGACTCTAAAAATGGGTATTTTCACCTATGTACACTTGAAAGTGAGGAATTTTGTGAGTTTATAAACTCTCTCCACCTAAAATGTTACTAAATCTATTTCGATGTTTTACATTTCCCTTCATTTTTTTCATTTTGCATTCTGTAACATTTTCATTCTATTCAAAAATCGTCTCAAGGTTTTCAAACACCATGAGATAAAGTTATTTTAATTTGAGATCCTAAGGTACACCAATAACTATAAACAATGTGTCATTAATCCTTTTAAATACTTTGTGACAATGTTCTCTTACTAGGATATTCTTCACTAGATAATTTTATAAATATCGAAGGTCACAATGAAGCTTTTGAAAAAAACTAGTCATTTAGTGATCACTACTTATCTTATCGAAAAATAATCCAAAATTTGCATCGATTTCTTCTATGTAAATCTTGATCACTGTGCTAACCTACGGTTTTCTGAAATTTATGATATCGATATCTCTCTCCTCACATACCCATGTCACTATGAAACTTTTTGGCCATGTTTTACATATCCCTTGGGTAGATCATTTTACATTCTATAACATTTTCATCAAATCGTCTCACCATGCATAGAAAATTCCTTATTGTTTGCCCTAGATCCAATGGGCCGAGAACATAACAATTTGGCATTAATCCATTTAAACCACTTCTCAATGTTCATTACAAAATATTATTCAGGAAAGTATCCTTATTAGGTGAACCAAAATATTGTAATTTTGCATCTTGGTCATTCCATTTGTAACATTCTCATTATGTTTGATTATCATGATATATGTGCATTCAATTATTCAAATCCACATCATAATCCAAACTAATGCTAACCTAAAGGTATCTCTGAATGGATGATATGGATATCTCTCATCCTGGGATGGGTGTAATCCTTGTATGTATGTGTAAACTTCGTAAAACTATCCTTTCCATGGCTTTGGTAGGAAATTTGATTCCATAGTTTTATCAATATTCCACCAACTAGAGAATTTGGTATTGTTTTCCCTAGATCTGTGTATTGTGAACATTACGTAATTAGTTATCCTTACCACATTCATGCTCCAAAGTGGTATTAGGAAACTTATGTGTGATTAGTTGCTTTAGGAACTCTAGGATATATGTAATATGTTTCTATTTGGAGCATTCTGATTAGATGGAAATTCATTGTATAAATGTGCATTCAATGTCTCTCAAATCCAAAGGTCATAAAACGACCACATAATGGACAAACGTTGAGGCTCTAATGGAATATGGATATCCTTACTGGGATGGGTATACCATCCTTGTATGTCCCCATGTGTACATCTATAAAACTATCCTTTGACATGGCTATGGTCGTGAATCTCAGCCCTATATTATAATTATGGTCATACCATGTATGGTCCTTAAGGTTGATTAGTGTTACAATGTGGTTGACATCTATGTACATTAGTTACGTGCCCAACCTATATTTTTTTGTAAATAAGGTGGATCCCATATTAGAATTTTATATGTGATATGGTGGAGTCCATTTTACGATATGTATTAAAGAATGGTTGACTTATCATTTGACTAGCATGTTACATTCTAGTATAATGTCATCCTTTAGTCTCTCATTAAATCTATGTGATCCTTACCACATCATGGGGATGAGGCTGTACTTATAATATACTATGTAATTTCTTACCTTTTCTAATATCTTATTTGACATTGAAGCTTGAAATATCATATTTTTATTTTGATTAAAATAGGAGAATATCTTTGGAGAAGTATTTTCATTAAAAGTACTATTAATTGAATTTTACTTTCAATTTTTTACATTCATGGCTTCTTTCGCTCCTAATTTGTTTGAGAGGACCAATATAGAGATTGCAAAATTGTAATCTATTCTCAAGAATCTAACTACAATTCGGGAAATATAAAGCCCATTGTGAAAAAATATTGGTTGATCTTCTGTAGAATAGAGACAATTTTGAAAACATATAACCCATTTGATTCTAAGTCAATAAAAAAATTATGGATTCATTAAAATCAATTGTCTCAAGAGATGTAGGTTATAATGAGATTACATTACGACTTTTCAATAAGGAATTCGTTAAGAGGTCTTGTTGGAGTTTTTATGCAGACAAACGGAAAGTAAGGGGATATCATGTAAACAAATGTTCATGTCCCTTATGTGCCCCTTTGATTTATCCTATATTTGTGGCCTCTCAAGGCTAATTTCTGAATAATGACCAATTACCATTATACTTCATGATGATGCTACATGTTGAGGTTCACCTAAACCTCAAGGTGAAATATTTAGACATCCCTAGTTATTTGCGGTAGGGGCGTGGCTGTATCAGCCATAGGGAGGTGTATATAAATGAGGGAGCTACTTACAGTTGTTGATGCATGTGGTAGCTTGTACCAAGGCCACAACCATTCTTATCAAGATTTCAAGATGTCCCAACACCTTGTTGTTATGACTTACACATGAGGCTACTATCGAGGGTCTTGTTGGCATTGCTTGTGAGACCCAATTGATCTCTTCTGGCCGTGTGGGTTAGTACCTTCAGAGATATGATACTAGAAGTGGAGGTGCTAGGAGGAAGTAGTGATGCACGTAGTGAGGTATACGCTCGTGCATATTTGATTTCCCCATATGACTTTGAGGTAGTTACAGATCCCGCTCAGACACATCAGCTAGGATGCATCATGACTGTTGTCTGAGTTGTTGCATGTACATACAAGGTGATTTCATGGAATTACATCATTCCACTATCGGGGGTTATAGATTTTATAGAGGAGAGTGGCATTGTGTACTTTTCTAGTCAGGGTACTATTGCCACTACTATAATTAGACCTCCTATTGCATAAGATCGCCACATCTAATGTTCAAGCACATTTCTGTTCCGATGTGTGAAAATTAAACCTTAATATAATTAAAATTTATTTTATTTCATCATTACTTTACAATTTATTAATATTAAAATTAAACATGTACTGGTGTGTTTCGGCTTCTGCTCTAGTGTGTTGAGCTTCACAGCCCACACCATCTACCCGTACGTGACATACACACAGCTCTTGATTGAGAACAACATGGATCTTGATGTTCTGGGCTTGAGTTCAGCTTGGCTCACTTGGCGACGTATTTGACTGGTGTTGAGGTCATGGGTGACAATCCCATAGATTTGGAGAACACGTTCCGCAGAGGTATATATATACATGTGTTTTAATAGAATTAATATTTAATCTAAATTGAAATGTTAGAAAATAATTAACTTTATTCAAAAAACTTATTTATCAACTTCTTACATTTTATTTATTTTGTTTCACAGGACAGAGATAGATACTGAGACAGAGATCTACACATAGCATACATACTTCCAACATCCGCCCAGGGACAGATACTGAGGTAATCAATTGTATATGTTTTTTATATGATGTATTTAATTAATTAAGAAATTGTTGTAGAATTTTGCTTATAAATTGTAATATATGGTACATGCTATATATAGTTTCTGATGTGTATATTCCTTTTTCTTAACATGTAGGGTGAAGTAGAGCGTAGTGAGGGGTCTGGCACTCGCCCTAGCGCACGGAGGAGACTTTAGTGATATTTTATAGATTTTAGACATGTATATACTCATTAGACATGATTTTAGATATTTTGGACATGTATATATACTCATATTCATTCTAGACATGATTATTATATTTTGATATATTTCTTAGACATGTGTATTATTATTATATTTTTATGAGTTCTAGTTTATATTTACAATTATGGATCTGAATATAAGACACCCCCCTTATCTTTCATTTTCTTTTTCTTGATGATATCGTAATAGGTATATTGATAGATAAGATATTAAATACCCTTCATTTTTTTGATATAACATTGTAAACTTCTTTAAAATTCTATAGTGAATCATTTGATGCTTAGGTAATTTAGTAGTACTTTATGTTACATTAAACATTCCATGGCTAATTGAATGCTTCTTTACTCATGCAATTGTCAAATCTTTTCAAAGGCCATTTCCTATCCACCTTAACTTTGTTTTTATTCATATCACTACTAATTCTTATAACTCAAAATTTGAGTCTAGGTAAATATTGCCAAATTCAATATTCATTGTCTCTAGGAAATTGTTGTTTGGTATTAAACTATCTCTCTAACACTCTATAATAGCTTAAAACCTTTTGAAAAGAAAAAATTCCCTCTCTTTATCCATCATCTCTCTAAAAATCAGGAAATATAAACTCATTTTGTTGTGGGTGTGCGAAATGATGGAAAATGAAGTAAATGTAATGCAATACATTTCCATGATTTGTGATATTCTAATGTAATTGTAAATTTGAATTTATTTGGACATGGGTAGAAAGGAATTTATGAAGATTAATTTAAGAATTTCCTCAATCTCTATTGGGTAGTGAACATGTTTAAGTGATGGTCGATTGTTAATGCAAGGGATAACATTATTGAATATCATGAAATTTCATCTTGATCAAAATACATACGTCATATTGCACATCTAATGTTGAAAATTATGATTTGAATCATATATGATGAAGGCTTAAGTTCATTGTGCATAGCCTATTAAAACACCTAACGTAAAATGCCTCTCTGTAACCCAAAGTCTTTGGAGATAAAGCTCATGGCAACCTACCTCATAAAGAGTAATATGTTACTCAATCATAAGAACTAATGTGTAGATTATACCCCAATTGTGGAATGTAATGTGTTATCCTCTTCAATTTCAATTTATCTACCAATTCCTAAAAAATAATGTTATATTCACATCTATGCAATATTATCTTCATCATGAATAACCTTGATTCATGTAGTTCTTAATTGTCTATGTCAAAATTTAATTGTCTATCATTTTTCTCACATGAAATTTTAAATGATTAAACTTAGATTTATTAACACTAAGAACTTGTTTCAAATTTTTATAAAAGATATCGGAAAAGAGAAACTAAAATGAGGAAAAAAATAAAATATAAATTAATATCCATTTCTTTACAGCCATCCACAAGTGAAGAAATCATGAACTCAATTTTTGAAAAATGGCGATTAATGTCATTTTACATGTACACAATATCTAAAAACACCATCAATACAAGACATTTTAGGTAGACCTAACATTAAGTTTTTAAAACTCATTTGTTACACACACACAAACACACAGACACACACACACACACACACACACACACACACACACACACACACACACACACACACACACACACACACACACACACACATGTGTGTGTGTGTGTGTGTGTGGTTCAAGTTTCTAAATCCTTCATGATATAAAAATTGATATATATGGAAAGAATATTAGTGGAGATACTAGGGAACAAAATTACATCATTAATGAACCCATCCTTAATATCATAGCAAGAATGTGTATCAAATATGTATGCCAAATGAAAAATAAAATAGATAAAATATTTGATTCCTGGAAGAGATTAATATATAATATTCTAGGTCCTTCTATATAATACCAAGTGGCTATGCTCGTTGTTTAATGACCTATAAAAAAATTTCATGGTCTTCTACATCTAGTCTCCATTTTTTGCGTTGACCACTTTTAGTCTTCACTTGATGTAATTGTAACCCTATAGAAATTATGTGATGGGTATAATGATAGACCTTTTTTCCTAAGGTTTATAATCAACAAAGTGAATCCCACTTTGGAGGGCTTTCACTTTTTGTAAGTATGTTCCCTGCACTACAACTGAGCTAGTATAAAATGTTGTCTCCTCACTTGTTATTTCACATGTTATCTTTGTTCTCTCTTCTGTGCAACGCAACACGTAGTACTCCACTTTCTCAATATTGTCTTCTTCAGCAATGACTAAAAATAAATCACCTACAAATAAATGCAAAGAAAAATTCAATGATCCATGTATACTATAAATTATACATATATATATATATATATATAAATATCAAATTATACAATCCTTTTAAATAAAACATACCTTGTTTAACCAGTCCAGATATGTGGTCATAATCAGTTGAAATTAATGGCACATCTTCAAAACTATCATCATGATTTGATCCATATGTGTCATCCACAACTAAAGGAAACTTACTTCTACTCACCTACATACCCATGTTTTTGACTATTGCACTCTGAATATGATTTGTTCATGCATTCATAACAAAAACAAGAATAATCTCTTGTACAGATTGCCTAGTTATTACTATCCATAGTAATCAAAGAGTGCAAAGACCTATAATTAGGAATCCTTTCACATCCATACTTTATCCTTCGATCAATACCTTCAATTAATCATGCTCAAAATATCAAAAAAATTTAAAACAAACATTAAAATTCAGAATATAAAATTTTAAAAAAAATTTTGTAACTTGTAGAACTTAATAAAAGCACATCAAGATATCTACATGATCTATGTTTTAAATGTGCATGTACATGTTATCTCCCAAAACACTATGTATGGGGTTAAAGCCTCTAGGGTTGAAGTGTGTGATGTTGAAGCCTGTGAGGTTGAAACCCAAACTGTAAAATGTTTCTTACACCATTCAACAACGGTGTCGGCATCAATTAATTGATCTCTCTCATAATCAAAGATTTGTTTCTTTAGAGAACGTTTGATGCATGCACCCACAACATCGTGTTCTCCCTTCCCATGACTACTCTAAAAAAACTCCATAAATGATCTATTTTGTGACTGACGATGATAACGAATGAGTGCGGAAGAAATGGCGAGAGGATTTGAATTGTGATGCACAACCATCTAACCAAACAAAATGTTGATCTATTTGTACTCCTTGTTGATGAAGATATTGAAATAACAAACCATAAATAATGTTGCACAAAGTGGGTGTCGTGTTCCTTTTTGTCACTTATATAGAAGTGATACTCCTTGATCATTCGCTTCACATATGTACTTTCAACCCCATCCAAATCTAATTGTGCATTCCTATAAAATACTTGACACCATGATAATAACTTGGTTAGTATGATAATATTGTGTCTGAATTTCTTTTTTATGAGAAAATGAGTAATTCTTAGCAAAATCAACCACAGGACAATATGGAACCAATAGGGAATGTGTTTCTATTAGTCTTGAATTGTGTAGCCTTCCACTTTTCATAATGAGAATGTTTGATGTACGGACTAATTAACACTTTAGAAACTTTACATGAATGTAGCAATGAGGATTTCCTCTTCTACCATAATCTAAGCTGGTTTGCATCTTTTCCAAGCCGTGTTGAATATTTTATGTATTTGAACCTACAAAATCAATACATAATGGAAAAATTGTCATATTCATTTGTAGTAAACATAAAAATACAAAATAAAATATGTACATACTAAATTTAAAAACACACACACATGTATGTGTGTGTGTACACCACACACACACACACACACACACACACATGTATGTATGTATATATATTAATCAAGCTCTTACAAGCCACCATTTGAACTGTGTCCAAATCTTCATTTTTTTCTGGAAATAATTTCAATTGCCCGCACTTGTTACAGACACCTTTGAGTGCAAGTCATATGATCGTCGACATGGTCATTCACATATTGTGCAAACAATTGAAGTTATGAATTCACTAACACGTGTAGGTGGGGGCATTTTCAGGACCATTTGATGCTTCCCGTAACTTTCGATACACCTGAAAAACATAGATTTTGAAATACATTAATTTTAAATCACATCTCAAAAAATGAAATTTAATCAAATTTCAAATATATATAGATATAAATGAAAGCACACCTAAAAAATATATATACATGATATAATTGGTGTTGTACCTGATAGTGATAATCAAACTCTACGTGATAGCGGCAACAACATGTGTCAGGGACTTTATTCAGCTTGCACATACCAAGGCTTACAAATTTTCAAACATTCGTTGTCCAATCTTAACATCTAGATTTTCTTCTATAAACTTTATGTACATCTCATGTTGAGTTATTTCAAGCCAATGTTTTATATGTTCATCATAGTTATTGTGAGTTATCCTATGTTTTAAAACATCCTTCACATTCAGAGAAGGACGAGTCCTCTCAGTCCAAAAATCAAAAACTATCTTCACAATATTATCCTCTATTTTATCAGAACGTCATATTTCTACACATTAGTGCCCAATTTCCTTCCATAGATAGAGTCATCCAATGTCTTCCTCCTCTTTGCATACCTATTGACCCGTCTTTTCTAGATAAACCCAATGCCTTGGTAATGATGATAACATGATGATTCTTTGTCATATCTTCACTTACAAATTAAGTTAATATTTCTTTATAAGAAATACTCTTATCAATAGAACTAGTTTTTATACCCAAAGAACTTATTCCTTTAGAAACATTTCCCAAAAAATTCTTCTTCTATACAGTTTTGAATTTTTTTGTCCAAAATCAACACCCAACAATTCTAATGTTTCCTTCATATCAACATGATTCGAGAATGTAACCAAAAAATGTTCTCTAGAAACTGTAGTCAAATTAACAAATTCACGATATATTATCTCTACACTTTTTGTTGTTTTCTTTTGTGATAGTGGTTCTTGTTGGGAAAATTCTTTTAATTTTTGTAAATCCATCTTCACCAAGTGTTTCACATTTTTCATGGGAAGTAATTCCATAAGTTTTGTTATCACTTCAGCATAATGTTGCGCATCATGATCTGTGTCAATAAACATACACATGTGATTACACCAAAATTTGCAAAAAAAATATTATACAAATGTGATTACACCATTAATGTACCAAGCTAGTAAACAATTTAATATCTAAAAAATTAACTTACTATCTAGTAAACAATAATATTAAGTTGACCAAGCTAATTGTATTTAGATAGCTTCATGAGGTCCTTCTTGAAATCTACTAAACAATACTTTTGCATTTGTATTCAAGATTTTTTCAACTTAGAAGCACGTATGAGTGTGACATAATGATCTATATATTATTGATTACTTTGTGTCTAAGAACCTACTTTCCCCTTTTCCCACATTTCCTTTTTATTTTATTTTCTTACAAAAATACCACATAGTCATGTGGAATAAATTTTCACCATGTCATCGAACGTATCTAAACTTAGTAATCAACTTAATTTCCTTATTGGATGACTACTGGATACCAAATGCATATTTGTGATGCCTTAGTGTGAATCTCAAAAGGTTTAGGAAATTTCATGACATTGTGATAAAAAATAGTATGTAGAGGAATAGTCTTACTAACTCAAAATAATTTTACCATGCATTGGTTCAATCAACCTTGGATTTGACGTGCATTATGTAGTTGACATGGGATAGGACATATATATATATATATATATATATATATATAAATCAAGGATGAAACTATTATCTAAATTTACATACATTGTCTAAGACAACTAAGAAACTATTTAACGTAGTATGGAGTAATCAAATATTAAATCACTATTATATTTTTAATATGCATAGAGTATAGCTATAATTTTAATGTTGATGTAGCATGTGTAATGAATCTTTGTTACTCCAAATGAACAATTACCAAATTTTTCATATAAATATTAATTTTTCAAAGGTTGTAATATGCATAGGATGTTATTAACATGCTAATATCAATCCTTACTAATATTTGATTTGGGGGATCAAAATTTCCAACTAATATTTTATTTAGGAGATCAAAATTTCCTTATAGTAGATATTGGCTCAAGTCATCATTTGATCTTTCAATTCATAAATCATATATATATACACACACACACACATGCATACATACATACATACATACATACACACATACATACATATTTGGTGTTAGAGCTATCTAATTTACGAAAGATGGCATGGTACAAGCCTAATATTTCATTCGACTAGGATCTCTTGTGCTATACATCATACTTAATCATTCTCACAAAATGATCTATGATATAATGGGATGTTTGGAAGAGGGAATCAAGGAAAAAATTAATGTGGTTCTTTAATGCAAAGTGTTTTGGAAGGTGTTTTATCTCCACATGAAGAGTATGTGGATAAAGCAAGAGTGCTAAGAAATAAAGGTATGTTGAGAGGATCATGTTTGTATCTATAGATGAAGACAACCTTTTCGCAACTGAAAGAGAGAAATGATGAGTGAGAAAAGGTGAGGTTAGAAAGGAGAAAATGATAGAAGCATACCTAAATAATGGAAAAACAATATATTATAGCTAGATAAACAATAAGTAAATAAGGAATATGACCCATTTGGGAGCTAATCTTATGATGGTGAGATAGAATTTAAGAGGCTACCCTTGATAAAGAGGAATTGGGTTAAGGCCTATATCCAGAGATAGAAATTTATTTTGAATGGAACACATAAGCACGATGGGTGAAAAATGCCAAATTTTGAAAGATGTATGAGAAGTTAAAATGTAGAATAACGAAACAAAATGTTCAAGGGGTTAACTATAGAGATATAGATGGGAGGAATACAAAGGTTCTTGTTTTTTTGGGAATGACCCAATTATATGAGGATTAAGTTAGAAAGGTGTTGGTGGGTACTGAAATAGAGCCTTTCTAAGAGGTGAGAGAGGATGTTGAAGAATGGAAGTTGATGTTAAATAGAAACCCTATATTTAACTAAGAGATAAAAACAACCATGTCTCCTAGAGAGTAACAAGCAATACAAAAACAAAGTAGATGGCTAGATCAAGATCCAAATTATACTATTGAGTGGTTGCAATATTTTTTACCATGTTTTATATTTTTTACCATGTTTTTTTTTATATTTCAACAATTATTGTTTCGTTGAATGATTTTTTTGTGTGGATCCTTTTTCGGTACTTGGTTGGTTCTTACGTTGTTTTTGTTAGAGCCTTTTATTTTCACATATTGGTTTCTATTGTTTTAGGTTATGGGATCCTATCAAAACCCTTTCCTTTACCCAATCTAAAAAACATATTATCATATTTACCTTAGAACGAAAAATAAAATTACGATCTATCAAGGGTTTCTACTTATGTACCAATTTTTGCAGCCTTGTCTTTCACTTGTTGTCCTTCTCTCTCTCTCTCTCTCTATTTGTGCCTTCCTACGAACTGATCTTCTAGCATTCTTCTCTACATTCTCTTCCTCAATATATTTTTTTTCTTATTCTTTGCATTTCCCATGATTCATCCACTTCAATAATTTTCACCTGCACACATAAATTGAGATAGATCTAAAATTTGTAAGAGTAAACTCGATACAAAACTACACATGCATGCAACTCTTATTATATACAAATCTCAATAGAAATTAGGTTAGAAATTAGGTTATTTTTAATTTTATGTTTTTTATAACTTTAAACAACTTTTCTAATTTTAATAGAATTTATATTTAATATACAATTATTTAGTTTTATAATATATTTTTAAATAAAATAACTATATGCTTTAAAGTCAATTTTATTATATATAAATAATAAAAAATATTTTTTCAAAAATATAATAACATATTACATATTTTTGGTTAAAAACAATTTTAAAAAAAACAAAACTTAGTTTAAAACAAAAAAAATATGTAAAAAACTAAATTTAAAACATTAAAAATGAACAATATTATTTTAACACTGTTACTTATAAAAACAAATTTTTTTGCAAAACATTAAATTTAGAAGGAAGCGTTTTGGTGGCGCTTTGGTGGCACATGGGGCGATCACGCAAACCCTTGTTTGCGTGAATGTAGTTCGCGCAAACCCACATTTGGCAAATTTAGTTCACGCGAACCCACGTTGCAAATGTAGTTCGCGTGAACCCTCGTTCACGCGAACCACCGCTAACTGCCACTTACGTGGCACCTAAGTGGCACATTTTGGCTCCAAATCCTTTTGGAGGATAATTGTAAGCCAAAATCTGCCACTTAGGTGCCATGTAATTAGGGTAAACGAACTAGTAAAATTACAAAATTTTAACAAAAAATTCAAATTTTTATTAGCTTTCTAAAAATATAATTTTCATTTTCTAAAAATTTGTTTTGTTATTTATTTTTTAATTTTTACTAACATATGGTATTTTAGGACAATCAATAGTACACAATCAACCAAATTTGAAAAATAGTAGAATATATCAAAAAAATTGAAAAAAATAAACTTACTATTTGTTGAAGTCTTCTTCGTACCTATGAAAAAAAAACTCAATTTTGATATAAATCTTAAAATTTATTGGCATAGACATATGTACACTATTTATTTAAAAATATTTTACTACAAAATAATATAATTATAATAAATATATATAGTCAAAAAAATACAAAAATTTGACAGGACCTTAAAAGTCAAATCTTGAACATATATCTAAAATTTCATGGTGAAAAAACAACTTTTCATTTAAAAACACCACAAGGGGACAATCATTCCTCTTTTAGAACATAAGAAACAACATATGAATAAAATTAAGATAAACACCAAAATTTTAACCAAAATAAAATTTAAAAAATATACATGTATTCTACACTCTAAACACAACATTCCGTTAGTTTGTGGAATTTCATGAATGCATACGGTTTTGTGGCTATTACATTTAGAAAATCAATGAAATTGAAAATTCATGTTTATAAAGGTACAAAACATACAAAAAACGTGGCACATTTTATTGTGCCTTCACACCAGTGCATAACCCATGGCATTACAAATTTACTTGCAATAATAGAAAATTGGTTATAGTAATAATATTCATCAGCAAAATTATTTTATAAAGGATTTTATTTTATAACAGTCACTTTATTTTAACCATCGCTCCATTTTTATAACTACTGCATGTTTTAAATGTCGAATGGCTTGGGATTTGACTATTCCGATTAGACTATCCCACCCATCCATCCACGTGGTTATGGTTTGACTGGTGTACATTAAGCTCCACCTTGACAAACCTTTTGAACGCTTATAATGTCTCAGATGGGTTTTAGTGCAAATTCTATGTGGCTTGCATTGTATTTTAACCAATCCACCATCCTTGTAACCGTCACCCCCCATAAGCCTTATTAAGACTTCCATTTTTTATAACGGTCACATATATTAAAATAATATCTTTTTCATCATACAGAAAAAACCCACGTCTGTAATGCAACCCTTGTGTCTTCAATCCTCTGATTAATGTAGCAAATAAATACTAGCTGCTCTTCTCTATGTGCTTGAATTCTGCTTTTGCCATGGGGATGCTCTTGAAATAAAGAAATTTCTTGCTTTTACAAATTCAAATAGTTTTCTTCTTAACAAGTATTATTACTTCAAGAGCATTCTTGTATGCAACTAGGTCTGATTTTTCAAATTGATATCTGTTTAGATCTGAATTGCAGCGTATGTGGTTAATTGTAAGTGCATTGTTAATGTAAACCTACTTTCCTTATCTACTTTTTGAAAACCATTATGAGGCACCTAGGTTTGCAAAGTAATAAAGAAAAGGATTGGTTTTTGGGTCTATGGTACACAGTGAAATGCAGAGCTTCCTTGATATACATTTCATATGCACTTAAACACCTAAAAGTGGCCTTGAGGCATTAGTTATGAAATTGCATGATTCAAGTCTGTGTACTTGTAATGCCCCGTAGGGCATCGAATCCTGTTTTTGCCACCTTGGCCTCCTCCCAACCACCCGGCCTGCAGATAATTGACCACCGCATTTTCTTTTCTGTCCTTGCGTGAGGGAGACGGGAGTGGGTGGAGCCCCATTTTTTTTCTTCACCATGATCTTGTTCTGATTCTCCTTCAATGCGTACAGGTGGGTGTGGGTCTCCAAAAATTGTGCTGTCCAGGCAGAATCCTGTGGGCGCATAACTGAATTTCTCCTGGGAGGGCCGTGAGGAAGATTTGGTTATATGCCGCAGCTACAGGGTCGAGAGGTAAACTTATCTCAGAAAATCAGTGGCCTCCAGAGTGGGTAAGTGCGACAGCTGCTGCAGGGCGAGCCCAAGGAACCGTGGTGTTGATCCTGATGTTCTGGTTGCACGCGACCATAGTCGAGACCAGTTGTTGCATAATCTTGCAGCCGTAGTAGAAGGACGAGATAAATTTTTAGTTGAGCTGTCTTGCCTTTTCATTTTGGGAAGTCGCTTCTGTCCAGGTGGCGAATCTAACATGGAAGAAGCTCGATCAAATCTTGAGGCAAGTTTTGCAATGAGGCTGAGATTGCGTTCACTACTGGTTCTAGTTCTGACCAGAAGTTATTCCAGCGCCTAGCCCATGGGTTTGATATGGTGGTTATAGATGAAGCTACAAGCTAGGGAAGTAGGTGTGTTACCTCCACTTTCCTTGGGAGCTGTAAGGTGTGTTCTTGTTGGGGATCCACAGCAACTGCCTGCAGTAGTAAATAGCCAGGCAACGGGCATGTTACAGTTGGTAGAAGCCAGTTTGAGCGCTCCAACAAGCAGGTTGTCCAACTTTGTTGTTGTCTGTTCAGCATTGACTGCAACCATCTATTCGGGATTGACTGTTTTACACAGCCCAAAATCAATTTGTACCTGAAATACAACTCAGGTAGTTGTTTTCACTTTTGTAGTCAGAGCAGAAGCATGGGGATACGAGAGAGAGTTTCACAGCTGTATTCAGGAATAGACAATACCACTGATAGGCTTTGGTACTCGCGGCTAAGGCTGACAACATAGATCAGATGAAGCAAGCTGTTGACACAGCTTTACAGGTCGGGTACAGGCATCTTGACACTGCCAGTATTTATGGCACCGAGCCAGCTCTAGGAGAAGCTCTGAATCATACTATTCTAACGGGGATTATAAACAGGGATGAAATTTTTGTGACCAGTAAATTATTTGCTGGTGATCACGATGACCCTATTTCTCGCTTTGAAGACAACCTTAAAGAATTTGCAGCTAGAATATCTGGATCTGTATCTTATCCAGTGGCCTATAAATTTGAGAAAGGGGGCTTCACATCCAAATCCCAAAGAGGAGGACTTTCTTTTCTTTGCCATTAGATATAGAGTCTATATGGAGGGGAATGGAGCAATGCGTGGAGTTGGGGCTTACTAAATCTATTGGTGTGAGCAATTTATCCTGCAAGAAGCTCGGCGACTTGTTGAGCTATGCCAACATATCTCCTGCTGTCAATCAGGAGGAGATGCATCCTCTGTGGCAACAAAAGAAGCTAAGAGATTATTTGCAGCAATGTCAACATTCATGTTAGTGCGTGGTCTCCTTTAGGAGGATTTGGTACTTTCTATGGTTCCAATTCTGTGATGGAAAATCTTGTTATTGAGGAGATTGCTAAGAAGCATGGAAAGACTGTAGCTCAGGTTTTGTTAAGGTGGGGTTTGGAGCAGGGAGTGAGTGTGCTGCCTAAGAGCTACAACACAAGTAGCTGCATTGAAACAATCAGATGCATATCGAGATAGCGTTTAAAACAGGCATGATAAGCCCTAACCCTCTCTCTTAATAATTTATTTCCTTTAGTATTTGGGTAAATCAATCTCTGCAATTTCTGTTTGAATTCTGTAGAGATTGGGTTCTGGATGACTTATAATTATAATTGCATGAACTGATCTCTCTCCCCCCGTTACAGTTTATCTTATTTACTATTTGAGTAGAAGAAATCTCTACATCGATTCTTGCCTACTGATCTTATAATGTTGGTTTGTCTTTTTGCCTTGATTTTTCTTCGAATGAGGGTTTCTGTAGAAAATAGTATGGAGCATGAATGAGGTTTTTAATTTTTTTTTCTTGTATCGTTTATATTTTGTAGAACATGGCTTGAAAAAGGGAATCTTCCGTTATGACTGTATTTGGATTTTACTGTGGTTTTATAATAATTTAAACCCCATTAGGATTGGGGGCTTCTATTTGGGAAGAGTCATACTAGTTTAATTGGTCTTTCTAGATAGCTCCATCTGAGTCATTTGATTATCATTTACCTTGGGGATTATGGGAGACCCCCTCACCAGACCCTCTACTATTATTAGTGCTATGAGCTTATTATTAGATTGGAACCCTCCTGAAGCATGTGTTAATGGGTTTTCTATGACCTTTACGTACATGTTATGCACGCAAGTCATAATCCTGTGAGGATAATTCTTTGGCTTAATTTTTGAGGCACTACTTGGACCTTTGGATCGGTTAAAGTAATATTGGATGCATCGAGATTCTCCAAGTTTGATTGATTTGTGATGCCCTCATGCATACGAATTCAGGCAACGCTTGAAAAATAAAATTTTAAATTTATCTTATACTTTGACCTGGAAGCTTGTCGAAAGACTTTTGGTAGGAAAAAAGATGAATAGAGAAGTTAAGATAACTACCCTAAATTGGAGTCATGCATAGCCTTAAGTAAAGGTGACAGCTACCATAATGGAACTGTGCTTACCATGTATGACAGTAAGGATATAAATCCACCTGAAATATTTTTAACTTCATTTTATAGAACAATTATTAATACCCATAGATTGGGGTATGCAAGTGGAGGTTGAATTAGATAATAGGGTATATTATGTTATCAGGTAACTGGTAAGGATAAATATGTTATTTCAATGCTTGGTTAACGAGTGGAATAATTCTATTATTTACGA
The DNA here is from genome assembly GCA_019776745.2 of Taxus chinensis. NCBI lineage: Eukaryota > Viridiplantae > Streptophyta > Pinopsida > Cupressales > Taxaceae > Taxus > Taxus chinensis. The sequence goes on from CM034148.1 coordinate 831,182,306, forward strand.
TGATTATTATGTTTAGCAAAAAAATTGATACTCGCATCTTATTAGGAGTTGAGATAATGTTGATACTTGCATTCATAGTGGCTTGGGCTGCGCTTGCATATCTTAGCTAGTCAAATGTATCTTTGGCATATTACCGACAGATGACAGTATTGTCGGTCATAACTCATTCTTATGAGTTGGACTCTTTTACTAGAAGAAATATATAAAGACATGGAATAAGCAACCAAAAGGACACCTAAATAATACATGAACCTGTGGATTGGTGGAATCCTTGTTAATATAATTATAATCTTAAAATTGTGGGATAAATATCCAAACTATACTTACATACCACTGATTATCTATGAAGGTTTGATACTTGGGTAATATCAATGAACAATGTAAGATTGATACTTGTATTTATTATATAAACTTAATGTCGTTTGGTGCTTTTATTTAATTGAAAGATAATCTTGTTAGACACTTATGTATTTGAAGTAGGTCGAGGGTATTAGGTGAGCGTCATTATTATTTACTGTAATTTAAGTATGATTAATTGCATGATTAAGGTTGTATATCTAGTCTCTTGGAATGGTGTTCTTATGTAAGCAGATCTTAAGGAAGTGAACATTAATGAGTATGAAATGCATTATCATGAGATGTGCAGTTAAGTTTTAAATGTATGTTAGAAATTATTTGATAAGGAGTATTGCAAACTTTCATTTATTTAAATACTAGATGGCATAAGTTATTAGGTGAGGTTTATATCTTATCATGCTCAGTTCTAGCGAACTGACTCTAGATAATATTTGTGCAGATGGATTATGCGAGTAGATTAAAGAAAAGAGTGTAAAAGTTTCATCAGTTCAAAATTATGAAGTTCTTGTAGAAAGTTCAATGCGTTGTAAATTTTGTAACTTTGCTTGCAAGGAGTTTAGAAGATCTCTTGCCGTTGGTATGTTTGGAAAAACTACGTGGTGAAGTGTTCTTTCCCTTTTTTGTTGTTAGACTAGTTACTTACCTTGGTGAGATATGATATTCAATCATTACATTGGCATAAGTATTGTAAAACCTTGTTTTTGAGAATAAAGTGTTAAGTCAAAACTCTCTGACACCTTGTAATGATGTGATATAAGTAAAATTAAATGGAGTGGTTAACCCTTATAGAAGTTAACTAAAATATGTGTATTCAGATAAATTAATATAGAGATGACTTACTTGAGAACAAGAGATTCCTGAAGTACTCAAAGGTGAAACTATCCTTGTAAAGTAAATTTTTATAAATTGATATCCCTAGCTAAACTAGTGAACACTACTCTTTTTTGGTGAACGCCCTAAAACAAGCCAAAGGAAAACAATAGTTAGTTTCTAATAAGATTTAACAAGTAAGAGAAGAAAATTTTGAAACCACACAATTTATCTCTCAGCCTATTTGAAAGTAAATAGTTTCCTTTTGATAAACTCTTTCAGTTAAGCCTAAGTAAAAGTGTTAATAATTACGTATAAAACCCCAAGCTCCAATTAAACCTTGGTAATAACTAATGACGTCTTAAAGAGGATTTTAACTCGACCTAATCTTCCTTATCTCTTTCCCAGGATACTTTGTAAGTTCCTCTTGATTTTGTTGAACACGAATTCTTGTTGTAGCAAGGTAATGAACAAGTTCTAGTAGCGTAAGTATGGACAGATAGCCTTGTGGAATTTAATTATTCCCTTTATTAAGTTAATGGAACTAAACAATTCCATTGTCGTAAAGTGAAGATTTTAAGTGAACTTCTCTACAGTGTATAAGAAATTAACTCAGTTGGTAAGATGAATTTGTGCGAATCATATATTGAATCCTTCTGAAAACTTAAGTCATGAGCTAAAGGGTGTCTTATCAAAATAAATAACCTCCAATCATTTCTTACTGTGGCTTGCCCTAGCTGTAAGTGTGTCATGTGGTTGGACTTCCATGTTGTCTTGTCAAAAGAGGAGTAAATTATCCTTGATAGGTGTGATCGTTTCCGTGCTGCCCTTACGGCCATCCTTGTATTAAATTGTTCACAGTGTTAGTTGCATCCTTGGTGACGACATGTTGTGTCATGTTATGTGTCAAGCAAGTTATAAATAAATAAATTATCCTGTCTTTTACTGTATTGTTTGTGTGTGTGATTTGTGGGTCGTTACACATATGAAAAATAGTTTCAGGCAAATAAATTAAGAGAAGCATTATTTCATCAGACGTTGCAAGTCACTTTTGATGTAAAATATGAAATCAAAATATAAGAAATATAGATTAAATACAAGATAGGTATGATGTTGTAAATGAGATGGCTAGTGAGGGTTAGCTAAAAACATTGTTACTCTTTTCAGGGAATGTACTATGTTATGCTAAATCTTTAATGAAACCCAAAAATATTAAACAAAATTTTGTGAATTGTGTATTCTTTAAATGAGAATTATAGGATGGTAAATGAAGTTCATGAGATTATTACGAATAAGGAAATATACTATGTTGTTTTATTTTAGTATTGCATATCTTTCTTTTTGAGGAGGTATTAATTTGTTCAATTCAATAAATTTCTTTTCCTTCTTCTTGTATCTATTGATGGAATTAATCTAACTTCTAGGAAGTGACAAACTTATGCTATAAACCATCTTATACCCACAATCCTATATGAAATTGTTTAAACCAGAATCTTTTATATCTATAAGTATATTACTCCTGAAAACCCTTCTGAAAAGTTAAACTAGAAAATGCTTATTGTCCTTTCATATCAAAGAATGGGTTTCTATGTAGGATTTATATTGGAAAACATACTTGTATATATATTACTACATATTGAAATAATCCTCATTCAGAACAAAATAAAATTAGCACTGCAAAATAATGAGCATGTACATGTCTATATATATATATATATATAATACAAATTACTTGAACTTTAAAAAGAAACTTATATTAAAAAAAGGCTAATATTTAATCGGAACCGAATGAAGTTTTATTAAAGGTGAAAACCTTTTTTGAAAAATATTTATTTAGGGATGGGTGGCATGGCCGACCCAACCCACTCTTACCAAAGGGGGGTGGGTCAGTCATGCTGGCCACCCTCAAACATTAACAAAAACTTGAAATAAAATTTTCCACAACCAAGCCTTCATTTTCATTCAAGTCCAACCCTTTTTGGGTGAATTTATCCAGCAAGATGTATATGTGAATAAAATATACAACAATATATATATATATATATATATATATCTATTCTATTATGGGTAAAAGAAGCTTGCTTATAAGCAGGGTAAATGTGATTACCTAGAGAAATATAAAATTGTAGAATGATAAAATTTGGGGAGTTTTAGAAAAAATAAAATAGAAACACCAAATTTTAGGATATGGGAGAGAAAATCCTCCCACTGCAATCCCAGAGCCTTGTTTTTCAACATAGTTTCTCCTCAAACTCCCTTTCCTTCATTCTTTCCCTCCCTATAAGATTAATATGACATTGTTGAGGAAATTCCAATGATTAGGTAAATTTGTTCATTACGTTCCAACAATGTTGTGGAGGGAGGACATGTTCTTTAGGATTATGGCATCACTATGAATGTATATTACATCGTACATGTACAGATCCGTGAAGTGTAATATGGTGGGCATATTTAAAGCGAACAAAATCTCCCATAGTTCTGTTTTGCTCACTATCACGATCTGCATCTTACACCTTACATATCATAGCAATTGTATGTAGATTCCCCTTATAGATCCATTTCAACCTCTTGTGCATGCGCACTTGTTTATAACCCCAAACCATTTTGTGGACAGATAATTTGTGTTGGCTCTTGAATGGCATTTTAGATTTTCCTAATTTAGAAGATCCTTCATATGATCCACAACGTGGGGCCCAGAGTGTCGGTGTAGTGGGCATAGTCATGTTTGGCATTACAAGTTAACTTTGGATTGTAAAATGTGCAAAGGTTATCCTAAACTTACAAGGTTAATAAACTAAGGTGCATCTTGATAATGCGGTAAGATCTAATTAATGAAGAATGAGGATGCAACTTCTATTCAATATTGCATTAACAGGTAAACATGAGCTAAGTGCGTACAAGATTCAATAAAACTAGGATTCGCGGGTTAACTAACTGATCAGAAGGGGAAGACTTCTTGACTTGTCTAGGTTGAATAAAATGGAATATAGAACTCTAGATGTGTTTGAATGGTATTATGGTGCTCTCAATCTCTCGATGTAAATAAACCCTAAGTAGTCGATGCACAAATACACATATGTATACATGTATGATTAACAGTAATTAAGGTAGCTGACAATTGGCATAAGGACAGATACAAGAAGAGATACTTTCAAAATGGTTCATCTTTGTTGGTCGAGTAACGGTTGTGTTTTGATGCATGGCATGGTGACAAATGTTCTATCATGGCTCTAGCGTGGAGTGTGCACACTTTAGTGTGTCATGGGTAAGTGGGATGCTAACACTGTGGACCCTGGGCAAACATGTGGAGGTCACTACTACAAGACCTTGTGGAAGAGTGTGAAGCACTATGAACACAAGGCACTACTTAGCCGAAAATGTTGCAAGGCCTACGATACTCTAGTAAAGTTGTCATGGGATCTTATAGACAGATGGGCTAGATGTCGTTATGTGGCATCTATGCAAGACTCAGTTGACTATAAACTGATTGCATGTCTCTACATAGATGTTGGTTGCAAAGCAAGACACTATCAAGCCAAGAATGTTACAAGGCTTGCAATATTTCTGAAAAGCTTACAAGATCTTACGACATGTTGTCAATGACGTTGTGCAGCATTGAGAGAAGTTATTGACAAGTTGACATAACTCTGCGCAAGATGACAACCGTGACATGTTGCTCAATACTGTCCATGATACCATGAGAACTGCAATAGGTTGTGAGAATTGCAAAGCAGAGTTGCAGCATAGCATAGGACTAAAAGAATCACCATACACCAAGGTATTGTGAAAGGGCTCTGCGAATTGACGGAAAGAAATGATGTATGAGCACTATGTAGCAAATGCAACATACATGACAAGACCTTGTGCCAGGATGACTACACCATGTGACCACATGTCTATGTGCGTGTCGTGAGACGCCACAAGGCTAAGGAGTTCAAATTCCTTCAAAGATAGTGAGGAGGCTTGCATGGCTGATAAGTTTTGTTGGCCAGATTTAGCGAACGTTGTGCATGGGTATCATTCACCCTTTCATGACACAGAAATGGTCCCCATGTTCATCTTCCATTAGATGAGACAGGGGCTGAACCTGAAGTTTGGTGGAGGAAGGTGGAGTAGAAACTCCACCTTGATTCAACAGTATTGCCCAGCCTGGGATCTCACTCAAAAGAATTTCCGAAGATGTGTGCATATCTAGTGAAGTGCAAGTTTAGTCACTGGATCAATGAGTCTAGTCCTTTTCTACGATGATGCAAGTATTACAATGGTGGGGCATCAGAGTATATTCATGTACTTTATTTAGGATGTGGCATTGCTAACTCGTAGGTAGTAGCATGTTAAAGTGAATAGGCTTAAGTGAGCTCCATATTGAATGACTAGATAGAAGACCCAAATGATGGTGGAATAAATTAAGAATGAATGACTAAGTTCTCAGTATTAGTTTGCCCACATTACAATGGTCACAAGTGACCATAACATACAGTGCTTGATCTTCTGGTGAGGACCCTCGAAGGGATGTTCTTTAGCAGGATAGGCTATGGAGCCAAACTTATGTGTGCAAAAACTGTCTGGTAGCAAGGTCTACTCTATGGGTGAAAATCACTCATTTTTCCTCACAACTCAACCGATGATCGAAGTATTCTAATCCTATGCCACCTAAGCCAACAACCCAAATGTTGGAAGATGCCTACAGACTAGCTTTCAAACCCTCCAATATGTATGAGAAAGATAACAAAATCTGAGAATTAACTGCTACACCTTGGGGGACACAAGACTTAAAATCCTTGCACCACTGGATTAGACAAATGTTATTACACGCACCAAACTGGGCTTACAATAGGACTTATAATCCTTCCTCTGAGAAGGGCACAAATTGATGTAGCCTCAATGGTTAGGGATCTGTAGTGAAAAAAAGGGATGCCTTAGGCCATGCATGCCCACATATGACCTCAAAGTTAGATCTCACCATAAGCAAGATCTCACGCACAAGAATATAAGAAACAAGATAGAATCTTCTTCTATTCAATGATAAGGAAAAGATTACAAATCCATGTAACACATTCTCATAACCCACTGAGGAAGCAATAGATATGTGTATTAAGACTATGTAAAAATGGCCACAAGAGTGGAACTTAACCATGATGACCTATCAGTTAAGCCAAGCTTGCGGACTCTACATAGCTGTCTACTAAACTGTGCACCTAGACTCCTCAGAACAATGGTGCCTCTACAGAAGGGAAAACTTTTGTCTCGATTCAACAACTGAATGTAGGATGAGACTACCTGGTGCCCAATAGATAGGGAAAAATTCCCTGACACAGGTCGACTTAGGATGAGAAAATGGTTCCTTTCTATTTATAGGAAACAAATGGGGGAAATAAAGATGGACCTTATGCAGAGTAAATGATGCCCTCAAGAAGGTAACAAATATGGCCACAAAGGTGGACTTCCCATTAAACCAGTTTGTAGTGTATACCAAAGGTTGACTTAGGATAAATATTATCCTTGCCCCTAAGAAGGGAAAACGGATTATAGCCACACAGTTGGACTTAGGATGATAAACTAGTGCCCCCAAAAAGGGTATCAAATTTTGCCACACGGTTGACTTAGCATGTGAATAATAGTGCACCCAAGAAGGGCACAAATATGGCCACAAATGTAGACTTAGGATGAGAATATGGTCCCCCCAAGAAGGGAAAAAATAGTTCCACAAAGGTGGACTTAGGATGGTAATGAGATCATAGATAGTTTGGCTAGATGAGATGATACAATAAACTGGATGAGATCGGATGAGATGGGTTTATTAAGATTGGATGAGGTAAATAAGACAATGTCAAAAATGAATAAAAATCAACCTGATGGTACACCGATCCTAAAGTGATGTCCCCCAACATCAAGGGAATTTTTATATATGGATAGGGGCATGAATTTATGTGGATAAGATATGTGGATGAGAAAAAACAAATGTTAGAGGATTAATAATGAGGGAAAGATTCTCCCCCAATGAAAGAGACTATAGTAACTTAGATGTAGATGAGCTAGTGGATGTCGAAGGAGATTGGATAAGATTGTTATAAGGAATGTTGATGCCCACTTTGGATGTAGATTCTATAAATGATTTGGGATCATAGGGTTTTTTGGTAAGATAAATAATATCAATCAATAAGGCAAGAAGCTCTTTAGGAGGAATAACATGTGAAGGAGAAATTATGATAAAGCCTGATTGAGGATACTTAATTAACTAGTTTGATGAGGGTGTAGAAATAGGAATTTGATTGATCATAGATAAATTAGTGTATGGATAAGATGTTCCTCCTAGAAGAGAAAATCAACTCTCTCAATAATATCATGGAGGATAGTTTGAAGGGCATTGTAATGCTCTGTGTCATATCCTGGGGTGTTATAGAAAGTGTGAATAGGATTCAAGTTAAAGCACGATGGATTCTTGCTATAAGAATTAAAGGAAATCACGGGAGGGAGTGTAATCACATATGTTTAGATTCAATATCTTAGGATATCTATGTAAGATTCAATATAAGTAACGAAGGGGAGATTTCTCTTGTGAGGCTTGGGTAGGATATTTCGAATTTGTTTTGGGAGAAGGGGTGGATGTAGATTGGATAGATAAATTAGATGTCTTTGAATAAGAATCAAATTTTTGAGGAGGGTTGGCTTTTTTGTATTTTTATTGATAATTGGAAGATGTCTTAAATGAACAGACTCGCCCTAAGATAGATGGGGGTGGTCCTAAGATGGATTTTGTGACATTGGATTTATTAGGAGAGGTACGATTTAACTTCTTATAAGGACATATAAGAGACCTTTGGGGATGGTTACCAAGAGTCTTAGATTTTGGTTGATAAGGATTTCTCTTGGCAGGGATGAAAATAATCTCAGGTGGAGGATCTGAAGATTGTGGTGTAGGGGTGGACATTGAAGGAGAAAGAGGTGTTTGTATGATGTGATTAATGAGGTATATGTGTGATTGTGATTGTGTAGGTTTAATAGTTGGTGTTACAGCTAGAGCACAAATACCATTTATGTTTTTCTTAGGTGGGGGTGTTGGTTTTACAAATATTTCAAGCAGTATCATTGATCTGATTGCAAATCGAGAAGATGTGATTGGTGTTATAGCTGGTATAGATGTGGAAATGGTAGATGTTGATGGATTAAGTTTAGAATATTCAGATAAAATAGGTAATGTGCACATGGGAAATGATATAGGTATATCTGATGTAGATGTTAATGTAGACATAACTAAAGTTTTTGATCTGGTAAATATAGACGTAGTTGGGAGTGATAGGGATATGGGTATAATTAATACATTAAGTGATGTAGTGATAGGTGTGTTTGATGTAGATGTGGATAAGGGTTATATATGACAAGATGGGGCATGATAAATGTGGATGAATTGGTAGTTATAGTCAAGGATGATATGGATGTGTTAAAATTATAGTTATAGTCAAGGATGATATGGATATGGATGTAGAAGATAATGTGATAGCTATGGTAGTTATGGATATGGTTTATGTATATGTGGGGATAGATATAAAATAAGTCATAGGCACAATGTTTAAGGTAGCCATTGACGATGAGGTAGATGAGATAGGTAAGGATGGAGGTTTTGATGTATAGTATTGACTATATAAGGGTTAAATTTGTAAAATGTGGAAGAAAAAAATTGATTTGTCAATGGTGGATTAGGAAAAGGGTGTTTGAAGATGTCAAGGGGTTGGCTAAGAGAGGATACATATTTGTCTATTCAGAGATCCACCTAATTTATAACTTTTTGAAATAAATATTTAAAAGAACGACACTTTTCGATGTTGTGACCCATGTCTCGATCATATTTTCAATAGTGACCCTCACAATACCAAACAGGTTTGGGGTGTGATTTGTAAATAGGTTGGATGGGATGAAGTGTGATGAGGTGAAATTCCATCAACTTATTAGATATCTAATGATCAGATTCCCCCAAAGGGGTGTAATTAGAATATGGTCCAAAATTTTTGTGTCAAGTCACTACACAAGAGGTAGATGGTTGTGGTTACATAACATGAGAAGTGGATGGATAAGGATGTAAATAAGCTTGGGGGTATGTTAAAGTTGAGGGGAGTGTTTGATAAGAGGGGATATAATTAATGGGTGGAGATTGAATTGGTTAGGGGAACATGTGATGTTAGAAAGTAGGAACGTGATAAGAGGGTTAAGATTGGACAGAAATATCTTTTTGGCGAGGCATGTGAGAAATAGTAATGTTTACAGATTGGGATGGTTAGATAAGCATTTTAGTGATAATATTAGATGAATTAGGGATAGTGTTGATATGAGGTGATGCGGGTGTATTATGATCCAAAAATTTATAGGATTGAGAGATCGTGGGATATCTAAGAAATAGGAAGTTATAAATGATGCTAAAAGGAGGCCAAGAAGTTTATAAAGGAGTAGGATGGTGATGGTTCAAGGGGAACCAAAATGATAAGAGGTTAGAGGATTGGTTTAAAATTTGGAATTTGTTTTGATGACATGGTTGTCACAAGGTTGAAAGACCCTGGAAAGATAAGGTTGAGATACCCAAGGAGACGTCTCAAGGTTGTTTAATATATTATATTGTTGCATTATCTCCTCTTGAGAAGAGGTATTAATAGGCATGAAATGGGAAAATATCTGTTTATGAAATTTATTAACAAACAAATCAAGAAACAAAGTTTCTATTAATGTGATTAATGTGAGAAAATGAGGATAACAAGGGTACTAAAGAGATGGTATTCTAAGGTTGGTTTTAGGTATTAATTATGGATGTGGAGTCCTTGATATACTCTAAGGTACATGAGCCCTGATTTTGTAAAGGATTTATAATGCAGCCAGAACACCATGGTGGCTTCCATATTGGGTGATAAAATTGCAATTAGGTCCACTTGCTATGGGATTGTTTTGATGTGTAAACTTGATGAGTGTTTTTAGATGTGTGTGAATAAATTTTAAATGCAACCAATTGAACTTATACTTACACTAGATTTACAAACAAGGATGCAAGAGGTTCATTTTAAATCCAAAATCAAATGTGGCGGTTCGATGAGAACAAACACACAACCAAAGGAAAATGTGATGAAAAAAGGAGAAAATAAGATGAAAAGGGTAACACCTGGTGAAATTTTTTCCTTTTTATCTGATCTTCAAAGAAAACAAATAGAAAACTCCAAGTAATCAAAAAGAACAAGTGAAAGTAATGTTGATGTGTAATCATAAAACCCTTGATTTTTTACAACTCGATAGATTGAAACTATTAGTGTGATTGTACAACATGGATATTTTCCCAAAGTGTGGGAATTTGTAAATGGGAAAGCTCTCCTGATGAATTTCAGTTCCTATTCCTCTATTTTTATGCACACATTCAAATTTGTATAGGATATACTCTAAAATATACCCTAACTTGCCAAGGAGACAGGGTGAAGAAGATTACAATAAATTAAACCTAAACTAACAGAGGTGATGCACTAAAATCAATGTTGAAAAACTACTTTTTATAGAAATGTAAACCAAAATAAGAATAAAGAGGATGAAAACACACCACAGATCAATCAACTGACGAGAATCCACTGCCCATTAAACATGTAATATAATAACTGTGCACAGATAACCAAGATTACAATGAGAGATCAGAAGAAAGAAATGAACACAAGAGAGGGTTGAAATTTATCCACATACTTATACTATTGCTTCACAAATTTGATAGAGTACATTACAGTGACCAAGAGGCTAAAAAATTACATTACAACTTGAATGACAGGTTTGAACTGCACAAATCCACTTATAGAAAATAAAAGAATGGAGGGTGTAAATCAAAATTATCCAACATTATAAAAATGTCCATCATTACAATATATATGAAGAATGAGATAAGGGAGAGAGGGAAGAAACTCAAAATATTACTTCAACCACCCTCAAATGCATTGAATTCCCCTGCAACAATGATGGGTGTTGTTGATGCATAATCACAACTCGATGGGTTGACACTCTCAGTGATATTGAATAACATGGAGCTTATCCTAAAGTGTGGGACTCTGCGAATCAGGAGAGCTCTGCGGATGAAGGCCAGTTCCTATTCCTCTATTCTGGTGCACACATTCATATTGCAGAGGATCTAATCGAAAACCTGTTCTAACTTTCTAAGGATACAGAGTTAAGGAGATGCAAGAAATAAAACTCAAACTAACAAGGGTGATGTGCCAAAGGAATTCTGAACACTCACTTTGCAATAACACAAACAAAAAAATTCAATATAACCACCATGCACAGATAACTAGGACTACAATGAGAGATCAAGAAGGAGATAATGAACACAAGAGAAGGTTGAAAATTATTCACAGACATGTATTATTACTTCAAAAAGTTGATATAGTGCATTACAATGGCCAATATGCACAAACTTGCACTTCTATTTGAATGGGAGGCTTGAAACTCCACAAATCTACTTACAAACAAGAGAAGAAGGGAGGGTGCAAAGCATAAATGTCTAACCTTTATAAAATTTCCCCTCCTTACAATATATAGGAAGAATAAGAGAGAAAGGAGGGAAGAATTCAAAATCCTACTCAAACCACCCAAGAAAATGCACTGAATTCACCTACTTTAACCACCCAAAAATTTCATCAAATTCACCTACACTAACCACCCCAAAATTAAATTCAATTCACCTACAAAATTGATGGGTTCCATGAAACAACACATGCCTTCATTAATGTTTCTTGTTGGGAAAGAAAGGAAGACCAAACCTCATTATAATGGTAGTTGAGAATCTTGATAGCCTAAAAAATGGTGGATTGTAATTAAAATCTTTATTGATGGTGGTAGGTGAGTAGCAGATGTTGAGATCTTTCCAAAAATTCCCTTCCCGCTCAATTTCGAGATTATAGTCACAAGATAAAACCATCTGAAGGTGCTTTGGGTTTGGAGTCTATCTGTGTAAGATCCATGTGGCAGCCCCGTGCATCTTAAGATTTCACCCCCTCATTTCACTCTTGAAGTTGCACCAATTGGACACTTGGCATCGTTTGTGGTCCTACTCAGTTTCCTTTGTGTTCTAGCTTAGTCCCTTCTATTTGGCGGAGCACTATGTCTGACCCTAGATGCATGGAGGGGGAGCGCACATTTGGGACCTTCCTTTTGGGTCTTACCTTTGAAATTGCGCTGAACCTAAAAGTGGAACCTTCCTCTGGCTTTGATGCTTTGCTTCGACTTTTCAATGGCCGATGGAACTTTCTCAGGACTTAGACACATGGAGATCCTATGTTTTTTTTGGGACCTGCCTTTTGATTTTACCCCTGAAGTTGCACTGAGATGACATGTGGAGACTTTCACTACCTCTTTCACTCTTAACTGATTCAACGGTCAGCTCTACCTTTTCAGAATCTGACGACGTGGAGGGCTTGCACTCGATTAGGGACCTTGCCTTTGTTTTACCATTTTAAGTTGTGTTGTTGAGACACGTGGAGGATCTCCTTGAATCTTTTATACTTATCTAATTTGGGCCTCGAGTGAACACTTCCTTTCTCCATTTTTTCTCCTGTTGAGCTCTGATCCATTTTAACATTGTTTGGACTCATTTTTCAACCTTGCTTCTCCACTTCCGAGCTTGCCCACAACTTGATTTTTGGGATCGAATGTGAGCTCACACGACCTAAACAACCTCTCCATTTCTTCCTGTGTAATTTTTTGTTTGATCAATTTTACCTGAGGGGAAAAAATTGGATAGCAATTTGGTGACTCGTAGGATCACCAGCGTACTAGGTGAAAAGATCAATTGCCTTGAAGTATCCATTGGGAAAATGGTCATGAATGAAAAAATAATTAATCAACCAATCAAAAGCAATGTGTGCAAATCAAAAATCGTATAGTTCAAATCTACTAGCAGTCTCCCAGATGAACTAACTTAGGAGTTATATTCACCACTCTTTCCTAGATGACATAACTTGGGAATTTATTCTGTATGTTGTGTTTTCTTCTAGATTACCTAACTTGGAATCTATCATACATGTTTACAATTTCTTCCAGATGACCTAACTTGGAAGCCACCTATTTCATTTCACATTTGCTTCCAGATGACCTAACTTAGAATTCACCTCTTTCATCTCTTGTTTGCTTCCAAATGACCTAACTTGGAAGTCACCTTTTCATATCGTGTTCACTTCCAGATGAACCCAACATAGAAGCTTTCACATTATGGCGACACCGGTGGAGTGGTGGTAAGAGTTTCTTTCCTCTATCACTCCTATATGGGTCAATTGTTTAATCAAAATCGTTTGGATCCAAAAATATCAAAGTTTGATCTGACTAAGTCTACAGCAGATAGATCTTGAGGATGTAGTTAAATATTGAAGAATAACACACTTTTCTCCCTACACTCTTCCTATAGCAGAAGGAAACTTAAATCCCTCGATTATTCATTCATATACAAAGCGTTCGGGAACGTATCACTCCCTACCCACCTAGTCATCATATAAACCACATTCAAAATCATTATACATCCTAATCATCACTTTCATTTAGTACAAGACATCAAAACATTTACATTTTTCATTACGATACATGGATCAACCCACTAATCCATTGTTCAACACACTTTTATAGTTTTATCGGTATGCTTCTACTACAAATTTGTGTGTTCTTCTACAACATGGGCTTCTATGAATTTTTCTCATGTACGCATCACTATATACTTTATGTTACCGAGATTTCTACTCACCAACATAAAGTGGGGAAAAATGTAGTCACAAAATCATGCACTTACTATTATATTTATACCGCTAAGTATGCTATTTTATATATGGATGTTCAGTAATGACACATCCTATAGTCTTGTTATCAGCTAATCGATCGTCATTATTATTATTTTGGTATAAGTCATTAGTTGTTTATGTGATATTTTTCATCTTTAAGGGAGTCTCAGGTTTTATAGTTTACGTGATTATGATCTCTAGTGCTATGCTAGGGTGCCTAGGGTAGTACAGGGGCACCCCGAGGTGCCCTGCCTAGGGTTCCCTAGTCTGTGATTTTAGGTGCCCTCATTTTCATAATTTTTGGTCCTTATTTGTTTGTTCAAGGTCAATCTTTATTGTTACCCTGTGCATTCCCCTAGGTTGTATATGAAATTCTGGGTCATTGGTGTCAAAATTTGAACAAGAGATCCCTATATAAACATAACATTCTTACTACATTAGAGATATATATCTTACTATTAATAGAAGCTATCTAATAAGGCAAGGGACTGCATTTTGGGCATCTTGCTACATCTAGATCACATAAGCATATGGGGAAAGGATTGTATTCTTTTTATTCCATGTACCATTTTCCTTTTTACATCTAGTTATTACCCCTTACTTGTACATCATTGGCATTAGGGCATCCTAGCCACAAAATTGCACCCTCAAACAAAACTAAAAAAGGTCTAGAATGTAGTGCAGTGCTTATTCATAAGTCCATTGTGGCAGCTAAGGTCATTCCAACCTATTCATATGAATTTTTATTTCTTAGGAATTGATGCTTTGAATAGGATTTTGTAGGTGGATCTTCACATTGAATTTACAACGGACACAAGAGAAGGTATTATTATAACCAAATCACAGCACCCTTATGTTTAAACAAGTGCATATTCTTGAGTTCACGATGTCATTGGATAACATGGGTACTATCTCCAAGTTGTGGGACTCGCTACTTGAGATAGACCTCCAGAGAAAGCTGGTTCTTGCTCCTAACTACCTGCCACAAGCTACTCTAGTGCATGCAAGCTAATCCATCCTAATCTAACTATTCCAAGGGACTAAGGAGAGAGGATGCATAAAAATTAAATCTTACACTACAGTGGTGATTACACCAGAAAAGGAGGTGAAATATCCTGTTGAGGGAGAATACATAAAGAAAATGGAGTTGAGAGAGGCCAGATCAATGTGAAACATACCCAGATCTTCATTTACCACTAAATATCCATGAATAACAACATATTGCACCTACAAATGAGACATACATGCACAAAAAAACAACAACAAAAATAGAATGGCAAGGAGATACAACAAAGCAATGCAAGGGTTGAAAGGACACCACGAACACAATTTTATTATTCTTAGAATATGAACAATCCATTACATTTTTGAAATAGAGGAAAAAATACACTTGCCAGGCCCACGAGAGGGTTTTCAGCTCAATGGTGTTAAGAAAATAAATTTTACAGAGTTTCCCCACATCCCAAAACATCTCCCTTCTCAAATGAGAAGTGTTTACAATATATAGAAAATGAATGAGAGAAAGAGATAGAGTGAAACTCGTATTTCTTCTCTCACTAACAAAAAAAAACAATTAAATGGTCTAAAAATGGTATGGGCACCCTTACAAATCATCTTACATACGTAATTTAGCTTCTAGAAGAAGAAATGGGGTGTCATACTTCATTGATTGCAGTGGTTGGGCCCTGAACTGTGTATTTTCGTGCTGGAGAATTTTTCCAAATTTTTACACATGTAACCTTAGTGAAACTAAAAAATATTATTCCCAATGTATAGAGGGAATTTATACCTTTCCAATGATATATAGTTTGTCAAATTTTGAGCACTGGATCAAAAGTTATGCCCATCCGAAGTTTTGCGCAAAAAACTGTCGTTTTCCTTTGTTCTGCGGATTTTCCACAACATTTCACGGATTTGGTTCTCTACGGCATTTCACAGATTTCTTCTACAGTGTCTCTGCAGCTTCCACAAACTTATTTTCTGTGGCTTTTTTGTGGCTTCCGCGGACTTCTTTTCTGTGGCTTTTGCAGATTTTTTATGCAGCTTCCGCAGACTTTTTCTGTGGCTTTTTTTATGACTTCTATGGACTTCTTTTATGTGGTTTCCATTGATTTTTTCTGCATCTTCCACCACCTTTTTCTGCGGCTTTTTCTATAACTTCTGTGGACTTCTATTCTGTGTCTTCCACAGATTTTTTCTGCAGCTTCCACGAACATTTTTTGTGGAATTTATTCACTAACTCCTTGGAATTTTCTTGGATTGGGGAGTTAGAAAAATGAAGTAGAGTGCCCCAAAACCAAATTTTCTTCATCTTACTCAATTTTTCTCAAATTTGCCCAAGGAATGAACTCATTTCCCCTCTGAAAACCTAGGATTAACCATGAAGCTCTATCAACTACCCAAGTTTAGTTTTCTCCTATTGCCTATTTTGCCAAAGGGGGTAAAAATGGATAACAATTTGCTGACTCATGGGGACATCTACATGTTAGATGAAGTGATCAGTGGCCTTAAAGTATCCATTGGGCATGGAGTCAAGCTTGATAAACACAATTCTAATATGAATCTCTAAAATAAGGTCCCTAAGCCACTTGAAACATTACTAGAACTGGAGATGATTGTAGAAATTAATCTGATCTAATACAAAGAATCCATGAAATAGATACACAGACAATAATTGAAATCAACAACTCTATATTATATTTTCATTAATTCACTATTTCATTACACTCCATTATATAGGAGATGTAAAATAACAATCCTTACAACAACATTTGTCTTCATATACAACCATACACCCATATGGTTTCAACCTCTCACCAATATAATAATAAAACAATACTAATTGTTTTATTATTCTAACTTACTAACCACATTTTACATTTACTATTTACATTTACATAGTAAATGTACTTTCACTAATTTATCATAATAATAATTACACATGTAATTATTATTCACCCATACAAATGGAGCACTAATATATATTTCCTAACATTCCCCCCCTTAGTGTGAACATGGGAAAACCTGCTTTGTACTGCAACGTGCCGCTACATAGCATGCTCATGATCTGGATGGTTTCAAGGACAATACCAACAACCTCTGGATGGTTTTCCAAGTGGTTAACCAACAACCACACAACAGATGGTTTTTAAGGACAGTACCAATAATCTCTGGATAGTTTTTCTGGATAACTAACAACCACAATATCATGATGATGCAGTAGTATCAACAACTCTCATCACTATCTCACTGCAGGGAATAACATAGGAAATCCTACTGAAATCTCTTGCTCATACATACATAGAGAAAGCTGACATACTAGAAATGGAACATTGGATCATGTTCCCCCCTTCAATGTGAAATTTCCACTTATTGAAAACAGGATCACTGCAAACTGAGGCACACCACACTGGAAGCACTAAAATCAAACTGCACACACACCTGTCACCAAAGCTGATATGCAGCCTCGTCATTGGCAACTGACGAGAGGTCGCTGAATGACCTCCAACCTCCGATGCCTCCTGCCTCCGGTAACATGCTGCTAGCTCAGCCGGGTTTGGATATGAAGCTCATTTGTTTCCACATTGAAGTTATTCTCCTCCCGCAATGTGAAACATTTTAGTTTTAGGACGTCGGGTACAACCGATAATGCGTCCCACAAAATAGCCAAAAAATATGATATTTTTCAAAGTGAGTATTTTATCCCAAAATTAGAACCACTATAATGAGAATTAAAAAATAAACACTTTTGCAAAAAATGGTGCTCAATTTTGAGTTACCGTGCAAAAGTTATTGAGGTTACAATTTCCCGTAAATTGGTCCAGTTAAAATAAAATTGAATTTCCCTCAAAATTCAATTATTAAGCAAAAAATATAGAAATATATATATATATTTTAAACTATAGTTTTGCTAAATAATTAAAAAAAAATTGACCAATAAGAAAAAACCTGTGTGTTGCATTTCTTTTCCCAGATGTGCATTTCCAGCCACAAAAATGTCTGTTTGACAGCAATTTTGTCATATCTGCGTGCTGAATCTGACCTTGATGTAAACTACAAAGTTGTGCGTCTTTTTCTCATCTTTTCAACCCAAAAAGAATCGCATCAATCTAATTTTTTATGAGGAAGATATGTTCATTTTACTGAACACTACTTGCTGTATTTTTTTGGACGGATTTTTGAATATTCTCTTTGGCCTCGATCTCATCAAATGCTACCTCCAATGGATAGTGCAAAAGTAATAAAGCAGCACCAAAACCTATATACAAACTAAAAATCATACATACCCTAAGTGGGATATGTAGAGTGTACAAAAGTACTTATTCTGCTGAAAAAAAATCTACTCCTACTCCTACACTAACCAGAGAGAAAGAATGCTAAACAAATCTTGCTATAGGAAGGGAGAAGTAGCTTCCCTTCCTAAAAAATGGGAGCCATGCAAATGATTTGGAGTTGATCATGGCTGGTTGGATGGGTGGAAAATCAACAATAAGTTGGTCTTCTACCCAAATTAGCAAGGTGCCAGCTGAAATCAAATTAGATACCTCTTTTAGTTTATCTGCATTTAGATTGAAGAGGCATTGCAGCTGATCCTTGGTACTTTGCATATCATCCTCATGCTCAGGAGTAAGCATGAATGGTTTTGGCTTCCCCCTGTCTCTAATGAAGCCAATTACCTGATTGGACAAGGTATGGTCATTTGAATGTGCCCATTGCTTTGAATTCTAACTCCAAAAATGGAGTCTTGTTGCAAACCTTCCTAGATGGATGATATGGAAGAGATGATGAAGTTCTCCTACCTTTTCTCTTCTTCCTCCAATGCAGAACATGGAAGATTTAAATCTCCCAAAATTGGTTCCAAAGAGCTACTATAAGGTGCAGGCTGCTGAAATTTAATTCTCTCCTCCATGACAGTAAGCTCAAGTGTTTGGAAGGTGGATGATGAATGAGAAAATGGTGTGATTTTAACCAGTTCCTCTCCATCAAAACACTCCTCCAAATCTAACAGATAAACTACCTCATCTCTGTCCTACTACAAGTGTTCAACTTCCTCCATGGTGTTCTCATGATCACCAACTTGTTCACCATGGTTATCTTCATTCTCAAAGATGAAGTTTGATAGATCAAACCCTTCTTCAACATTGGAGCTTGAACAGAAGGAAGTAGAAGGAAGAATTGAAAGTTCTTTTGTAGCCTGTTTTGTACTCAAAACTTTTGGATCTACATTTTTCTCCTCCACAGCTAGAATGTGCTCCTCTTCTTTTGGATTTGGAGCAGCTTCTCCTTCCTCTACTACTTGAAGACAATTTTTCTCTTGAATGACCTCTTCCTCTTGCATGAAGTATGAAAAAGCAAACTCTTCAATCTGTTGCTCTAGAGGACAAGTTGGGGCCACAAGTTCTCTTTTAGAGCTTTCCTCTTCCATGGCTGATTGTGCAACTTGAATTGTACCAGCATTTTCTTCAAGTAGAGTGCCAACATGGACACTACATTTTGAGAAAACTTATTGCTAATTTGATTCTTCTTTTTGCTATTCTTCTGTTGTAAAAAAATCAGTCCTAACCTCCATTGACTCTTCATATTTTTCCTCCTTTGTCGGCTTTACCAGCAAAGGAATTTTCTCAATCCCATATCTAAGAGCCAAGCTTACTAAGCTCTCAATCATTCCTTCTTCTTGTTGTCCTTCATGACTGATTTTTGCAATTTCTACTTCCCTACATGGAATTGGGAAGGCAAGAGGAGAAATAGATTGGGATTCAATCATTTGTAGATTTGTTGGTTATGGTCAGAGGGATGGAAATTCTTGTTTCTTTGGGGGGATGGTATTTATTTTAGCTCTTGTGGAGGGGATTTGGATTTGGAAGAGAAAGGGACAGAAGAATTGAGATGACGTGGAAGACTAGGGGATGGAGAAATGAAATCAACACTTGGGGTAGCATGGGATGGATTTAGAATTTGGAATTCAAAATTAGATGGTGCTGCTTTAGGATTAGAAAGAGAAAAACTAGATGATGGTGTAGAAATTACCCATTGACAAGGTTTCTCAGCACCAAATTCATAGGCCTCTATCTCTGATGTCCATTGTGCAAGTTGGGGTAGCATCTCCAACATGAAGTCCAGCTTGTCCTGAGGGCTGAAGTGTATTGGAAAAGGGCCAAACAATGGACAAGGTTCCCTATAACCAATTTTAAAATCCTTCATTTGGGATGTTTCTCTTGATTGCACCGTCTTTGCCTTCATCTTTTGGATCTTCTCCACAAAACCAGCATCTTCCGTTTGATTATCTTCATTTTTTGCATACCCCTGCTCTTAGAAATTTCCATAGCCAAACTGATTTTTGGAATACTACTCATATGTGTATGCATGTTGATTTTGAATTTGTTCAATATGTTGATTTAGAGGAGTTATAAAGTATGTTGGAGGTAGGAAACATTGTTGTTGTTGTAAACGTGAATTCCATGATGGAAATGAAGTCATGACTGCACAACTTCATGGAATGAAAAGAAGATGGAAAATATGGAAGGAATAATGGATGAAAAATGAATGAAATGATTGGAAAGAGGGTCTACAACTTTAGAGATGGGTTGTTGACCAGATGGAGTCACCAGATGTGCTTGCAAGTGCCTCTAAAGGCTGAAATTTTCACAGGAACACATCAACCTATAAAAAACAAAGTGGAAGACCTCTTGGGTCCCACCAGGCATGCCAAAACTATTATCGCTAAATCATAGGACCCTTATGTTTACACAAGTGCACATTTTTGAGTTCACAGTGTGATTGGATAATATGGGTACTATCTCCAAGTTGTGGGACTTTCTACTTGAGATAGACCTCTAGAGAAAGTTGGTTCTTACTCGTAACTACCTGACACAAGCTACTCTAGTGCATGTAAGCTAATCTATCCTAATCTAAATATTCCAAGGGAATAAGGAGAGGGGATGCATAAAAAAGAAATCCTACTCTATAGCGGTGATACACCAGAAAAGGAGGTGAAATATCCTGTTGAGGGAGAATACATAAAGAAAATGGAGTTGAGAGAGGCTAGATCAATGTGACACATACCGAGATCTTCATTTACCACTAAATCTCCATGAAACACAACATATTACACCTACAAATGAGATATACATGCACAAAAAAAACAACAACAACAAAAATAGAAGCGCAAGGAGATACAACAAAGCAATTCAAGGGTTGAAAGGACACCACGACGACAATTTTATTGCTCTTTGAATATGCACAGTCCATTACATTGTTGAAACAGAGGGAAAAATACACTTGCCAGACCCATGAGAGGGTTTGCAGCTCAAAGGTGTTGAGATTTTTTTTTTTACAAAGTTTTCCCACATCCCAAAACATATCCCTTCTCAAATGAGAAGTGTTTACAATATATAGAAAATGAATGAGAGAAAGAGAAAGAGTGAAACTCGTATTTCTTCTCTCACCAATAAACAACTACCATTAAATGGTCTAAAAATGGTATGGGAACCCTTATAAATCATCTTACATATGTACTTTAGCTTCTGGAAGAAGAAATCGGGTGTCATACTTCATTGATTGCGGTGGTTGGGCCCTGAACTGTGTATTTCCATGCTAGAGATATTTTCCAAATTTTCACACATATAACCTTAGTGAAACTAAGAAATATTATTTCCATTGTATAGAGGGCACTTATACCTTTCCAATGATATAAAGTTTGTCAAATTTTGAGCTTTGGATCAAAAGTTATGCACATCCGAAGTTTGACGTGAAAAACTGTCATTTTCCTTTGTTTTGAGGATTTTCCACTTTCCTACAACATTCCGCAGATTTGGTTCTCTATGGAATTTCATGGATTTCTTCTGTGGCTTCCACGTACTTCTTTTCTACAGCGTCCACATATTTTTTCTATGGCTTCCGCGGACTTATTTTCTACGGCCTCCGTGGATTTTTTCTGAAGCATCCGTGGATTTTTTCTACGGCTTTTTCTACGACTTCTACGGACTTCTTTTTTGTGGCATCCACAGATTTTTTCTGCAGCTTCCACAGAATTTTTTTACAGATTTTCTATAGAATTTATTAACTAACTCCTTAGAAGTTTCTTGGATTGGGGAGTTAG
Organism: Taxus chinensis; assembly: GCA_019776745.2. Lineage (NCBI taxonomy): Eukaryota > Viridiplantae > Streptophyta > Pinopsida > Cupressales > Taxaceae > Taxus > Taxus chinensis. The sequence continues at coordinate 831,204,347 of CM034148.1, forward strand.
AAAAAGGAAGTAAAGTGCCCCAAAACCACATTTTCTTGATCTTACTCAATTTTTCTCAAATTTGGCCGAGGAATGAACTCATTTCCCTCTAAAAACCCAGGCTTAACCATGAAGCTCTATCAACTGCCCAAGTTTGGTTTTCTCTTGTTATCCATTTTACCAAAGGGGGTAAAACTGGATAACATGTATTGCGATACATGTGTGACAAAGATGAAGATATTGTGAAGATCTTGCAACATGTCCAAACTTAGGTCCAAAACTTTTCTGTAGACTACAATGCCCAGATCACATACCAGGGCTCCTCAGTATCCTTCCAAGCACCCTAATCCAGTCAGATGCTCAACTTCTACCATTCTCGAGGCCATCCAATCACAGCTTGCCTAGTCTGCACATCAATCTATTTTATCCTAGCACACAACGAGGTAATTCAGACTGATCTTAGTACCATATCCCTCTTATTTTTATTATTTCAACATATTCAAGAAATAAAATAAAATATATGGTTCCCAAAAGTTTAGTATAGTATTATTTTTTTATTCATATTAAATCATAAAATATAAAATAAATCATATTTTAGTTAATCACATATTGATATGAATCCTCAAAACTGATATGTTGGTTGTTTGGTTGTCCTTCTTTCTTATGGTTGATTGATCCCATTAACTTTATGCGTTAAATGATTATTTTCTTCTTAACCTTAATTTTTGTTACTTCCAGAAGTTGGCTACACACTATAGAAATCTTCCTCATGAGTGGAAGAGACTTGTAAACTATCATAGATTGGTCTAGCACATTTTCTCTGTCAACAAAGAAACACAAAATTTTCTTTGATGATGGGTAAAAATTATCAGCTATATTTATGTGTTGGTAATGGTAGCAAACAATTGGTTTTATCATACAAGTATATGAGTATGCAACTTAGCTTATTAGTTTTGTGTGAGGTTTAATTATTTTCCTAGTTTAAATGTAATTTGTGAACACTTTTAGTAGAACTGGAATAAAATATGTATTCTTAATACGTTATAATACAATGCACCTTTGTTGTTAACGATAGTAGAGAATTGTGTCGAAGTTTAGAAAATAAAAGCACAAAGAACATGAAGATGATAGCTGTCGACGAAGAGCCAGTTTCTCAAAATAAAAGTTTAGAAAAAGAACCTCAAAGTAGCACCATGGAAGCAAATGGATCACTTGAATCTGGTGATGGAGAGGTGTTAATATTCTATTATAAGGGTTAACACCATTTAGGAACCTTTTGGTATTTTATGATTTTATGTCAAGGGTTAACGAAATTTCAACACTCTTTTTTATTTTATCTTATTTGATATTAATAAAATGTTTGTGGACCCATTTGTTGGGCACAAGATTCAAATCAAATTGTTTTTAATTTATAATATTAATTACCATCCCACTCTGATATCATAGACGATATGTAGCCGTTGATTACAGTATATGATATTTTGTTATTATTTATCCTTCAAATTCAGATTTTCATTCTTTAAATTTGTATAGTCTCTAGAGAGACAAAAAAAATTAAAATTACTATTGTCTCTACAGAGACACAAAATTAGTATTTTGAATTATCTCTGGAGACAATAATGATTTTGTCTCTAGAGATTCGAAAATGATATTGTCTCTATAGAGATAAAATGATATTGTCTCTCAAGAAACAAAATATGTATCCCTCTATATTATCTCTGGAGAGACAATAAAGAAGAGATAATATTAGAGACACCCGCTTTGAGACAATATTAAAGATAATATACAACATTTTTTATTATCTCTATTTGAGACAACTTGGTTAAGTATTGTCTCTATTATTGTCTCAAAACACCCCCCCTTATAGTAGTGTAGCATAAATATGTTCATTTTTAAGCCTTAGAAGAACTCCAAGAAAATCAATTTTCCACATAACACTGTACTAGACAAATTCACAAGGTACATTCAAGAAACACAACATGTTCATAGGTAAACAATAGAAAATTAGTCTCTAGAGGAATTATCTTCTTTAATTATGTGCATGCAAGTTCAATTGTTTAAGAAAACATAAGTTATGACTCGTCCTTCTTACTTGTGGGGAGTTCTCACATGTTGGCATTACATTTCTATATTTTAGAAATCAAGAAAAATGTAAGGGTACTCTCCCTTCACAGAATCAAGGAACTTAACAAGATAATTTAAAGATTACTTGGTTGATGAACATAGTATTGAAGGTGGCAATTCAAGAGGAAAATAATAATCTCATTCAATGTCGAAATATTTTATGGCCTTTCAAGAAGGGAAAATATCTTCTACTAAGTTGGAAAGATCTGTGGGTGAGGAAAAGGGTAGGCAGGATTTGCTACAACAAATGGTATGAGAGATGAAGAGTTCTAAGAAGCACTATGTTCCTAGAAGTAAAATAAATAATCTGGAGGCTAGAACTACATTTAGAGAACATGGAGGGGTAAACTCTGAAGATTACTGTTATGAGTATATTAATGATAAAAATCATGCCTCCTAAGTTCATGAGACCGCAGAATCAAGAAGGAAGTCAAAAGATATAAAATATTCCAATAGAAAAAAATGTTATATGGTTTTGAAAAAAATTGAATAGACATTTAATCCTT